>JASKMD010000029.1:5343025-5468430 GCA_030144725.1 Haematococcus lacustris | reverse complement strand
CACAACATACACCCCTAGGCCCCCCAGCACCAAGGCACAACCCTCGCTGCCCCTCCGCCCCCACTAAACGAACACAAGAACCTAACCTAGGGCTCCCCAGAGACCTAACAGCCTCCAACCCCTCAAAACACTCAGAACCCCTAACAAGCTAACCCAGCTCAAGCAAGAGGGGCAAGGAAGGGGACGGGCCACTGCAAGGACAGGCGCACAACTAGCTCACCCGCCCCAAACGCCCTCTCCTCCCGCTGCCTGGCCCCCGCTACTATCCCCCCGGCCTCCCCTCCCCCTACCCTCTCCAGCGCCCTCTCCTCTGCCCCCTCCTTGGCGAACCACCCTCCTGACGGCTCCGGCCACAAACGGTCAAACTGGTCTGCGCCAAGCTCCGGGTCCGTACCCCTAAACCAGGTGGAGGGCACCGCTCCACAAAGGCCCACCCGGATGTCTCTGCCTACCCGGTGCCAGTCGCGTTTAACAGCGGAGGAGAGGGTGAGGACGACCTCCTCTGCCACTCGTTGCGCCACCATCTGCGGCTGGAGGGCTGTAGCGGCCCCGGAGCTGCGGAGACGCCACACCGTGCCTAGATAGGCCACGCGCAACCTGAGCCACAGCAAACTGTCTGGGGGCTGGAAGGGGGGAGCCTCGCTGCGGGTGGGGCGACCACTGAGGAGCAGGAGGGCATCGCCGGAGGGGGGGCGGGTGCCGGTAAGGTGGCCGTACACATCCAACACCCACTCCCAGACCGGAGCCACGGCGGGGCAAGTGAGGAAGGCGTGGGTGAGGGTCTCCAGCTGGCCCGGCTGGCAGAGGCGGCAGGCGGATGAACCCGGGGCAGCAGCGCCCTTAAGGATGTGGCCCCACAAGGCCCCAACCATGAGGCTGCCGTGGAGCACCCGCCAAGCCACGATGGCATGCTCCCGGCGGAGGGTGGGGTCCATCAGCTCCTTCCACACCTGGAGACAGGACTGGCCCGGTCTAGTGGCTGCGGCCAGCTCATCCACCGTGCCATCGGGGGGGACTTGCAGGGTAGCTGGCTGCCTACCGGTGCGCCGGGGCCCTTGCTGGGCCTCCAGCTGCCGCTCCGCCCGCTCGGCTGCTCGTTGCTCCGGGGAGGGGCGGGGAGGGGCTCTGGCGGAGGTGTCTCGCCAGCGCGGCGCCTGGCTGCCTTGCACTTCCTCTGGGAGCAGCTCCTCCGCGTCCCTGCCTTGCTGCTCCCGCTCTTCCGCTGCTCGCTGGGCTGTAACTTGCTGAGCGCTGGCCTGCCACCGCTCCTCCAGCTCCCTGAACGCCCCTCCGTCAACTGCTGTCCCCTGAGCCACCCCGGCCTCCCGTGGGGGGCGCCTACCCCAAAGCACCGGCCACAGGCCCCCCCCAGGAGGGTAGAGCGCGTCAGCGCTGACTCGCTGGAGCTGGTGGAGGCGCACCTTGGCATCCCTGACCGTAAACTCCAAGAGGGTGGTGGTGCCCAAGCCCCACACCTGGGGATCCAGCTGCAGGTGGGCCCAGGGGCCTAGGAGCCACTCCTCCTTGGGCCAGGGAGGGGCCCCGGCCTTAAGCGCTGGGGCTCCACCTTGCCCTCCTGCTCCACACCCTCCCTGCCCCCCACCCCTGCCCCTACCCCCGCTCCCTCCCCAGCCTCTGCCCCCCCCTATCTCCCCCCCCCTATCTACCCCCCCCTGCCCCTGGCCCTGACCACCCTCTCGCCCTTGCCCGCCCAGGCGCCCTGCAGGCAGAGGACGGAGGTGGGTAGCTCGCTCCTCCGGTGTCAAGAGGTAGTTGGGCTTGTTCAGGCGGGCTACCGCAGCCGGCTCCCAGACTGCCCCCTCCACCACCTGGAACGTCCCCAGGGGCCCCTGACCCGTGGGGTTAAGGGGGAAGAGCCGCCCGTTGGGGGCCACCCAGTGGGAGGGATGGAGCGCGGGGTGGCACCGAGCCACGAACCCCACCCCGGGCCCCACCCTCAGGCATTCCCAATCAGGCGGGGGGGGGTCACGGAGGTCCACCCACTGCTGCCAGGGCTCCGGGAGGCAGGCTCTAACCAGGTCAGCAGCCCACCGGGTGACACCCTCGAGCACAGACTGCCGCTGAAGGGCCTCCCGCACGTGGCGGACATGGGTCCAACCCTGGCTCTCTGCCTCCTGCCTAGCAGAAGGGATCAGGCGGATCAGAGGGTTGAACCACAACGGTTCCGCCATCACTGAGTAGAAGGATTGACGCTCTGGGGGTACCACCCGGAACAGACGAAGTTGGGCCAAGGCGGCCACGTGAGCTTGCAGCCGCGGGGTGATGAGGCGCAAGGGAGGGGCGCTGGGGTCTGTGATGACCCAGGTGCTGAGGCCGTGGCGGGGGTCTGCCAAAAGGCTGTGGGTAAGGGGTTGCCAAGGGCGCACCCGGGGCGACCAAAGCTGGGCCAACATCTTCGCCCGCATGGCTGTGCTGATGACCCCTAGGTCTGGGAGCCCCACCCCTCCCTCCCGCCGGGGCATAACGCAGATGGCCTCGCTAGGGTACAGGCGGTTGCTGTTGGGGCTGCGCTCCTGGGGAAGGTCTGACGCAGCGACAAAGCGTTTGATGGCAAGGGCCATGGCATGCGCCAAGGCTGTGGGAGGTTGCACGGCGGCCATCTGGTAGATGACCTTACTGGCCAGGCACTGCTGAGCCACCTGTACCCTCCCAAGCAGGTTGAGGCCCAGGGGCTGCCAAGGGAGGGAGGCCGCTGTGATGGCAGCTGCAGCACCACCATAGGCGGCCTCTCCTGTGGCAGCGTAAGAAGTCGCCCCTAGGGGGACCCCCAGGTGGCGCACCACCAACCCCGGCGGCGCGGCGCGGATGACCCCCCCTGCCCCTGCCCCTGCCCCTGCCCCTGCCCCTGCCCCTGCCCCTGCCCCTGCCCCTGCCCCTGCCCCCGCCTCTACCCCCGCCTCTACCCTTCCCCTCTCCCCTCCCTTAGCGCCTCCCCTCCCCCCTCCCTCCCCTCCCACCCTTGCCAACCCTGCTCCCTCCGCCCCCAGGGCCTCCGGCTCGCCCTGACTGGTCACTGGTTGGACGCACGGCAGGGCCACGCTCTTGCTCACGCTCAGCGCTGGGCCGCCTGCGGCGCGGAACCGCTCCAAGGCCTCCACCACCACTTCCCCGTCCTTGACCCGATCCGCCACCAGGATGGTGAGGTCATCCGCGTACTCCTTGGTGGGAAGCGCGGGGGTCAGGGTGGCAGCGTGCATGGCCAGGGGACTAGTGGGAAGAGCGGGGGTGGTGATGCGACCCGCCCGCTGGAGCGAGCTGAGGTAGGTAACGAGCGGTTGCAACACCACACACCAGTACAACGGGGAAGCCCCACTGCCCTGTAGAAGCCCAGAGGCCAAGGGGAAGCTGTCGGTGAGGTAGCCGTTGACGAGCACCTGGCTGGTGGCCCCCCGGTGCAGCAGCTGCGCCCAGCGCACGTGCCCCTGCTGGCTGAACCCCATGGCCTCTAGCGTGTCCTGGAGCAGGCTCCAGGAAACGTTGTCATAGGCCCCTGCCAGGTCCAGCAACAGAAGCCAGGCAGGGCTGTGCCGCTGCTGGAGCCACTCCAGCAAGCCAAGGTGGAACTGCACGCTGTCGTTGATGTCCCTCCCCAGGATGAAAGCTGACTGGGAAGGAGAGACCAACAGGTCCAGCGGCAGCTGCAGCCTGTCCTCTAGGGCCCGGGCCACCAGCCGCACATCGCAGTTGAGCAGCGTGATGGGGCGGTACCCCGCCACCTGGTCTCTAGGCTTGCCAGCCTTGGGCACCAGGGTAATGACCCCAGTGAGGAACTCAGCCAGGGGGGCTGGGTCGCTCGTATCTGCCAGAGCCTCCCTCAGCATGGCCCGCAAAGGGCCCACCAGCTGAGGCCAAAGCCGGTCGTACACCTCCATGGGCAGCCCGTCTAGCCCCGGGGCCTTGCTGTGAGCACTGCCCTGAAGGGCCCGACCCAGCTCCTCCTCCGAGAGCATGGGATCTCCCCCAGGCCCTTCCGCAGCCCTGGCCTGAGCGGGGGTGAGACGTGAGGTAAGGCAGTTAAGCAGAGTGGCGCGCGCGGCTGGGTCGATGGCCTTTGCAGCGTAGACTCCGGTAGGCGCGGCGGCTGAATAGTGCTGTTCAAAGGCCTGGCACGCTGAGCGCACCCCGTTTGGAGTGGTGAGGTCGGCCGCCAAGCCGGGCTGCCCGGGGAGCTGAAGGGAGGAGATGAGGGTGGGGGTGTGCGCAGGCTGGTCGCGGTGGTAGAAAAAGAAGGAGGAGCGGTCGCCATACACCTGGTCCAGGACAGCGCTGGCTAGCAGGGACTGATGGGCCACCTGCACGCGCTCCCCCACCCCGGCTAGGGCTGTCGTCTCACCGAGGTGCTGCGCTGCAAGCACCTCTGCCTGGCCGGCCTGCTCTGCTAGCTGCAGTTGGCGCACGAGGTGGGCCCTTGCAGCCAAGGCTGCCTTCTCCCTGCGCTGCCGCAGGTCACGCCTAGCTCGGCGCTTGGTCCGCAGGAACTGCTGGGCCCGCAGGGCCATGCCCTGCTTGATGCGGGCCCACCTGGCCCTGTGCCCGTCCCTAGGCTGCGTCCCCAGCTGTCTGGCGGCCTCATGGTGAGCGTCCTCCGCCTGCAGGTACCCCTTGAGATAGTCCAGCAGCTCAGGGTCGTCAAGGTGGGCGGGGTGCAGCTGCCAGGGGGCGGGGGCAGTGAGGGGGGGGTCGGGAGGGCACAGGGAGACTGAGACGGGCTGGTGGTCGGTGGGCACCGGCCGCACCCCCAAGATGGTGCTGTCCAACTGCCACTGAGCTAGGCCCTCCGAGACATACCACCGGTCTAGGCGGGCGCCTGTCTGCCAACGCTCACTGAAGTGAGTGAGGTCCCTGGCAGAGGGGGGGCGTAGCTGCCGCCAGGCGTCCACCTGGCCCCTCTCCGTCACCAGCTGCCTCAACTGCTCTGCCCCCTGGCCCCGGCTTCCCACCCAGGCCTCCCCGTGCTGAGAGCCCTGCGGGACCCCTACCCTATCCCAAGGGGAGAGGATGCAATTGAAGTCACCCCCCATGATGATGAGGCGGCCCTCCGCAGTTGGGGGAAGGCAGGCGGGGAGGCAAACAGAAAAGAACGTGGAGCGCTCCGACTGTTGCGCTGGGGCATACACGCACACCAAGGAGACGGGCCTACCAGCCAGAACCCCGTCCACTCGCAGGACCCGTCCCTGGGCCGCCTCTGCCTGCAGCTGCACCTGGGTGCACCCCTTCAGGAGGGTGGAGGGCTTCACGAGCACTAGGCAACCCTGGGAGCTGCCGGTGCCGGGAGTGTAGAACCACTGACCACGCCAGGCTGGCTTGGCCCCGGAGAGGGCTTCGGCCCACTGCCACACGCTTTCCGCCTTGTGGCACTCTTGGAGGAAAACCACCTGCGCCGGGCTGTCAGCGGCCCAGTCTAGCAGAGCCTGAAGCTTGTGCGGTTGGGCTAGGCCCTGCACGTTGAGGGTGACCGCCAAAAACCTGGCAGCCACACCTGGGCGCTGCATAGCTAAGCTTGGTTCGCCCCCGCGCGGGCTACGCGTGTGTGGAGGAGGGAGGTTGGGCTAGGAGGAGAAGGCTGACCTGACAGGGGGTGGGGGATGGGGGGAGGGACGGAAGTGGCCTCAATGCAAGCCAGCTTTGCCCCAGGGCGACGAAGGCGGACCCGGGGCTCACGACTATAGATGGCTAGTGGGGGCCGAGGGGGAAGAGGACCGAAGAGCAGACCCTCTTCATCCTGGACACTTACTCGCTCTGGCTGCTGCCGCTTTGGCGCCCTGGGCCTCTCCTCTTGGGGGCAAGGTGACTCAACTACAGGGCTGGCAGAGGCCCCCTGCGAGCTGTCTAGGCTGGTGGTGGGGCTGAGCAGGCCGTAGCGGAGCGTGTGTGGGGTCCCACGGCCAAGGTGGGTAGCACGCTGCCTGTCGGCTTGCCGCTGCCAAAGCTGAGCCTCCCTCTCATCAGAGCTAGAACTTGAAGAAAGAATGCCAAAGCGGCGCCGGCGAGGCCCACCTTGGGCTAGCTGGGCTGCTGGCTGTGTAGAGCCTCCCCTAGGCCAACGCTGAGCCTCCCGCTGACGCTCCTCCCTAACGGCCCTCCTGTCATCCGGAGAAGGGCGCGGAGAGGCCCTAGCGACGCTGACAGACCTGCGAGGAGGCTGACTGCCATGGAGCTCTACGGCCCGGCCTCGCGCGAAGACAAGCCGGCTGTCCACCCCGCTCGAGGGACTGACTTCTTGCGTTGGGAGGGGAAGGGTGGAGCCAACACTAAGGGCGGCGGGGTCCGCTAACTCAGCGTCCATGAGGGAGGGAGGGCTGCCGGAAGGGGCTCCACCTACCCACTGCCCGGCCGCTACTAGGCCCCTGGCTGTGGCCGCTCTGAGCTTTTTGGCCGCAACCTTGCCTCTGGAGGCCAGCACCGCGCCCTTGGTTATGGCCTTCTCCAGCAGCCCCAAGTTACATACGAGGCGAGGGGAGGCTGGCAGGGGGGGACTGGGAGGGGAGCTCCTGGCGATGGGTCCCTCAGGGTGGAGGGAGAGAGGAGAAAAGGAAAGAGGGTTGGCCAAAGGGAGGTGGGGGGGGCCAGAGGGTTGCACAAAAGGTAGAGAGGTAGGAGGGGGGTGACACATGGGGTCAGGTACAAAAGGAGGCAGGTGCGTCCGGGCCACAAAGGCCCCTGGGGCTTTGGGCTGGAAGGTGGTGGACGTAGGGAAAATGGTAGGGATCAGGGGGTGGGAAAGGCGGGGACAGTCCAGAGCCATCGGGGTAGCTCCAATCCCCGCCGTAGCCGCAGCCGCAGCCCCAGCCCCAGCCCCACCCCCAGCCCCAGCCCCAGCCGCAGCCCCAGCCCCAGCCCTAGCCCCAGCCCCAGCCCCAGCCCCAGCCCCACCCCCAGCCCCAACCGCAGCCCCAGCCCCAGCCCCAGCCCCAGCCCCAGCCCCAGCCCCAGCCCCAGCCGCTACCGTAGCCCCAGCCCCAGCCGCAGCCGCAACCCCAGTCCCATGCCTAGCCCCGGCCCCAGCCTCAACCTTGGCCCCAACTGTAGCTCCTGCTCCCGCCCCAGCCACATCCCCAGCCCCCGCCCCCGCCCCAACCCCAGGCCCAGCCTCTGCCCCTGCCCCTGCCCCTGCCCTAGCTCCAGCCCCATCCACCCCCCCAAACCCAGCCCCAGACCTAGCCCAAACCTCAGTCCCCTCCCGGGCCCTCGCCGCAGACCGAGCTGTAACCCCAACCCCTACTCCTGTCCCCCAACCCCGCTGCTCTGTGTCACCCCTTGAGGTAACTTGGGCAGCCCATGACGGGCCTAGCCACTGGCCCCCGGGACGCACCATAACAGCTGGGCCCCAAGAGCAAACAAACCGGGGATGCCTCCCACGTGAGGGAGCGGACGGGCGGATTCCCAAACCTTTAAGCCCACGCCCTGTAGCCCCTGACTTGACCCCTGACCCTGACCCCGCCCCATCCTCTCCTCCCACCTCTGACCCCGCTACTTCCCCCGCCCTTGCCCCTACCCCCGCCTCCATCCCCGCCTCAAAGCCGGGGTTGGGGCTACGTGAAGCCAAACTCTCCACCTGCAGCTCCCGAGCCCCCTCGACCCAAGCCGTGCCACCTCTAGCTGCGGTGGGAAGTTTGGGGGTGGCAGCGGGGTGAGGCTGCTGCTTTAGCTGTGCCCGCGAGACCTGCTCCACCCTGGCCGCCTCTGGCCTGGCCGAGCCTCCCCCCGCTGTGGTGCGCTGGGTGGGGGTGATAGTAACATGATCAGGGTCAGGGCTCAGGGTGGCAGGGCTGAGCGGCTTCTGCTGCTGCCCCTGGGGGCTTCCCCCCACCCTGGCCACCTCAGGCCTGGCCGAGCCACCCCCCGCTGCGGTGCGCTGGGTGGGGGTGGCAGCAGCCTGGTCAGGGTCAGGGCTCAGGGTGGCAGGGCTGAGCGGCTGTTGCTGCTGCCCCTGGGGGCTGCCCCCCACCCTGGCCACCTCAGGCCTGGCGGTGCCACCCCCCGCTGTGGTGCGCTGGGTGGGGGTGGCAGCAGCCTGGTCAGGGTCAGGGCTCAGGGTGGCAGGGCTGAGCGGCTGCTGCTGCTGCCCCTGGGGGCTGCCCCCCACCCTGGCCACCTCAGGCCTGGCGGTGCCACCCCCCGCTGTGGTGCGCTGGGTGGGGGTGGCAGCAGCCTGGTCAGGGTCAGGGCTCAGGGTGGCAGGGCTGAGCGGCTGCTGCTGCTGCCCCTGGGGGCTGCCCCCCACCCTGGCCACCTCAGGCCTGGCCGAGCCACCCCCCGCTGCGGTGCGCTGGGTGGGGGTGGCAGCAGCCTGGTCAGGGTCAGGGCTCAGGGTGGCAGGGCTGAGCGGCTGCTGCTGCTGCCCCTGGGGGCTGCCCCCCACCCTGGCCACCTCAGGCCTGGCCGAGCCACCCCCCGCTGCGGTGCGCTGGGTGGGGGTGGCAGCAGCCTGGTCAGGGTCAGGGCTCAGGGTGGCAGGGCTGAGCGGCTGTTGCTGCTGCCCCTGGGGGCTGCCCCCCACCCTGGCCACCTCAGGCCTGGCGGTGCCACCCCCCGCTGTGGTGCGCTGGGTGGGGGTGGCAGCAGCCTGGTCAGGGTCAGGGCTCAGGGTGGCAGGGCTGAGCGGCTGCTGCTGCTGCCCCTGGGGGCTGCCCCCCACCCTGGCCACCTCAGGCCTGGCGGTGCCACCCCCCGCTGTGGTGCGCTGGGTGGGGGTGGCAGCAGCCTGGTCAGGGTCAGGGCTCAGGGTGGCAGGGCTGAGCGGCTGCTGCTGCTGCCCCTGGGGGCTGCCCCCCACCCTGGCCACCTCAGGCCTGGCCGAGCCACCCCCCGCTGCGGTGCGCTGGGTGGGGGTGGCAGCAGCCTGGTCAGGGTCAGGGCTCAGGGTGGCAGGGCTGAGCGGCTGCTGCTGCTGCCCCTGGGGGCTGCCCCCCACCCTGGCCACCTCAGGCCTGGCCGTGCCACCCCCCGCTGTGGTGCGCTGGGTGGGGGTGGCAGCAGCCTGGTCAGGGTCAGGGCTCAGGGTGGCAGGGCTGAGCGGCTGCTGCTGCTGCCCCTGGGGGCTGCCCCCCACCCTGGCCACCTCAGGCCTGGCCGGGCCACCCCCCGCTGCGGGTGCGCTGGGTGGGGGTGGCAGCAGCCTGGTCAGGGTCAGGGCTCAGGGTGGCAGGGCTGAGCGGCTGCTGCTGCTGCCCCTGGGGGCTGCCCCCCACCCTGGCCACCTCAGGCCTGGCCGGGCCACCCCCCGCTGCGGTGCGCTGGGTGGGGGTGGCAGCAGCCTGGTCAGGGTCAGGGCTCAGGGTGGCAGGGGGGGGCTGGTGTTGGGGGGGGAGGAGGCGGGGCTGCTCAGCCGGGGAGGGAGGGGTATGGTCTTGCCCTGTTTGAGGTGGGGGTGGGGGAGGAGGGGTAGTAGGCTGACCAGAAGGAGCAGAGGAGGGAGGGTGGGTGGCAGGAAGGTTGTGGGACTGGTCAGGGGGATGATCAGGGCGCCGTGGCGTATGCCCAGAATGGGGGGGGGGAGGGGGTGGAGGGGGAGGGGGTGGAGGGGGCGGTGGGGGGGGAGGCTGGCCTGCAGGCCCCTGAGGGGGCCTGAGAAGCTGTTCAGGGTCAGAGAGGGGGTCCTCTAGGGGCCGGGAGTCCCCACCCAGCTGGAAGACCTGCACCTTGCCCCAACCCCCCGTGGGTGTGGCGAACCTGCTAGGAAGGCGGGTCAGCTTGTCGTCCCCGACAGGGGTGGTCACTATGGCCTCCACAACGCACCCATTCCCCACCTCTGACCCTTTGAAACAGCTGGTGCGAGAGTGAGCTCCCAGGCGCTCACTAAGAACTGCTGCCGAGGACAGCTGCAGGGTCTCAGGCAGGCCAGGGGGAGGGGCAGGGCTGACCTCATACCCCACTGCCCTGAGCAGGGCTGCCACCAAGCCCACCTTGCTTGCTAGGGGACTGTTGTGATGGATGACCACTTTGACTGCCCCAGGGGGGGGGCCTGGATCCAGAGGCTCCACAGGCACCCACAGGGTCTCGCCTAGGAACTGCACCTGAAGCGAGGGTTGGGCAATCAGCTGGGCGTCTAGGCTCCTGCCTGCTGGACTGGTGTGGTCATGCACCAACACCAAACCGTGGTGGGGGTGGCCTGCAGAGTGAAGGCAAGACAGGGAGGCCACTGCCCTACCCTCACGCTGTTTACGGGCTAGAAGGGCTGTGCTGCAGGCCTCAACAAAGGCTGCAACGTCGGCCTGGGGGGGAGGAAGAAGGGGGTGCTGCTGCTGGTACAGCTGCAAGCGTTCCCTGCAAAGGCGGCCCAAAGGGACGAACCAAGCCCCAGCACTGAAGTGCTGAAGGGGTTGGGGCTGGATATGGGAGTCCCTGGTCAGGGGCTGGGCCGAGGAGAAAATGTAACGCTGCAGCACCTGCGCCAGCAGCTGAGAGGTAGCAACTGGCTCCATAGGGTTCTTCGTGGCAGCCTGGGGGGCCAAAGGCGCAGGCAGGGGCACGACGTCAGCAAAGCACCAGCCAGGGGGTAAGACACTGGGTGATAACTTAGCTCAGCGTTCCCCCAATGACCCGGGGGCTGGGCTGGAAATATAAGGGTGCCGGCTTGCACAGAGTGCAGCACACAAGGCGGGGTTTTCTTCTGGTGGTCTTCTCCTTGACGATGGAGGCTCCACTCCTGTTGTTGTTGCTGCTGCTGCTGCTGCTGCGACTGAGGATAAGATCTGCGCTGTAGTGCTAGGCTGAACGCGGAGCTGTGCTGCTGGGCTGCTGAGGAGCGATGCTGTGCTGCTACGCCCAAACTGCGATGCTGAACGCGAGGCTGTGCTGCTGGGCTGCTGAGGAGCGATGCTGTGCTGCTACGCCCAAACTGCGATGCTGAACGCGAGGCTGTGCTGCTGGGCTGCTGAGGAGCGATGTTGTGCTGCTACGCCCAAACTGCGATGCTGAACGCGAGGCTGTGCTGCTGAGGAGCGATGCTGTGCTGCTACGCCCAAACTGAACTCGCCTTGAACTTGCTGTTGCAGGGACGGTGGCTGCTGGCGCAGCAGTCGGAGCCACATACCTAGCACGTAGCATTCTGCCGAATATCCTGCGCTGGCGGTGGGGCCAAGCTGGTCGGACCACACCGAAGGTTGAACGGGAGGCGCCCGTCAGCCCGGCACTGCCACCGCCTGCCACCGACAGCGACGCGGCATCGCGGCCACCCTGACGCGCATGCCGGGTCGATGTCCGCGGAGTGTGAGAGATGTGATTGCGTCAGCACATGCAATGCATGCATACAACGTGTAAAGACGAGGGCGTCATTTGTGCATAACCTGTACCTCAGCATCAGCATGAATGTGTTTGAAGATGGGAGTTTTGAAGAGTACATGGGCTCAGATGTCTAGGGCGGCCCACGAAGCCAGCAGTTTCTCATGTGTTTGAAGGAAGTGTTTGTTGCACCCAGGAGTTTGATGGAGTTTGACCTCGATGAGTCGCTGGATGCTGCAGGTGATGCATGCCGGTGGTTGCACCGTTTGTTTTAGGCATTGCAACATTTGCCGGAGTGCATGCTGAGCGAGGGGTGCTCTGCAGCCCAACAAACTGTACGCATATAATTCAGCATTGATCACGCGACACTATAGGGACGGGCTCGTGGCTCCTGATGGCGGGTGTTGCGGTCGGCGTGTCTGGCGTGCGGTGAATCGCATTGGGCGTGCTGGCTCGCGAGTCGCAATGTCGTCGTTTTGAGCGCGTTCCAGGTGGTCAATGCAGCCGGGCGTCACGGCTGGCGGAGGGCACCTGGCGCAGCGGCGGCGGTAAAAGCCGCCCGGTCCCGCTGAGAGGAGGAGGGCGTACCCAAGCTTTAAGCAGATGCGATACTGATCGCCTCAAGCTGAGCAGCAGCAGCACCAGCAGCAAACCGTGGCATAGTCATGCGCGCCTGGTTCGATCATTAAGGATCAGCTTGCATTAGTGTATGTTTGTCACACCCAAATGACTATTGTGATTCTCATGGCAGGCTGGATTTGGGCATTCAATGGCAGGCTGGATTTGGGGGCTGAAACCAAATCTGTAGGCTGGTCATGGCATAAGGTACGCAATAGAGTAGGTTGCACCGCGATGCATTCACTGTGTGCACACTGGCAGGGAATAGCATTACATCACACATTATGTGGTGTCACACATCACATGCTTGACGTTTAGGCATGAAACTAGTGTGGGGTGCTGGTGGTGCTCATAGAAACGCCCTGCCATGATTTCATTTAGTTCTAAAAATGCAGGCAATTACGGCATAGTTTCAACCGCAGACAGCAAGCTCAACAACACAGGTCAGTGTAGCCTTTTATTGGCATTGGCTTCATTGCGTAGCTGCAGAAATGAGCGCGTGAGGTTCACCAACCGTGGACCCGACCGCGACCATGCATGGCTGCTGCACACCAGGCCCCCAGTCCAGCCAGGACGATTTGGGGGCTGAAACCAAATCTGTAGGCTGGTCATGGCATAAGGTACAAATGTAGGGAGCGCAATCTAGCCTAGATCTAGCCTAGATCTAGGCTAGTCAAATCTAGGCTAGATCTAGGCTAGATTGACTAGACTAGACGGGTTTTTTCAAATGGAATGATTTTCACTCCGCCCGCAGGTAGGCTAGAGACGTCTATCTGCCCGCCTGCAAGGCACTATGTAACTATGTGTTGCGAGGTCAGAATGCGAGGTTGGCTTAAGTGTGTCATCGACAGCCTCGTTGTCGCGCAGTGGTAATGCATTGTACTTACATCGTGACGACGTCGTAAAGAACTAAAACATGAAAAGAAGAACAGCCATTGCAAACATGATAGCCTCTGTCTAAAGGAAAGCATCTTGCAAGCAAAAAAGCTGAGTGTCTAGACTGCTACTGCTGAGTGTCTAGACTGAGTTTGGGAAGTGGTCTGGAGTGGTCTGGAGTGATTGTACTGAGAGGTGGTGGTGGCTGCCTACTCGCCCATGCATGCGAGGAGCTGAGCCTCATTGCTACGGCGAGCACCCAACCCAGCATTGGCCTTGATGTAGATGAGCATCTTGGCGCGCTCTAGGGTGAGCCTGGTGCGGGCAGATGTGAACAACCTGCCCCAAGCTGACCAATTGCGCTCGGATGCAGCGGAGGTGGCATGCATGTCCGGGCATGTCCGGGAAACCAACTTAAACCGCCAACCCAGCAAGGCCAGCAAATCGATCTGAGCTGCGCCATAACGTCCATACAGGTGCCTGAAGCAGGTGCGCTAGTCAAATGCACATTTCATGCCCATCTAGACTGACTAGTCTAGTCGAGTCGAGACGTCATCTCGACGAGTCGAGACGAGATGACTAGGCTAGACGAGTTGCGCTCCTTATACAAATGCTGCCGAAAAATGCTGGCGAAAGGGTCCATGCAGCTCCAAGTTCCCAGATTTAGCGCAATGGAAACACCAAATCGGTGCATGGGCCCATGCGGCTCCGCTCCCAGCTCCAAGCTCCCATGCAGCCTATTGGAAACGCACTGTTCAGCAGTAGCTCAAGGGGTCGGTGCCAGCGTCTAGGGGCTGCTATCTGGGTCCCAGGGCTGGTGATGTGGAGCTCAAGGTGACCACGGCGGGATTCAACTCCTTGGCTGGAGCACCTCCTAAGCTGCATTGGATGCCTTGCCCAACATGCTGGTTCATGCCGACCTCACCCATGCACACCACCAAGCTACTTGCCAAAGCTCATCCACCGGATCGCACCATCTGAAGCCACCAAACAGCGTTGGCCGCCGCCCCTAACAAAACCTGCCACTGTGCCGGTCAACTGTGGGTAAGTTTAGCTCCTTTAACATAACACCTGGATTGCATGGCAGGCATCCTCCTCAAGCCATAGCTCTAGCACGCACCCCGTGGCAGCTGGCCTGACCCACAGGGCATGATAATGGGCGCAACCTTGACTGCTGGCTCCCAGGCGGCGCGACAAACAGACGCGCAGGCGCTGCAGCCGCCGGGGGTAAGACCAGGGCAGGTCCTGGCAGCTAAGCGGCTGCTTCTGTACCGCCGCATGTGCACACAAACTGCTGGGCTCTTCATACTGCAGCTTATGGGGTACGGGAGGGTTTACAAGGGTACACAGGCTGTGGGCACACAGGCTACAGCACATTGAGCCTAAAGCATGAGGCCACCGAGCCACTGAGCCAGGGTCCAGCACAGGTCGCTTGGGTTGGTGCCGCAGCGCAGTGCAGTGCTATTGTATTACTCACATCATTAAGGTTGCATGATGGGCTACGGAAACATGCTGGAGATGAGCTCTGCAATGCCATGCTGCCTGCAACTTCCCGTTGACCCAGTCGTCAGCCATGAGCCCTGCCAGTACAGCTCCATCCCACGACCCTCGCATATGCTACATGGGTGACATGGATATGGTACGACTCCCCTCACTCCCCTCACTCATGTCACTATCACACTCTATGTTGGGCATCTCCACTGCCTGGCCGCTGCCGAAGCCTTGGGTCCTTGTCATGGCATGGGAGGCAGGCAGGCGGTGAGGGAGCTGAGGGGACTGCCAGCTTGGCTGGCTGCCCGGTGTGCTGGGCATGCTGGCGCTGGGCAGGCTCATGAGGGGGGAGGCAGGGGAGCCTGAGAGCGAGGCTGCCAGCAGCCCCATGGCTGAGAGCCTGGCTGTGGCTGCTGCAGAGGGGGGGCCAGACAGCATGGCTGGGGAGGTGGCGGCAGGGGAAGGGTGCCCCATCCCTGGTTCAAGGTCACTGTCCTCCATGTCGTCTGGCTGACCCCCTGCTGGGTTCACGGCGCCGCCCTGCCCCCCCGCCTCCCCTGCCCTGCCTCCCTGCGACAGCTGGGGTGCTGCTGCTGCACCTGTGCCAGCACCTGGCTCAGCAGGGGAGCCGACCGCATCCAGGCCTGGCTCGGCGGCGCTCTTGTACTCCCAGCCGCGCCGGCACAGGGGACAGCGCTGCTCGCTGCTGCTGGCCAGCCACTTCTGGATGCACTGGATGTGGAAGGCGTGGCAGCAGGCCCCCCACACTACTGGGCTGTCATCCCCTGGGTATTTGCCATCAGGCGGGCAGCTGTCGTACGGGGAACGACAAATGCCACACACGTCGTCACCAGCGTTCCAGGTCCAGGCCGCCACTCCGTGCCAGCGCTTGATTTTGATGGTGAAACCCATAGCTTAAGTCTACTCACTGCCACTGCTGTTGGCAGGTACACCTGGCAGCTTAAGGACTCGTGTGTAGTGCTCTCGCACACTGCCGCACTCCTTCACCGTTCCCTTCCTGGTTGTCATGGGACAGTCGCATGCGCGATAGTACGCATCGCACCAAGCAAGCACCTCTTGCGTGTGAACTTGTATTAGGCCGACCTGTCAATTATGATGAGGATAACTGCAACACCGAACCTTTTCCGGGTTTGTAAACGACCGAGGCCGAAGCAGTTCCGAGTGAACGCTCGAGACCGACGCCAGGGGCCGGAGGCCCCTGGCGGAGGTCGAGAGCGTTCACGAGGAACTGCGAGGCCGAGGTCGTTTACAAACCCGGAAAAGGTGAGGCGTTGCAGTTAACTTGTATAACTTCAATTTACAGAGGCGATAAAACGATTCTGAGCTCGGCGGAGCCGAGCTGATCATTGTCTTTAGTGTAACATTTGAGGCATTCTTTGCTTGTTGTTTGGTGGAGGACAGTCGTTGTTATGGCTCACGCAATGGACGTGGCACTAGTGGCGTTCTTTGGCAGAATGGAGCGGCGGCGACAATGACGGCGACAACGGTGGCACCAAACCTGACATCGGTAAGCTCAAACTTCACATTGCCGAGATGCCACGCACTAGTATGGTCTCACAGAAGTCGCCATCGGCAAATACCCCTGCGATTTGCTCGTAGGGACACCCAAAATCCATCCAGCGCCCTTATGGAGGTAACAACGTAGCGTTCTTGTGAAGGTCGCGATGTCGATAACATGTTTTTACAGCGGGCCGCCGCCTCCGGCCCAGCTACAGCCGCCACCTCATTGTCCCAACGTTGCCATCGTCAGTACAAACGTAGGTGTTCTTTTTGGTCGCTAGGGCAGCCGTGCTATTGCCACAGCCGTGCAGCCGTGCAGCCGTGCTATTGCCACAGCTACCAGGGCCACAATTGAGTGCCACACTATAGGGCAGCAGAAATCAGGGCAGCAACATATGCCTGCGCAATTGTATTCGTGTGCATACATGTTGGTCACATCATGATGTTTCGTCTCTTGCAGAACTGCTTGATGTGTGGACTTCTTTCTTAGCATGCTTTTGGCATTTCATCAAGTCAAACCGAGATTCAAGCTCAGTCAGGTCAGTGAGGCTCTTATAGTGTACTATGTGTGCCCCTTGGGAAGGGTGGGCAGATTCCGGTGGTATGGAGTTTTACATTGTGCTTGATGGCTGCCAACACCCTATTTGATGTCCTTGTTTGCAGGAGCTAAAGTCATCATGTCCATCGTTGTGGCTACCGATGTGGTGTTGTTTCTGAGGTGGCTTTTGTGCCACCACTACCAAGTAGTGTTGTTGCTGGCGTTGTTGAATGGGGCGCACATCACACAGGTGGTGCTCTTGATGCTCCCAGCCCGCCCACTGCCCCAGCTCAGGCTACCACCTCCACCTTCACCACCTCTCAGTCCTGCCATTCTCTCCTAGACAATGTTGTTGTCCCTCGTTAGCCTTTGGAATGCCACGCATAATGGAGATCGGCGTCATGCATGGCATGGCACTAATCACGTCTCGGCTACGGCTTTGTCATCTGTCTGTCATAATGTGTTGCAAGTAAAGTTCATGGTCCCGTGTATTAGGCGAGTTTCCCGTGTGGGGTGAAGCGCATGCAAGTTAGCTTTGCTATGATTGAATGCATGCAAATGATGAATTGCAAATGATGAACTGCATAATGAAGAAATGAAGCGCATGGGCACATGAGGTGCATGAGGTGCAAGGAGGAGGTGCAAGGCACGTGATATGAGGATTAGATTGTGTTTTGCCATGTGTAGTGGTTGCGACTTAGCGGTTGGCTATAATTGGCGGTTGGCTATAGTTGACGGTTGCCTATAATTGACGGTTGCCTATAATTGACGGTTAGGACATAATTGGCTGTCGGTTGCCCTTGTTACAGCCTTTTAAAATGCGGGCAGAAACCGTTTAGATCCGGGTAAATTGAAGTTATGACCTGTTGACTGGTTCGCCCTAGCGACCCGCCTTGTCTGATTCAACTGTTTGATGTTAGCGGATAGTTGCTTGGGCGCACTCGTACGTTTGAATTGTTTTTCCTATTTACAAAGGCACTCTACAGAAATGCCGGCAGTGCGTGGCCGTGATGCGGCTCTATTGCTCTGGCGTAACAGAAGCTGGCAAAGTCGAGAAAGCATGAAGCTAAGAATGTGAGGTACAGGCCTGCCAGGTAAGGAGCGACCGGCCTGTGTAGTGTTGTACACGACTGTCATACCCTCTTCCCGTATCCGCTGCCAGCCAGAGCCAGTTTCAGACTAGAGCCAAAGCCAGCCACCTAGAAGTCACAACATGGAGAGGCAGATCAATGCCTAGGGCGCGGCTCCCCCCGCCTAATATTAGGTATTAGATTATATTAGATCTAATCCGGCCGGTATTAGATCTAATATGCGTATTAGATGACGATGTTTGATCCTGGGCGCTGTGAGTGCAGCCGTGCGACCCTAGCGCACTGGTCGCAATTGCAAGCGCGTCACATTGTCACTTCTAGCCGGCAGGCAGGCCGGCAGCGGCGATGGCCGCAATCAGATAACAGAAGTACAATGGCAAGAATACTGACACGTCTGTGGTGATGTTGAAAGTCCAGGCTCGCAAGTTCACCGCAACTTGGGACTTTGAGTTCGTGGATGGCATCGCCAAAGCATTCTGCAAGCGATGCCCGCGTGCAGAGAACAATGAGGGCGCCAGCGTCAAAATTTTGACTCAAACTGAGAGGCAGCATGACTGTAGACTGCGATGCACACTACATACGGCACTCGTTGGCAAGTGGCGCATTGATGAGGACAACTATAACTACTTTAACAACTTTATGAAGACTGTCACAGCGGACATCCGCGCACGCCGCGATCTCTGGGACCTCACAGCCCGATAGTAACAATACGACAGCTGCGGCAGAGCGCAACTGGTCAGCATTGGGCCTGACCTACGAAAATAATCACTGCCACCCACCCATCGCCCAGCATGGCCTTCAGATGCACGTGCAATGTCAACAACCGTTGTTTAGGGGTTGAGCAAGCCTCACAGGCGAAACACACAGCTTGGCGCAAATGAACAACCTACTGAGATCCCCGCGATTTGAACCCCGGTGGGAACCTGCTCTTGCCGTCTAATATTAGGTGCGTATTAGACCCGTATTATATTAGGTCGTCTAGTATAGATCTAATATAGATTGACGCACCCTATCAATGCCAAAGCAAGGCTCCACAGCTAGGAGTCACGTAAAACAGACTAGTGTATCTAAGCCGAAGCATGGCAGCCACGGCTTAGAGTAGCCCCCACCCCCTCACGCCTCTCTTCCCCCTCCCTTTCCACCAATCCCTCCACATGTGAAGCACATGTGACCTGCCTGTGGTTGTATCGCATTGCATTGCTGCCACTTACGCAAAGTTGATGCGGGCCACGCCTGCCTGCCTGCCTGCTAGCCATGCAGCAAGAGCAGCAACAGCTAGGAGCTTCAACCCAACCTAGCCACTGACACGCTCCTTGGTTATTGCAGGTCTAATGGTCTCACCTAATTCCATGTCTTCCCCTTCCTCACCACCACCTCCCAGCTCGTCTCCATGCCTGCCTCAGCGACTGGTAGCTAGTTTTGCTGTGGCGGGGCAGCATATTGGGTGCAGCATAATGGGAGGAAGGGGTGATTTGTTGTGATCGCTTGCTTTGGCGTGCACGGCTTGGGGACACCGCTTTGGGGCTTCTTGCCCGGCATTGACCATGTAGTGCAGCCAGATAACAAGCCAAGTTCAAGGTTCGTTTACATACAAACTAGGGTTTACAATCTAGGGTTGGGGACAACTTGGGGTCCAGACCATGGTCTTTCAGAAGGAAATCCCACCATTGCGTCAGCTTCTGGTATGAAACTTAGCTAAAGCTCAGCCGATGCGATAGCGGTGTAGTGGATGGCAGATAAAGCGTCGACGTACCGCATTAAGGCAGCTGACCACATGAATGTCTCTTGCACAAGGATATTAGATAATGTACTGTTGTGATACCACAGCCAACCAGCACACACACACAGCTTGGGGTGTGGCCAGTGCAGCCATGTGCCACTGAGTGTGTGTACCACATAGTTGAGAACAGTGACCAGCTTCTGCTACAGAACACCCTCCTCCTGCTTCAGGCAACCCAATAATTACAGTGCTCCAGAAGCCTGTTCACATGCCACCAGTATAGATCCATCCACGACTCCTTGCATGGGCTACATGGGTGACACCTGATTTGAATTTTTAGACAGGGAGGTGCACCGCAGCATTGGCCACACCTACACACCCGAAGCCTCCCCTGTACCGTGCACCACACATTGCAGTGCCTGCCCTTCACATCCCTGCACCACACGCCATGGGTTGCCAGGGGGAGTATGTGCACATGGGAGCCCAATAAGGTAGGCCTGCCCCTCAAAGCTATATAAATTGTGAGCCCTCTTCCGTTATTGACTTGTCCCCATAGTGTGATGTGCAGTAAGTGACAGTCCTATGACATGGCATGGCACTGCACACAGCAGTGTGAGAGGGGTAATGCACATGTGCCCCGCCCAACCCAACCCTGCCTTGCCCAACCCAACCCCTTCCTCATTGGCTCAGCGGGCAAGCACCCGCACTGGAGCTGCTGTGACGCCCAGCTGCCACACCTCTCTATGACTGTGGCCCACCAGGTGGTGCAACCCCTTGCCAGCGGCTGAGCAGGCCGGCCTGGCCCTGGGCCCAGCTGGCCTCTCCCTGGCTCAGACTGCTGCTGTTGCTGCGCCCTAGGCCCGTGAAGGACCTGGGCGAGCTGGGCAGCGTGTGCTGCCAGGAGTGGGGCGTGTGAGCCTGCCAAGCACCCTGCTCCATGTCCGCCTGCTGCTGCTGCAGAGCTGCATTGCCCCCGCAGTGCAAGCTTGGCAGGCATAAGAATGAATTCTCACAAGTAGGCCCCATGGATGTCCCAGCTGGGTTGAGTGGGTATGCAGGAAACAACACTTGTGATGTAGCTGTAGGGCACAGGGGAAATCCCTGAGGGGTGCAAGCACCCCCAGAGGAGGAGGAGGGGCTGAAGCTGTGCTGCTGCCGGTAGGTGGGCTGACACTCAAGGGAGGAAAGGGGCCCTCTCTCCGGGCTGAACTCCCAGGGGCCACCAGACTTTGTCTGGAGGCTGTGATTTTGTTCTTGTTCATACACCAGTCCTGGCTTGTTTGCATGCAAGCAGGAGCAAGAGTGTGGACTGGGGGCGAACCCGCTATTCGAGTTGCTATGGTGGCGGTGACAGGGGCTCTGCCCCCTTTGCTGACCATGGCCCTGGACCTGGTTGGGGTCTCCCAGGGTGAGCGAGGCACTGCCCAACGCTGCACACAGCTGGTTGGTGGTGCGGTGCAGCCAGGTTGGGAACAAGCTGCTGCTGCCAGAGCTGACCTCGGCTTCCTCACGGCAGTCTTCTGATAGGGTGGTCAGGTCGGGGCTGGTGCCACGGGCGCAACCAGACCCCCTGCTGGTACGTCCAGCAGCTGCTCCTGACTCCCAGTGGCTGTGGCTGTGACGCGAGCTGCGCAGGGATGGCGTGTGATGGCTGTGGTGACTGGCTAGGGTCTGGGATAGACGGAGGTAATGGTGGTGGTGATGATGGTGAGACTGAAGGCAGGATGAAGGCAGGGTTGAGTCATGGAAGTCCACCTCATCGTGGCCACTGTGTGCCTCGCTGGGCACAAGGTCCATGCTACATGGCTGCTTGGCCAGGGCTGCATGGCAACAGTGCAGGCAATACAGGAACTCTGGGTGCTTGGCCAAGGTCAGGAGATGCAACGAGATGAGAGAGGTCCGACTGCCAGGTCAGCACCCCAGTCAGCACAAAAATCTGACTCACCCTGCATTGACTAAGCCAAAGCATGGCAGCCTACCTTTTGCGGATTCTCCGAAGGAAGTTGCCAGTGCCAGCTCGAGAGAGGTGAAGGATTGGGATTTTGAGCTGTAAAACTTGCTGAGGCCTTTTCGTTTCAAAGACTTCCCCCGCCGGGGGTCCATGATGCAGTTGCTGCGGATGTTGGGTTGCACACCCTGCGTGCGGTCTGATCGCGCTCTGGACGACGGCCCTGCAAACAGCGTGGCAGGGCTCTGTTAAAACGGGCTAATCTAGAATAGGCCTTGCCAGTTCTTTGATGCCCGCTCTGCCAATGCAGCTAGCCCGAATAGTCGATGCACTGTGCCACTACGTACGTCACCGCACCAGCTTATCCAATTGGCTGGTTGCCGAAGTACGAGGTGACCTTCAAGAGCCGCACGACGATTGAGCCAATGGCTAGCCGTGACAAATGGCAGGGTTCCGAAAGCTCAGGGGACGTGGCGTGACGCGTCCTGCGCTGTCCGCACTGGTGTGTGCCTGTGCGACAGCTATGTTGTCACGTCAGCTTCTAGCAACGGCAAAAGCGACATTTTACTTTTCCATGAGGCCGTTTCTATACATTTTGTGTGCTTGGTCGCGTGACAAGCTTTCAAGGTGTACCATAGACCATATGCATCATGACATGGTTCAACCAAGTATATGACATGGTTCCGTGAAGGTGGCATGGTCAGTGCCGGTGGCATGGTCAGGTGGCCCCCGTCCCGCAGACGCCGCGTTCCAGCCACGTAGTTTCTATCAATGTTTTGCACATTCCCGAATAGAAGACTCTGTCAGCTATGCGGTGCATTCTGTAACATTAAATACTGTGCAATGTGCTGAGTGTAATGGCGGCTAAGATTATTGCATCCAAAATCATGCTTGTTTTGCTCATGCGGACCTCGCCGCCGGCGACCGCCGCGATCGACCTGGCTGGGGAGCGCCTGCACACAGTCAGGGACGATCGCCGCAGTAGAAACGATTCACATGGCATGCCAAACCGAGGTAACAGCGCCCCTCCACACACGCACGGAAACACACAAGGCTGCAGCGATGCTTGACCCCTGCTGGTACTGAACCTGTTCCTATTACTGTTCTTGTTTCAGCATTCCTTGCTGGCCCTGCAGCTGCATCTTCGAGCATACCAGCTGTCTCTCTGATAACGACCCCGCCCCGCCCCGCCCCGCCCCGCCCCGCCCCGCCCCGCCCCGCCCCGCCCCGCCCCGCCCCGCCCCGCCCCGCCCCGCCCCGCCCCGCCCCGCCCCGCCCCGCCCCCGCCCCGCCCCGCCCCGCCCCGCCCCGCCCCGCCCCGCCCCGCCCCGCCCCGCCCCGCCCCGCCCCGCCCCGCCCCGCCCCGCCCCGCCCCGCCCCGCCCCGCCCCGCCCCGCCCCGCCCCGCCCCGCCCCGCCCCGCCCCGCCCCGCCCCGCCCCGCCCCGCCCCGCCCCGCCCCGCCCCGCCCCGCCCCGCCCCGCCCCGCCCCGCCCCGCCCCGCCCCGCCCCGCCCCGCCCCGCCCCGCCCCGCCCCGCCCCGCCCCGCCCCGCCCCGCCCCGCCCCGCCCCGCCCCGCCCCGCCCCGCCCCGCCCCGCCCCGCCCCGCCCCGCCCCGCCCCGCCCCGCCCCGCCCCGCCCCGCCCCGCCCCGCCCCGCCCCGCCCCGCCCCGCCCCGCCCCGCCCCGCCCCGCCCCGCCCCGCCCCGCCCCGCCCCGCCCCGCCCCGCCCCGCCCCGCCCCGCCCCGCCCCGCCCCCGCCCCGCCCCGCCCCGCCCCGCCCCGCCCCGCCCCGCCCCGCCCCGCCCCGCCCCGCCCCGCCCCGCCCCGCCCCGCCCCGCCCCGCCCCGCCCCGCCCCGCCCCGCCCCGCCCCGCCCCGCCCCGCCCCGCCCCGCCCCGCCCCGCCCCGCCCCGCCCCCGCCCCGCCCCGCCCCGCCCCGCCCCGCCCCGCCCCGCCCCGCCCCGCCCCGCCCCGCCCCGCCCCGCCCCGCCCCGCCCCGCCCCGCCCCGCCCCGCCCCGCCCCGCCCCGCCCCGCCCCGCCCCGCCCCGGTTCCTTGCCGCATGTGGAAGGGGGTTGGAGGGTCTGGGACTGGGGTGGGAGGGCGGGGCTGGGGTTGGGTGGGAGGGGGAGGGGGAGGGGTGTGGGAGGGCGGGGCGGGCGGTGGGGCTCCGAGGTGGTGGGAGGAGGTGGGAGGGCGGGGCTGGGTCTAAGAGGGGGTGGGGTGCTAGGGAGTGCGGGGGGGCAGGGTCAAGGCCGTTGGAGTGGGCTAGTCATTTCTTCAAGGCAAAGCCGGGTCGTCATTTCCAGCAGGCCTGATCGATGAGTAGGGAGATGACTAGTCTAGCCCAGCCCAGCCCAGCCCAGCCCAGCCCAACCACCTTCTTACATCAATGCATGTTAGGGCGCGACCGTGTTAGGTTAATATTACATTAACTTTGTTAACAAGAGGAAAACATTAACAAAAACATTAACACAGCCGCCCGGCCGCGTTCTGCACTCGTTCTTGCCGTGATAAATGGCGAAGCAGCTCCTCATTGCGATGCTGGCCAACAATGCAGTCCTACCGCGAAGATACTTTTGTCGTTGCAGAGCCATGAGGTGGGGCAGCAGCGGGCAGGGGGCGGGGCCGCAGCGGGCAGGGGGTGGGGCAGCAGCGGGCAGGGGGTGGGGCAGCAGCGGGCAGGGGGTGGGGCAGCAGCGGGCAGGGGGTGGGGCCGCAGCGGGCAGGGGGTGGGGCAGCTGCGGGCAGGGGGTGGGGCCGCAGCGGGCATGAGGTGGGGCCGCAACGGGCAGGGGGTGGGGCCGCAGCGGGCATGGGGTGGGGCCGCAGTGGGCATGGGGTGGGGCAGCAGCGGGCAGGGGGTGCGCCCGCAGCGGGCATGAGGTGGGGCCGCAGCGGGCATGGGGTGCGGCCGCAGCAGGCATGAGGTGGGGCCGCAGCGGGCATGGGGTAGGGCAGCAGCTGGCAGGGGGTGGGGCCGCAGAAGGCAGGGGGTTGGGCAGCTGTGGGCAGGGAGTGCGGCCTGCAGAGCCATACGCAAGGCTGGTGTTTCACTACGACGTTGCTCTGCTGGGAGCAGGCTAGATAAGAAAGGCTAGCTGGCTACCCCTCCCATTGAACCACCAACCCCCCTAACGATAAGGGACAACGGCTTTTCCGGACTCATCTCTGCACGGGTTTACACGCGGATTGAAGCGTCGGAATGCGGCCGCGCTGAGGCAAGCGCCGAGCTGGTCGGGCATGTTGCCGGGTATCCGACCCTACCGAGCCTGCGGACTTGATGTACGCTGACCCAGTATCTGTGAGTCCCTCATTGACGCGATGAATAGTGCGCGATGTGCGAGGAGCCCGACCCCATGTCCAACATCGTGACCAACATGCGCTGGCTCAGGGGCTCTGAAACTTGGAGGAGACCACAGTAGGAGCACAGCAGTGGCAACTGCACCGATCCCTTGTTTACTAGGCTCCAAGAGGTGGGCTAAACCCTCCATGCTGCCCCACTATGCTGATGCCAGTCTGGCAACCATCGAAGTGAATCGAAGCCTCCAGCCCTGCGTCACTAGCTAGGGAACTCAACTGTGGACCACCTGCCAAGTTCTCAACTCTTATCAAGATTTATCAAGAGGGGTTTTAGAAGCTGGCGTGTGCACATGCCTGCAGGTATGGGCTTGTACTCCAAATCCCACCCCTACAGACGGAAGGGGGGCCATGCTGCCCGCTGTGCGTGTTGTACGAAGTCTACGCTAGCTGGCAGCACTGGTTGGGTGGAAATCCATGTGGAGGGGGAGGCAGCTTCTTACAGATCCGGATGCAATCACACAGCCATTGGCCAGGTCACAGCCATGATGTCTGAAGTCATCAGGGCTTGCAGCAACCTGGAGCCTCAACAGGTTCCACTGGCCCACAGAGCATGTGCTGAGGCTGCTGCAGCTGCGCATGCTGTGTGCCAGCGGCTGCGGGGGCAGGAGCCAGCCAGCCAGCTCCAGCCTTACTTGCTGGCAGAGCACTTGCTTACTCCAGCCTTACTTGCTGGCAGAGCATGACATGGACATGAGGCAGTTGTATATGTGGTCTGATGGGTGTGCAGGGCAGTTCAAGGGCGCCCCAGCCATGCGACAGCATTGGGGCATGGCACAGAGGTTCAGCGTGCCAGTGTGGTGGAGCTATGGGGCTACAGCTCACTTCAAGGGCAGGCATGATTCAGAGGGAGGGGTGGTGAAGCAGTGGTTGAGGGGTGAGATCCTGGCTGATCGTGTTGGGAAGTGCAATGCATTGGGGTTTGTGCAGCATTGCAATGCATATCACAAGGCAGCTACTGCTGCTGACCCCAGCAAGGCTCACCGTGCACGAGCAAGTGTGGGTCATCGGTGGTGCTTGGAGCTGAGCACACAGGAGGTAGAGCTTTGCAGTGCTCCACAGCGGGATGCACATGCCCTTGCATCATCTATCCCCGGCTCTATGAGCATGCACAGCTGCTTCTTCCCTGCTGCAGGGATCCAGGTCGAGTGGTCACAGACTGCATGTGCATGTGCCCAATGCATGACCCCCGCACCGAGGGGTGTGTGTACCAGGCTCTCCATCACAAAGCCCTTTGTAGCCATGCCCATGTTCGATCAGAAGAGGGATGACAAGCATTGGGACGACGAGTGCCTCACCCTTCTGTGCTCATTTGCACCAGACAGCGTGAAGCAGCTGTGCACCTTGGGCAAGAAGCTGAGCGTGAAAATGTTAAACGAGTATTGCAAGGCAGTGGGGTTGTATGTGCCAGCCAACACCTTGCGTGCTGACCTACGGTACATGGTACTGGAGCATCTCAATGGGCAGGCAGAGTGGGATTGAGCTGGCTGTGTAAGATGACGTTGAGAAAATTGGGCTCCATGCGTAAAGTGTACCGCAGTGTACCGCAGCGAAGAACTCTGCATCCCGCGTTGTGGGTGTTGTTAGGCAGCAATTGAAAGGCCCATCGCGCATAGCGAAACCGTTCGCGTGCCTGGCAAACTGCCGGTCACCGTGGGTGCCAGCAGCTCGGGCGCGCAGGTGCAAGCGCGACGCAGAGATAAGGCGTTCCGCGTTAAAATGACGACTCAACTCTCACCAGGTACGCCGCAAAGTCAAATGTCCCTTACGTGGTGGTTCAATGGGAGGGGTAGCCAGCTGTGGCTTTGGGGGCTGAATTCTGATATGGTGACAAGAAGGGACCCGTTAGCCAGGGTAGTGGCGGGGATGATGGCGGTAAGCATCGCGAGCGCAAATGCACAAAGTGCGTCGTGCAAGTCAGTGCAGTCGTGCAAGTCAGGCTGCAAGTCAGGATTTGCCAGTCAAGCACCGTCCGCACTAGCGGGACTAGCGAAGTATCCTCCTGGGGAGCTACAGCTCTCTACGTCGGTGCGGGAGGCACACAACAACATCACCATTTACACGGTCAACAAGCTTGTGTGCTTGCTATGCTAGGCGCGACTGGCCGTGTCGAACACACGCAGCAGCAAAAGGAGCACAATGGCTGCTCGGCTTGCTCGGCAGCTTGCTTAGCGGCTTGCTTAGCTCATACCAGGCTACCATACCCCCAATGTTCTCAATGACGCTATCTGCCTGGCTCAGTAGATATCGGGAGCGTTCTTTGTTGTTGAAACGTGTATATTATGTACCGCAAGACCACTACCAAACCCCCCTTGCACACCGGGTCGTCAGGGTGGAGGCTGAAGGTGTTAACAATGTGTAATTGAGTTTTACTCGACTGCAATCGTTATTAGACCTCGTTTTAAGAATCGTTAACTGCAGCGACCTGGTGTATTAACAAAAGTGGTTGCCAACGAACACGTAACAGCCGGCCAACACCATCGCAGGTGACAAGAAGCATCACATTGCGCGGCTTCGCCGCGCCTATAGAGCTTCGCCTACGTAAAACTCAATTACACTAGATAATGGAGTCGCTAGGGTCGTTTCAGGTGGTTTAAGAAGGCTCGGTCTCGGCCCTGGCGCGGGACAGCTCTCGACCTCAGCCAGCGGCCACGTCGCTACGCTCCGTGTCCGCTGGCTTCGGTCTCGAGCTGCCCCGCGCCAGGGCCTCGACCTCGCCTTTTTAAACCGCCTAAAACGACCCGCGACACCATTATCTACTACGTTAAGGTAGCGTTAACAATGTGTTAATGTCAAAAGCCTAGGGTGTTAATATTAACGGTCGCGCCCTAATGCATGTACTTAGCATCAGCGATACATGTCTTCTGTAGTGATGTTGCACGGCATTTGAGCATCAAGACATGTCTTGATGCCAGTGCTTCTGCTTTTTTTGGTGTGGAGTACCACAAAGCACAAAGTAATGATTGTAAGACATGACATGGCAAGTTTGCACGTGCAACGTATCAGATCAGAATCAACATTGTGGAGAGAATGTAAATAACCTTGCCCGGGGTCGGCAAGACCACTTTCAGACATAACCCCCCCCCCCCTTCCCCTACCCCACCCCAACCCACACCCGTATCAACATTTTCGCATAGCTCACATGGACTGTCACATTTGCTGTTCATCACCGCCTCTCAACGTCGCACCGTAAACATTTCATCAACTCACTTGTCTTGTGTATGGCTAGAGGGGGAGGGCGGCCAAGCAGCCTAACGGCTGACGGCTTACGCGGTGTAAGCCACCTATCACCTATCTTGTGTATGAGCTTGCTATAAACATGCGGGTCAATGGGCTCACGGCTTGTTTGAGCTGACTTGACGTGATAAGTACGCTCTTGCGTGGGGTCGAACCCGTTGCCTCTCGCACTAGGCTGCCAAGCTTCTGAGCCAAGCTATAATTATGTAAATAATTGGCAAACATGGAGTGTTAAGCCCGCCGTAGCCCGCCGTAGCGACGCGGCCGATGGCTGAGGTCGAGGGCTGTTACGCGCGAGGACCAAGGCCGAGCGTCTTTGGGCGCGCTTAACACGCACAGGCTTGCCAATTATCTAAAGTAGTTGGGTGTTACGCGCGTGGACCGGGGCCGAGCATCTTTAGGCAGGCTTAACACGCACAGGTTTGCCTATTAGTAGTAGATAATGGTGTCGCGGGTCGTTTTAGGCGGTTTAAAAAGGCGAGGTCGAGGCCCTGGCGCGGGGCAGCTCGAGACCGAAGCCAGCGGACACGCAGCGTAGCGACGTGGCCGCTGGCTGAGGTCGAGAGCTGTCCCGCGCCAGGGCCGAGACCGAGCCTTTTTCAACCACCTGAAACGACCCTAGCGACTCCATTATCTAGTGTAATTGAGTTTTACGTAGGCGAAGCTCTATAGGCGCGGCGAAGCCGCGCAATGTGATGCTTCTTGTCACCTGCGATGGTGTTGGCCGGCTGTTACGTGTTCGTTGGCAACCACTTTTGTTAATACACCAGGTCGCTGCAGTTAACGATTCTTAAAACGAGGTCTAATAACGATTGCAGTCGAGTAAAACTCAATTACTCTGATGTAGTTGGGTTGGTTGGATCTGAAACAGCTCTCACCCCCTATCATTAACACCCAACTACAGTCCTATAGCCTAGAACTATAGCTTTTTATAGGAATCCGAGCCAACTATAGTTATATGGGCGTACCCTATCGATGAGATGCCGTGCTTTCTTTCCAGCAGCTGTGTCGTTAAGTAACGAACAAAGTGGTCTACATTAAGGTGGGCTCTAGTGAGGGTCAAGGTGCTGCTACGACAACAAACCCAGAATATAATAACAGTCGAGTATAGCCAACTACAAACTTTAACTTCATGCTGAGCCCATGTCCCTGCATGTTCTTTACAAATCGGAAGTGCTGCTAGAGCACGGAGAGGGGAGCGCTCTGGGAACAGGCTGCTGACATAGGTGCTGAGTGCTTGTTGTTGCCAATGAAACTGTTGTCAATGTAACTGTTGCTTATGTAAGTCGCGAGAGTGATAGTCATGAGAGTGGATGCAGGATGAGCCCAAACAGCCCAATCCCAAGGTCCCCAAGCCAAGGCCCAAGGGCAAGCCTGACACAGTGGGCTGGGTAGGCACCGTCTCGCCACAAGGAAGGGCGCGTGCTATGCTGAAGGAGCAGGCCAACTCGAGGATCCAGTTCGTCAAGTGCTTCTTAAAGGAATTCATCAGGTGGGTTACTTCATGCGCATCCGGCGGCGCATCCACAGCCGCAGCCGCTGCCACATCCGGTCACATGTACTGTGACCTTGTAATGCATGAATGTCGCTTTGCAGGGGCCGTAACAATGTGAAAAACAAGGTCGTGGCGCACCTTAGGCTGAGGGTCGGCATCCAGTACAAGCAGCGAAAGCTGGTGTCCTTAGCGGTCCTGGTGCCGCTGGCCAAGTGCCTGGTGGGGTCTCCCACCCCAGGCTTCCATCCTGCCCCCCCTTCCTCCCTCGGTGCAGCCTCCTCCAGCCCAGGGTGCAGCCTCCCTGGATCCTCTCCCTGGCAGCCTTGCAACAGGTCCAGCAGCAGGCCCAGCCCAGCCTGCCTGGCAGCCCAAGCTGCAGGAGCGCAGCAGCAGCAGGCTGGCCAGTAGGCGCCCCCTCCCCCCTGCCCCAGTCCCTCCCCAACCCCTCCACATCCTGGACCCACTGGCAGCCCACAACGTCCAGGACTGGACTGCGGAGTTCGGCCATCACCAAGCTGCCGCTGCACCGGCAAATCCTGTGCGCAATCTACGTCAACCGGTGCCTTGAGGAGTGGCAGGACCCCAACCCCCCAGCACCCCCACCCAAAGGCGAAGGCATGGGCAAGGGCAAGGGCAAGGGCAAGGGCAAGGGCAAGGGCAAGGGCAAGGGCAAGGGCAAGGGCAAGGGCAAGGGCAAGGGCAAGGGTTCTCGGGTTCCATACTGCCCCCCACCCTTCATCCTCACCCCCATGGCAGGGTCAGGTACCCATTTTATTGCGATAGAAACCAGGGTCTTGCATGGGGTGTGCAGCCAACTAGGCCTAACCACAGCCACCGCGGAAGCCTTTGAGGCCGAGCATGCTGCCTACAGTCACTGGGACAGTGTGTTCAAGGTAGGCAAGCTCGCCAACCGGGGTTTGTGTTTAACATGCAAATCATGACTGATGGGGTGAGTGTGTGTGTGCAATACACACGCCCACTGGATTACACCCCCCCTGGCCCCTCTGGCAGCAGCCCAGCAGCCGGCCCAGCAGCAGCAGACCCCTCTGGCAGTAGCCCAGCAGCCGGCCCAGCAGCAGACCTCTGGCAGCAGCCCAGGAGCTGAAGACCCCTCTGACAGCAGCAGCAGCAACACACGCACTCTAGCTGACATAGGTAGCGGCCTGGCTGATGAGCGGGCGTTCCTGTTTGACCCAGCCACTCAGATGGGCATGGGGCTGGACCCTGGGGCCATCCAGGCAGTCAGCGCAGCTTCAGGGGTGTGGCGTGCAGATGGCCGCTTGCAAGGCTTCTACAGGAGCCAGGTGCACCATGACAGCGGCCTGATCCAGGCTCGCCACAACACTCAGCGGTGGAATGACAACATCAAGCTCGAGCTGCAGCACCTGGCAGCAGCCACCCCAGTAGGCACCTCCCTGGTGGCCATCCAGCGGCATGTGGCCGGCACCCTGGCCACTTCGGATGCAGTGTAGGGAGAGTACCTGCATCCCAAGTGGGCTGAGCAAAGGACGAGGCTGCATGGTGCGCAGGAGAAGGTCCTGGAGCGCTACTTCAAGGTGGTGGGAGTGCCAAGGGTAGGGGGGAAGGGGCAGGACCACAGGCTGATGACTGCCCTACATGTGACCTGCTAGGTGCCCATGTCCCCAGTTCTGCCAAGGATGTCATTTGCATTGTGTGCCTTGTGTGCCTTGTGTGCCATGCAGCTGGAGGAGGCGGCAGCCAGCGTGTCCCAGCAGGAGTGGGGGACCCGCAAGCAGCTGGTGGTGTTCTTTGGCAGCGCCAGCATTGGCACACGGGTGGGTGGGGGGCCAAGGCCGTGCTGCAGGCCTGCCGCAAGGTGGTGGAGAGGCCCAACAGCGGCAAGCCAACCGACAGGGTGTTGAGCAGGGTGGTGACAGTGGATGAGTTCCGCACCAGCAGGGTCAGCTCAATCTTGAACAGCCCCCAGCCCTGTGAGGAGGAGCTGGACAGCAGCAAGCCCACCAGGCCTGAGGACTGGAAGCCCAAGCCTGGTCAGGTGCAGGACCGCTTGTTGCAGTCAGCCTGGAGCAAGTGGTTTGAGGCGCCAGTGCGGGGGCTCATGTGGTGCCCTTGGCTGGCCCAGGCCACCCCTGGGGAGTTTGGCAAATGGGTGGCAGCGGGCAGGGAAGAGCAAGTGGCGCCCACTGGAGCTGTGCAGGTGGCCACACCGAGGAAGACTTCCAGCCAAGAGCAAGGAGTACCCAGCACTGGGCTTCAAGAAGCTGCGAGAGCGAGCCCTCAAGGCCTAAGCCCAACAGCCTGTAGCACAGTAGCATGTGTGCACCGCGCAATGCTGAAGTTGTTGCTTACATCAGAGCATGTGTTTCATGCCAACATAGATTTCCCGGCTTTTGCAAGCGGGTTTGGGTATTAAAGGAGGTATTGGTGCCGGATGCTTGCTGCATGCAAACAGTTCGGATTACAGATAACACAGCCCCTGCCCTGTAGTAATAGTAGGGGAACAACTGTGCTGCTTGAGGCCCAGGAACCTTTTTGAGCGGTGGCTATCTTTATCGGTGCTTGTCGGCCTCCTCCTTCAAGTCAGCCACATGCTCCTTGTCCACTTCGGTGGCCTGCAGTAAGGGAACAACTGTGCTGGAGCACGGAGAGCACGGATAGTATTCTATGGGCGTACCCTAGGCTTGAGGCATATTGCTGGTGGCATGGTGCTTGAGGCATATTGTTGGTGGCAACATTGACTGATGGTGTTTGGGTGGCTCCAAGTGTGCTAAGTCGGCGGTGTCGGCTGTGTTGGGTTGCAGGTGGCCAACCGGTGGATCGCCTTCCTTCCCTCCAGCCTCCCGCCAGCCATCCAGCCATCCATCTAGCCAAACGACGGGCAGACCTTCGCGCAGGTGGTTCACACGGACGGAGTCACGGTCAGCTTGCTGTTCACGCGCCCCAAGCCAGCAGGGCCGCCCGCAGAGCTGCCTCGCATGGGCAAGCAGGAGGGCGCTGTCAACCCGCTGGCACACCTGAACGCGGACTGGCTAAGCTGCGACCCGGGCAAAACCAACATGGCGACAGTGGCCCACGAGGAGCGGTACCCCTCGGGCGCTGTGGAGTCCGTGTGGCAGCGCAGCCTCACTGCGGGGCACTACTACCGGCAGAGCGGCATCACGCAGCATGCCAAGGTGTCCAAGGCCTGGATGGCCGGCATCCAGCCCGAACACGCTGTGTTGTCGCAAGTCACCAACTACACCGCCTCGCTGCAGCGGTACCGGGAGTACGTCGCCATGACGCTGGTGACCTGGCCCTCCAGGTGGGCCGAGCTGTCCAAGCCGCGCTGGTCCAACGCCAGATTCCGGCTGTACGGAGGCAAGCAGCGCACGGTGGCCAAGTTCTGGGCTGAGGTGAGTAGGCCGTAACCAGCCAGTGTGTGTGCTAGTGTGTGTGCTCACAGTGCTTGTCTTTGCCATGGCTGGACCTGAGCTCACAATGTGTCCCTCCTTGTGTGCCTTGGCTGCAGACTGTGAGGGGTGCCATGGTACGCTGCAACTCAGCAGCCACAGGTCGCCCCCTGGCCCTGGCCTATGGGGCAGCAAGCTTCAGCGGCGGCGGCAGCAGGGGCAGCAGGGGTGTGCCCGTCAAGCACATGCTCAGGGAGGCATGCAAGCAGTTCCCAGGGCGTGTGTTGCTGGTGCATGAGTTCCGTACCAGCAGGGTCAGCTCTGCCCGCACCGACGTGGTGGTAGGCCAGCCAGAGTCCTTCAGGTAAGAGACCTCAGGTGCATGTGCATCGTAGGAGTGGACTCATTACATAGCTGTAGAATGGCACCTCACAAAGCTGTGAAATAGCCGCACACACTAACCCCTGACTGTGCCCCACACCGTTTAGACTCAACATGGCTTGACTTAACACTTGGTATGGCAATCTTGCAAATGTGCATTGACATGTATGTCGCCTTGCAGGTGGCTGCGCCCGGTGCGTAGCATGGCGACGCGGTCCCGCATCCGGGGCCTGATGTGCTCAACAAGCAACGGCATCAGGTTCTACGATCGGGACGTGTCAAGCCGCGCTCAACATCCGCCGCATTGCAGCCGGGCCGGGCCGCCCCCGCGAGCTCAGCAGCTGGGTGGGCCGCCCAGCTATGCCTAATCCAGGCAGACCAGGCCAGGAGTGGGTGTGCGTGCGCGACACAGGCCTGTTGCGGAAGCGGCAGCGGCGGCACCAGCGGCAGCGATAGTGACATGTGCATCATGCCATTAGCCAAACAAAAAAACAATTCGATTGCCCCTTACAAAGGGGATGTGTGTGCGACAGAGTGTGCATAGGGTAGGTTAGGGCTCTATCGACTCCTAGGGCTAGGGACCTAGGTTAGGGACACACACCGGCTCCCTGACTCCTGTGGAGAAGTGTAGGGGCTCCACAGGAGGATAGGGATACAGGACGGCCTGATTGCTGCATAAAACTAACAAGAAAACCAACACTCCTGACCAGCAATCATGCGTATCACATTATTCTCTACAAATTTGGGCTTAGGTGCGACTGCTTGCTACACAGCTATCAACACCAAAGTGAGGGGTTGCGATTATCGCAGCAATGGGTGTCGACATTGAAACAATCACGCCAGGTAAACTTTCCTTCAACATCCTGTCCGATCGACCCTGCGACTTTGCGGTCACCTCTAGCCGTTACCCCTTCATGCCGTCCGGCCTGCAGGCAACGGTCAATACCCCAGGGCTGGGCAGCGAGTCTCCGTACACTACACGGGAACGCTTACAAATGGGAAGAAATTTGATTCGTCGAGGGACAGAGGCAAGCCATTCGTAAGTGTCGCCACCCCGCAGATCAACCTCAGATCAATCTGTGCTGCGGCCCACGTGAGCTCCAGCAATAGGCCGATGCGGGTCGATGCGAGTGCTTGCGGGCTATGTATGCTCGCATGCTTGAAATTGCCAACACGATCTAACTTAGACAATTCTTACACCCGCCCCTGGTCTGCAGCCACAGCCACAGTTCTGTCGTGTAAGCCACCTCAGCTGCATTACCATGTTTCGGCCATGTCGTCAAGAGCACACAGCACATGAGACACTCGAAACACAGTTGGGATGGATGGGTGTGCAGCAAAAGGGCGCAATCCTCGCCACACACTGAAGTGCATTTGGGGCCTTGTCTGCAGGAGTTCACACTGGGCCAGGGTGAGGTGATCAAGGGCTGGGATGAAGGTGTGGCGCAGCTGTCCCTGGGGCAGCGTGCCAAGCTCACCTGCTCACCCGACTATGCATATGGCAACCAAGCTGTGGGAGGTGGCCTTATCCCAGCAAACTCCACGCTCATCTTCGACGTTGAGCTGCTGGCCTTCAAGTAGACACGTGTTGTGACGGGGGAGATGCTGGAGCCAGGGTTGCATTCCTTGCCACATGTCACTGACTGGGCAGAGTAACAGATTATGTTCATGCATGGCACTTCGTCCGTGCTATGGTGTGAGTATTATCTGCAGGGTCTGATGTGAGCAGCACGACATTTGGAGCATGCATGGGTTGTTTAGTGCCATATTCTTAAAGCAATCGTAGCCTTCTCGCCCGCCTTCATTCTCCATACCCGTTGAGAAGCCCAGTCAATGCAGAGGTGTCTAGACAAAAACATCAAGGCGGCTGAATATACAGATGCACGATCGGAAGACGCCGCCGTAACTGCCAGGCCCTGCTTCATCACTGTCGTATCATATCCATTTCGCCCATGCTGTCGATGGGCAAAGCTTGCTCAGCCGCTTCCAGCACCTCGGCCCTCAACCTTGAGCCTTCATTGCAGTGGAACACTCAGTGTGGACCCCTACAAAACGGTGTTTTGTCTGTGTGGAGTTCCCATGCTCATGGCATACACATGGCTTATACATGGCATACACATGGTCATGGTCATTGCCTACCACCTACACTATTGCCTGACCCAGAGGGTTATTGTGTAGAGTTGGCATGGCTTGCATGCACTAATGTAAGCTGATGACAGCTGAAAGGGAGACACACATTACTACTGTGCCACAGCAGGCTGGGTCTTTGGTGGCTTGTCTCGCACCCGCTTGTAACCCAGGCCTGGGTACTCCTTGCCCTTGGCGGGCAGCTCCCCCTGCTCTGGCCACCAGCATAACTCCAGTGGACGCCACCTGCTCTCCCCAATGCGCTGCATGTTCAATGCTGCGTTGCAGTCCCTGACCAGCTACCTGCCTGGCTGCGGTGCTGGCTTGGCTTCGGCATCCTTGCCCTTGCCCTTGGTGGGCTCAGCTGCCGGCTCAGCCTTGAAGCGCTTGCTACGCTTGGCTGGCAGGGGACTGCTGGGCCCTGGCTCTGAGGCTGCTGCCTGTGAGGCTTCCTGGCTGCTGCTGCATGGGGCCTGTGGGGGCTTGCGGGGGGCCACTTCAGGGCACCACATCAGGCCCCGCACTGACTGGTCACGCTGCTGGCTCCAGGCTGGGGTATTCTTCAGCCGCTTCTAGCATTGGGTATTTTTCATGCTAACACTCATTGAAATGTACACAAATCACCATGGAGTTTGCCGCATCGTCACCTGCACATCTGTGCGCCTCTCAAGGCAAGTGGTGTGCTGCTTTCGTTGCCTGATGACAATGCCCAGCTGCTCATTGGCAATCTTGAGTGTTGGATAGCGGCTCCACCCTCGTACGAGTTGCTATGCCTGATATCATTGCTTACATTGAGCAGTTACACGGCTTTTGCAACCACGTCCTCTTCGGCCCGTGCCCATGCTTTGATCAGCAACATCAGCATGAGGCCACCAATGGCAGCAACAGCCACCTGCCACACATTGGTCAGCAAGCCCTGCAGCCAGACAAGGCAGCAGACGGGGCACCGGCACACAGGGTACCCATGGCTAAGGGTTCACACCGTGATCACCTTTAACCTTGTGTGGCTGTCTGGTATGCGGTCTGGTACACAGTTGGGATTGGCGGGGTAGAGCGGGGTGGGGCAGGGCAGGGGCAGGGCACATGTACTACCACACATGCCGGTAGCCTCAGTATATCCCAGGCAGGCCCACAGCTGTACTCTCACACATGGTGGCCACGTCCTCACTCCCAGGCACTGGCTTTGGGTATAGGCTCAGCTGCTCACCTTGTCCACAGCAGGGTGGCGCAGGGCCAGCTGGATGGTGACCAGTGCTAGCAGCCAGCACACCACACCCATCTGCAAAGAAAGCAGCGAGAGGAGCCAGCAAGCAGAGTAGCGCCAGTGAGCTGCGCCAACAAGCAGAGTAAGCGGTGGCTGTCACTCCATTGGGAGCAGAGTCAGTGGCCGACTCCACACACTCAAACGCATAGCTGACTAGTCAGCCGCCTGCCTGCCCATCCGCCTGCCTGGCTCCACTTGCCTGTCGATGGGACCATTTGATCCAGGGGTGCCATTTCTCAGGGAATTTCTGGATCACTCCCAGGCGTTTGAAGCTGAGCAGGCCCCACAGGGGCGACAGCACCGACAGGATGAGGGTGGCCAGCCCCACCTGCAAGCGCAAGGAGAGCTGGGTCATGTCATACTCCGCCACTCTATCACGCGGCTCTGCCCAGGAGAAAGGAGACAGAAACAACAGGAAATGATGATGATGAGTATGGTCAGGAAATGATGATGATGAGTACGGTCAGAAGGTTGAGAGAAGGACAGTGGAGTAGGGCCAGCCCTGGCCCCGACCCTGTTATGAAGCACCAGCCTGGGGGGTTGTTGGTGTGCATGCCATGTGTGACCATGTGTGCATGCATATCCCATCTGTGCCTGATCCGCTGGCACCGGGCATCACGGGTGGTGCTGGTGCCCAGGTAAGCAGTAGGACTAGGGCGCTTTCAACATTCAGTGGCGACACACTGCCATCACGCAGGCCAGCCCTGGCTGCATGATGCGTAGAAGGAGGTGAGGTGCAGGCCAGCGCCGTGCTCGCTTGTGGAGTTTGCTTGTAATGCTTGTAAAAATAAAGGAAAACTACACTGGCGTGAAAAGTACGCAGCCAGCCTCACTGCCAGCTGTCCTGGCTACCACTCTATGACTGCCTTTGCCCTTGGCAAACTTTTTGAATGGCTGCTGGTCTGCCTTGCTGCGCCTGCTGCCTGACCAGTGGCTCCTTCTGCCTTAAACTGCCTAGCCTGAGCTGGCAGCACAGGCATTGCTGACACTGTGTTGGGCTAGGAGTTGCGATGTTGGTCACCTTTGCATGCAATGAATGGAAGTGTGTCTTGCCATGCAGGACCTGCAGCAAGCAGGGGGGGAGAATGGCAATGCATGGCATGCGGAAATTATTTGGGGAAATGTCCGACTGAGCTGGTACTTGATTCTGTTCACCTTGTTGCGGTAGATGGCAGCGAAGCCAGCCGCAATGCACAACACAGAGCGCAGTTGTAACCAGGCATGGCCCCAGATGGCATGTACTCTGTCGTGACCATCTATGTGTCTGAACATGATGGCAGCTATGATGCCTTCACTCATGAACAGCAGGTAGCCAGCTGACATCAGCACTGCATGAAAATAATATGCAGCATCAGCACTGTCCATGCTGCACTTGTGACATGACATGCAGGCGGCACACCTAGGCAAGGCAACAGACACAGCTAGGCGGTAACTCAGCAATATGTAAGTTTTCTCACCTGGGTGCCAGCAGAAGAGACTGTTATCGAACAGACTAAGGCAAAGCGACAGTACCATTAGGACGACAGATACATGGAGGGCGATTTTAAGACGGGTTATGTACATCGGCAGGGGTGGAGACACCTTCCGGAAGATATACATTGCGGGGATGGATGTAAATGTAGGATAGCTGTCGCGGAAGCAACGATTAGGATGACGATGCAAGATTGAATGTGCTATGTGACAGGTGCGTTGCTGCGATCAGAAACCTGAATGTCATTCCTGGGGATTTCGATCGTTGCGATTGAGGCGCTTGGCGGTGCAAATAAGTGTGGCGATGTGGTGAGCAACTTCTGATCCCAACCCTGTGGAACTGCAATACTGCGCCACAACTAGTACTGACTGGCGATGCTGTGTCTCTAACCGAGGTGTAACACCAGGAGTGCTCGAGCCCTACCCTATGCATGCTCGAGCTCACACACCAGGTCAGTAGGGTGGTTCCCCCCCAAACTAATATTAGTTCTCAAAATAGCTCATAATAGCTCATATTAGCTCCCGGTTTGCTCATATTAGCCCATATTCGCTCATATCAGCTCCCGATCAGCTCATACCAGCTCCCGATAGCTCATATCAGCTCATATAGGATCAAATCAGCTCATCTAAGCTCCCCGTACTAGCTCCCGCCGTTTTAGCTATTATTAGCGCTAATATTAGCTAATGCGCTACTTTTGGCTCGGAGCTAATATTAGCGGACACACCCTACACGTCAGATGGCCCCAACTAACAGAAAATGACAGAAAACCAACCCCTGGCAATCAAAACGACGCCGCGTCTCAGCCACGTGGTTTCTATTTATGTATCGCACATCACTGGATAGAGGACTCCGTCAGCTATGCGGAACATAAAATATCATTAATTACAGTACAGGGTGATGAGTGCTATGGCGGCTCAAATCTTCACATTCAAATCCATGCATTGTGTGCTCATGCGGGCCACGTCGCGAGAGACCGCCGCTACTAGAACTTATAGTATAAGGGGTCCATGTACTGGATGATTGAGCTGGGAGGAAAGACACATGCTTTTGCTGCCTTTGGTGATGCCGCCGCTGCCACTATCATGAATGGCCTCAGCGCGCACGCGCACCCACTCTTGACCTTCACTGCCTGGGTTGGGCATGGCGGGGCGGCCCGGCCAGCTGCTCCGCTCCCTTTGGCGCGGCTCCGGCGCGGCTGCACAGCGGCAAATGTTCGACGCGGCTGACACGTGCTAGTCGTAGAGCCTAATGCCTTGCTTTTGAGCACATCAAGCACCCGATCCGGGACTGCTTCGCCATGCACGCTTCGACCTCTACGCCACTATGCCTATATGCCTCAACCTGGCTTGATGTTCCCTCTGTCAGGCAAACAAAACTTATTTAACAAGGAACAACATGTTTGGCCCTGCCGCCCGTTGGCAAGGAGTACCAGCAGGGCTATAAGCGGGTCAATGACTGGTTGCCCAAGGGCAGGCAGCGGCTGCACCGGGCTGCAGAGTACCGGCGGGGTATTGATGGCCGGGCCGCAAGAACAATGCACAGGGACTTAGAAGTTTTGCACTGGCTGTTAGCCTTACAGAGCATTAAACTGTTAGTTTTGATGAGGTGCCCAGTGGTCTAGTGGGAAAGAGTGCCATCGATGTGGGGTTGGCAGTCATCAAGGGTGCGACCGAGGATGCTACAACTTGTTTGTAGTAGCTGAGTGAGATTACCCACAGTCAAACATGTTGTTCCTTGTTGAATAAGTTTTGTTTGCCTGCCAGTAAAGGTCAGCACCTTGTAACCGTGCACAGAACTTTAGACTCAGGCGCCCCCAACATGTTGTCTTTTTGTTTGTCTGCTTCGCCATGCACTTGTAAGCACCTCTGAAGAGGCCTCCCTCGTAGTAGGAAGGGAGCGCTACGCAATTTATTAACTTTGCAAAAAGTAAAAATGGCAGGACAGAAGACTAACTCGGCAATCAGTGGTCACTTGCGTCTTGCTGACGTGCTAAAATACAAATCATCGAAGCTGATCAGGTCCAGCACATAGCAAAGCATGGGTTAATCAACACATGCAATTAAATACCCTCCTTAGCCACATGCGCATTTCCCATGGCACAAAAACAACTGCAGAAACAACTGCAGGGCATGGAAGTCCTACAATCCAGGCCTATCATCTGTAGCATATGTGCAGTGTCTGATGGGGTAAGCACAAGTGTGGGGACACGGTGGGGACAATGCGTGCTGACCGTGCCATTGACCCACTGAGGTGGTGTGCCTCCTTCTCTTCCTCTTCTGCCTCCTTCTCTTCCTCTTGAACAAGTAGGCGGTGGCCTGCTAAGATAGCCCCTTACACTCGAGCCCTCAGGGCCCGTGCGCTACGCCTGCCCAGCCGGCTGAGCACGCCCCCAATGGCCCCCACTCCCTCCCTGAACCCCTGGTAAACCCCACTGAATGCCTGGCCCGTCCCGGTCGTGATGTTGGCTGCAGTGTTGCCTACGCCCTCCGCCACTTGCTGCGTCGCCCCAGCTACTGCCCCCACCCCTGTGGCGATGCCACCCACTGTGGCGCCCACTATGTCCTTGCCCTTCTGCACCCCTGCTTGGTAGGAAACCCTGATGGCTGAGGTGGTGGAGTTGATGGCACCTGCCGCCAAATCCCTGCCCTCCACAAATACGCCCTCCACTGTGTTTTTGGTCCCATTGGCAAACGATTCAATGGCATCCTTGGTGCCAACGAAGACGCCCTGTACAAGTTGGGTGGTGGCGTCAGCCGCACCCTGTACAGCATCCACCGCCCCACGCCCCACGCCTTGCACGGTGTTAATGGTGGCGTTGAGGCCACTGGCCACCCCCTCCCCTGCTGATGCCAGGCCACCGCCCACAGCTGCGCCTGTGTTGTTTAAGCGGGAGGCAATGGTGGGTCCTGTGCAAGCAAAGCAGGGGCATCGGAAACATGGCGGTTACAGCAAGGAGCCGTGAGCGCTGCGCAACGGATTTGACAGCAACGCGCCCGACAGAAACAGTACACTGTTGGAGGGCACAGCAGCGGGCTGCAGTCCAAGGCGGGCACCCGTGGCACTCATATCGCGAGCCTGCGTACCTTGCGCGGATGCAATAGGCGCGCACCAAGCTATCACCAGCACAGCTGCTCCCATCTGGCTATAGAGTGTGTGCAAGCTCATCCTCCGTTTGCGGGGTAGAAAGGTTCCTTGATGAGTAGGCCTGTCGCTGAGACAGTACGGACAAGCAGAGCGGGTGGCTGTCACTGCTGTCAATCACACTTAACCGGTGACAACAGGTGGGCGCAGACAGTTGACACGGTTACATTTCACCCCCAAGTCGTCTTTCTGTGCCTCCATCACTCTCTCAAGCTTTTATACATCTTGCACACACATATCTTCTTTGAGTACACAATAGCTTCTACTACACAAGGGGGCGAACTAGCTCAAGCGGTTTCCATAGTCAGACCCTCCCAACTCTGATAAAACCTTTTACACAACCATGTCATGGACATTCCGGCGCCGGGAAGTGTGCGATTGGCGTAACACCATGCGGCATGCGATGAACGCTTAGTCTGCTATACGCCCGTAATGCCAGGAACCCCGTAAACGAAAAAAGTGCGCCCACCAATCAGCCGGTCACTCTCACGACATCGCGCAGCGCAAGTGCATTGTGGAGGCGTTTCGCAATGACGTGGTGGACTCCTGACGCTGTAAGGGCAAGTACAGCCGGCGGTACTAATTCCTCCCGGCTCAATGAACCCGACGTTGTTTCCTTAATGTAGGCGCGCTCATAGTCTTACATCTGTGAGGGCATGGTCTGAGATAGTACAAAATCAGCATCGCACCTCTCAGTGCGAGGTAAGGACTGACATGTACATGTGCACGAAGCTTGCTATGTTGCTTGTGAAGAACACATTGCATAGAGCAGAATGACCCGCCCTTGGTGCCGCTGTCAATGTAGGGAAAGCATATGTTATCAGAACGTAATTGACCTCGTGCATACTAGTACTCAACAACACCATGCTTGACAATTGTTGCAGGATCTGGCCGCCACCACCACCACCACCATCACCACCACCTCCTAGCCTACCCCCAGCCCTGCCCCCAGCCCTGCCCCCAGCCCTGCCCCCAGCCCTGCCCCCAGCCCTGCCCCCAGCCCTGCCCCCAGCCCTGCCCCCAGCCCTGCCCCCACCCCTGCCCCCACCCCTGCCCCCAGCCCTGCCCCCAGCCTTGCCCCCACCCCTGCCCCCAGCCCCCAGCCCATCTTGTGTCGCTTTGTGGCTTTGCACCTCAGCAGCCACCCTATGGGTCGTCTCAACAAACGCACCAAGGCCAACAGGGCCAATCTTGCTCGTGGGCATGCAGCAGTGGCAGCAACAACAGCGGCAGCAGCAGCAGCAGCAGCATCAACAGCAACAGCTGCCACAGAGGCAGAAGGGGCCAGATCTGCCGCTGCCTTGCAAGTGTGCGAAGCAGAACTGCAACGGTGTCTGCAAGCGCTGCAGCGGTCAGAGAACGAGGTGCAGGCTGTGCAAGTGGCTTTGCACCGCAGCCAAGCAGAACTTGCAGCTATCAAACAAGAGCTGTCAGCATGCCAAGCAGAGCGTGCAGCTACAAAACAAGAGCTGACAGCATCCCAAAGTAAGGTCAGAAGCATGGCAACCCAGCTGGCAGCCGTGCGGGCCCAGCTAGCAACAGCGACGTGTGTCCTGGCTGCAACGCAATGAGGTGTCACTTTACACCTTGAAGCGCTGGCATGCCATGCGGGGTGCACCGCCATGCACACAAGCAGCCAGCCCAGCAACAGCCCTGAAGGCCCCCCCCCCCCCCTTTGCCACAAGGAGCGTAATGCTCTGACGGGAGCCTACACTGCAGCCTATGCATGCAGCAATGCGGCGCTGTTGACTTTGCCCAACGTGTCATGCCAACAGCTTGGCCCCCTGCGCACAGCTGTGGCGGCGGCAGAGTTCCCTGATGCCCCACCTCAACCTCAAGCTGGGCCTTCCACAGTACGTCGCCACCAGCTGATGCTCACTTGCGACATTCAACGCACATTTGAGGGTGAGTACCATGGGATGTTGCCATGTGGTGTTACCATGGGGTAGTTCCATAGTGTAACCTTGCTGTTGTACAATGTTGTTCGTATCATACTCCTTTCATGGTGTTCCATTATGTTAACTATGAGGTGGAGTTGAGCTGAAATGTATGTGTGTGCGCATGCGCAGGCCTATTGAGACAAGCGCCAGCAATCCATATCCAGATGGATGGTTGCACCATCACCAGTGGCAAAGTGGTGTTGTATTGTGCAAGTGCAGCCATCCCTGCTGCTGGCCCCCGCCTGCCCACCTTGGCTGCTGACCCCCCTACGCCCGCCCAGATCCTAACACCCTCTTTTCATGAGAGTTGGGAGGCTCTGACCTAAGGCCACTCTCCCTTTTGGTAGTTATGTGATGCCTGGTGCTTGCTTGTGTAGCCTGGTCAAGCTATGGCAGCTATGTGCCATATTGTGCCATGTTATGTTGCGCCATGACGTGGTGCGGTGTGGTAGTACGGGGAGGGAGTGCAGTTGGACGTTGCAGTTGCCTGGGAAGGGTGCTTGCAATCGTAGTAGCTGTTAGCGATCAAGCTCATCTATTGCACCCAACCAATGTGGTATGCACGTCGTCAATGTGGTATGCACGTGACACAAATTGTCGCTAAAGCAAAGGCTCCTGCATGTTCACACATCCTTGGCTGCCCCCGCCTCCACTGCCTCTAACCATGCTAGTACAGGGACGTCTAAATGAGAGGGCAAGGGGTTTGGCAGTGGCACCTGGGCCATGGCATCTTGGTACAGGCAGCGCATGCAAGTGGTCAACGTGGATGTGAAAAGTGGTGTTGCTTTGCTATGGAGTGTAGAGGCCTTGCCTTGCCATGGGGAGCGAGTCGGGCCAGGTGGGAGGGCATGGTGGGCGAGGGAGTGCATTTGGTGTTAGCACCGTGGACCGAACCACATGTCTCGGTGGTGATGTCCGAAATCGCTTTAGCGACAGAACGAATAATGTGCATCTGCACACATGCTCTAGCTACAACGACTACGGGGCGTAGACAGCGAAACGAGCAGAAAAGGCGTGAGTATGAAGGGTCCCGCGGTCAGTTTGACTATCAGGCCAGATAGTCTACTGTAATCAAAGGTGAAGGGGGCTCATAGTGTCTTGTTGAACCGCTAAAGCATACAACTACTCCGTCTTACGCGTGACAGCGCGAGCGACACAAATGAAGAGTGAAAGCTAATTGATGCTAAGAAGTATGCAGCTGTCCTAATCGCAGCATTAGTAGTGGTGTGGGTGCGTTAAAGAAGCATTTCAGCTTCTTAGGTTTCAAACTCGCAGTTCCGGCCATCGCAACACAAAGCGCGGTTGCACACATACTTGCGTTTGCGTCATCACGGCATCATTAAGAAGGTCGAGAGTGGAGGAGGCGTGCATGGTGATATCTGCCCATAAAATGTAGGCCGGGTTCACGCCCAGGTAGTGCATCATGTACACATTCGATAGAGCTTAGGACAGGCATCCCGTGTAGCCAAGCGAGTCCTCTATACAGTGGTGTGCTTCGATGCTTAATCGGCAACCTGAGCGAGAAATAAACCTCGTGTAAAGGACACACCCTCTTTTCATGAGAGTTGGGAGGCTCTGATCCATAGCATTCTGCCGCACCAAGCTTGTCGTGTGAGGTACCCGTACCTACAAGCTGCAGATTGGCAGATATACCGAGCCTAGGGTCCTCAGGGGTTGCAGTCAATTCTATGGCCAACTTCATGCTGACCTTGTCACCATGGCGTACCATGCGAGGGTGCAGGCGATGCAAGTATAGCCTCCTGACCATGCTCTCCCCTCAATGCAGTGCTAAAAGGATTGTCACGCGCATCGGTGCAGCGCAGCGACGACTTTTTAGACCCAGCAGGCCAGTAGCTGTGGCTGTATGCTGCGGTCAACAAGTCGCGCGCCGCGTGCTCCTAGCCGAGCTTGCCGGGACTGGTGCGGGTCATGAGATGTGCATGAAATATAAGCCTCTATGCCTCTATCGCATGTTACCTCTGTCAGGTCAGCCTGGGCATGTGAGCTTCACAGTGACACGTCAGGGCCACACATCACATGGTGATCAATGCCACAACAGTCAACACATGTCAATGTTGACTGAGGATGCAAGCGCTGATGTTGCTTATGTCGCAGCAGTGCTGTTGTGACCTCACCGGAGCTGCACCCTTCTGCCCTCTGAGTGCTTGCAGCCTTGGTATGCTGGACAGTCCCTGCAAGCGCTGACATGCTCACAGCCGGCATCACCATCCAGGACGATGAGCCAGGGTTCGGCACACGACCTGCCCAGCCAGGGGACCTGCTGTTGCTTCACTATGTGGGTAAGGCTTACAGCCCCCTCGTCCCTCACTAGGGCCTCCATTCGAGCTGGACCACTAGGAACCACTAGGGATCAATAGCACGACTACTCAGATGGTGGTAAAGGGCTGTGTGGAGTAAACCCAGTGCACATGGACATGGTGCATGAGTGCCTACCACCTACACTATTGCCTGACCCCTGAGGGCTACAGTCTAGAGTTGGCATGACCTGCATGCACTGATTGTAATGTGATGACAGCTGAAAGGGAGGCACACACTACTGTGCCACACAACAAGCTGCTGCTGCTGCTGGGCCTTGCGTGGCTTGCCTCGCAGCCGCTTGTAGCCTAGGCCACTCCTTGCCCTTGGCTGGCAGAGCTCCCTGGCCTGGCCAGTAGCACAGCTCCAGTGGCCGCCACCTGCTCTCCCCAATGCGCTGCATGTTCAGCGCTGCATTGCAGTCCCTGTCCAGCCACCTGCCTGGCTGTGGTGTTGGCTTGGCTTTGGCAGCCGTACCCTGGGCCTTGCCTTTGCCCTTGGTGGGCTGGACGGGCTCAGCTGCTTGCTCAGCCTTGGTACGCTTGCTGCGCTTGGCTGGCGGGGGAGTGCTGGGCCCAGGGCTCTGAGGCTGCTGGTTATGTGGCTGCCTGGCTACTGCATGGGGCCTGTGGGGCCTCGCGGGGGCCCTCACCGGCGCAGTCCGGCCCAGTTATCACGAGCTTGGCCTTATGTGCCTAGTGCACTGCCACAGCCCATCCCCTGATAAGGGGTGGCAGGTGCCTGGGCCTCTCGAGCTAGCCATGCCCAGCATGAGGGCCTAGGTCTTGCTTTGCCTAGATAGTCAAAGTGCCCAGCCTGTCAGACAATCAAACGCGCATGAGCTCATGTGTGCAACATACATACAGACAGGCAGGCGGTCGGCGGGTGTGCGGGCGGGTGGGCGGGCAGGCAGGCGGATGGGTGGACAGGCAGGTGGGCGGGCGGGCAGGGGGGCGGGCGGGCAGGTGGGCGGGCGGGTTGGCGAGTAGGCGGGCGGGCGGGCGGGCGGGCAGGCAGGCAGGCAGGCAGGCAGGCAGGCAGGCAAAGGCTCTGTGTGGCTCTATGTATATCTTCATGAGCACCACGCCATTCTTCGACCCTCTAATCTTCATGACCCCATCATCCTCTGTGCCACTGGCTGCACACTCTCTTGCCCCGCTGTGTGTGGTGTGGCCTGCAGGCAAGCTGCAGGGAACGGAGCAAGTCTTTGACAGCACACGCGGAGGCCTGGTAGGCCCTCACAGGAGCCGTGCCAGCAGCAGTGGGAGGAGTAGCAGGGGCAGGGGCAGCGCCAACAGAAGCAGTGCTATGAGCAGCAGCTGTGGTGTGCCAGCACTTGCGACCACAAGCACTGCCCTGCAGTACACTTAGAATTTGGAAGTAGGAAGAGTCGTCAGTTGAAGGGATGTCAGTTGAAGTGTTGTCAGTCAAAGGGTTGTTAGCGAAAGGGTTGTCAGGAGGGCACCACTTAGGTGTTCTATGCTTAGGTGCACATAGGCGGACACTGCTGGCAGCACCTCGGCCCTCAACCTTGAGCCTTCATTGCAGTGGAACACTCAGTGTGGACCCCTACAAAACGGTGTTTTGTCTGTGTGGAGTTCCCATGCTCATGGCATACACATGGCTTATACATGGCATACACATGGTCATGGTCATTGCCTACCACCTACACTATTGCCTGACCCAGAGGGTTATTGTGTAGAGTTGGCATGGCTTGCATGCACTAATGTAAGCTGATGACAGCTGAAAGGGAGACACACATTACTACTGTGCCACAGCAGGCTGGGTCTTTGGTGCCTTGTCTCGCACCCGCTTGTAGGCCAGGCCTGGGTACTCCTTGCCCTTGGCTGGCAGCTTCCCCTGCTCTGGCCACCAGCACAGCTCCAGTGGCCGCCACCTGCTCTCGCCAATGCGCTGCATGTGTAGTGCTGCATTGCAGTCCCGGTCCAGCCACCTGCCTGTCTGTGGTGATGGCTTGGCTTAGGCATCCTTGCCCTTGCCCTTGGTGGGCTCAGCTGCCTGCTTAGCCTTAATGCGCTTGCTGCGCTTGGCTGGCGGGGGAGTGCTGGGCCCTGGCTCTGAGGCTGCTGGCTGTGAGGCTTCCTGGCTGCTGCTGCATGGGGCCTGTTGGGGCTTGCGGGGGGCCACTCCAGGGCGCCACATCAGGCCCCGCACTGACTGGTCACGCTGCTGGCTCCAGGCTGGGCGCACTAGGCGGGGTTCCACCTGCCCTGCTGGTGGCTTCCAATCCGCAGGCCTAGTGGCCCTGCGTTTGTTCAGCTGCCTCTCACAGGGCTGCCGGCCATTAACTGCTGAGCTGACCCGGGTGGTGCGGTGCTCATCCACTAGCACCACCCTGCCCTGCCGCTGGTCTGTCCCCCTGGGCCTGCACACCACCTTGCAGCAGGCACGCAGCCTGGAGGGGTGTGAGGGCCTGCGCCGGCATGAACAGCAGCAATGTGATCAGCGCGGAGCTCACACGCGGATTGCACTATAGCAGCAGACCACACCACGACTACGACGAACCTTTCGCGGTTTTTCAGTTGGATGCGGCTCTTGCTCCGCTGTACTGGGCCGCTTCCCCGGAGGCATTGCGCTACTAGGCTCATACCTTCTCATATCTGCTCATACCTACTTATGCCAGTGTCACTCACTCTCGCACCTCCAAAGGGCACCTCCAAAGGGCACCTTCAGCCGCTTCCAGCATTGGGTATTTTTCATGCTAGCACTCATGAAAATGTACACAATTCACCATGGAGTTTGCTGCATCGTCACCTGCGCATCTGTGCGCCTCTCTTGCCAAGTGGTGTGCTGCTTTCGTTGCCTGATGACAATGCCCAGCTGCTCATTGGCAATCTTGAGTGTTGGATAGCGGCTCCACCCTCGTACGAGTTGCTATGCCTGATATCATTGCTTACATTGAGCAGCTACACGGCTTTTGCAACCACGTCCTCTTCGGCCCGTGCCCATGCTTTGATCAGCAACATCAGCATGAGGCCACCAATGGCAGCAACAGCCACCTGCCACACGTTGGTCAGCAAGCCCTGCAGCCAGACAAGGCAGCAGACGGGGCACCGGCACACAGGGTACCCATGGCTAAGGGTGGGCAAGGTGGGGCAGGGTGGGGCAGGGCTGGGACACTGCTGTCAGTATAGGGGAGGCCCAAGAGCCCTGGCACTGTGCCCATTGCTCTGCAGCTGTATCGAGATGGCGGGCTGGGTGTGATGCGCCCCATCATCCTGCGCCTGGGGGGCGGCCCAGTACCAGGCGTGTGTGCAGGCCTGCAGCAGGGCGTGCGGGGCATGCGGGTGGGCGGACGCAGGACCTTTGTGGTGCCGCCTGGTGCGTGGCCAGTGTCGCATCAAGCAAGCACACCACTGCCAGCCGCTGCACCCAGTGCAGCACTCCAACCAGCCTGTGGCCCACTTGGCTTGCCAGCCCGCCAGCCTACCAGCTTGACGTGACTGCTGACCTTCACACCTGCCAATCTGGCTGTGACTCCTGACCCACCGTCCTGCCCATCTTGCTGCAGAGCTAGGCTTTTCCACAAGTGTGAATGCCCCGTATGCCACAGTACCACTGGGCAGCAGCCTCCAGTATGAGGTTGAGCTAATCCGGCTGTCTACAAGGGGGCCAGACGACTTGACCCGGGTGAGCCCCACCACCTTGCTTGCCACTGCCGCCGCCCACTGCTACTGTATGCATTTATTGCCTGTGGGTTTGGTGGGGCAGCCTTGCGCAGCCTAGGCTTCCTGGACTATAACCCTGCCAGTGCTGATGTACCCACTGCAAAAGAATAAATGAAAGAAATGAGGCACATGGCAGCAGTTAGGACCTGCCACTCCACCTGGGCATTGTCTTCGGTTGTGCACGCTTGTGTCAACGACCCTCCAATGGCACAGCCGTTGATGTGGTGGGGATGCGCGTGGCAATCTTGCTGTTTGATGGTGATGCCGGTGTTACACCGGTTCACACCATTCTTGTCCCTGCGTCGTGGTCCGCCTGCACACCACAGGGTGTGGAGCGCTGCGGTCAAGGGGGCGCAGCACAGCAGGTCGCGAAGTGCGCTGACATTCAACCTGCAGAGTTTCTATAATCACCAGTAGCACTAGCAGCATAGTGAGCTCAGTGTTGTCGGTTCATACCGCTACGACGCCAGCCTGGTATGGCTGCTATGCAACTCCGCAGTAGCCTTAACAATAGTGAGCTCGCAGTCTGTGTTTGATTACCACTCTTAAACGTTTGCATCAAAGTCGGGCCGTGAGGGCATGCAGCCGGGTGTCATGTGGAAGGCATTAACGCGCTCGCTTGTGGGCTGGCCCAGTACCTGGCGCTGAAGTGAAGTCATCCAATCAGTCAGGACAGCCCCCTCGTTCCTCACTAGGGCCTCCATTTGAGCCGGACCACTAGGAACCAATAGGGATCAATAGCGGGAGGTCACCCCCGCCATTGGCTGCACCCCTGATAACTATCTGACTAATCGTATAGAGTTTTTCAGCGAATCTTGCGCAGGGCGGTGCAGCTCACCAGCGCGAGGCTAGCGGGCTGCTCGGGCTAATGTGCACCTGGTCACCCCCGCCATTGGCTGCACCCCTGATAAACTCCGACCGGTCTTTAAGAGTTTCACAGCGATTTTTGCGCAGGGCGGTACAGCTCATCAAAGCGAAGCTAGCGGGCTGCTCGGGCTGATGTGCACCTGTGCCGGGGCGGGCGGGGGTGCTGAGAGATTAGGTCGCGCTGTGTTGGGAATAGCCTACTTAGTGGGGCTGTGATAAGAGAACAGCTATCGCGCTCAGTGGCCCAGCGACATGGACGGGGATTTATTTTTTGAATTTTTGTCGGGCGCAGGACCCCCCCTGTCATGTGTTCTAGTGCTAGTGCTAGTGCTGATGAGATGTATAAGAGTGATGGTACGGCTTGTGGCCTGTCATTGCACCCGAACAGCGTGCAACTCGTGTTACGCCACTTCGTGTCAAATTGCCTCGAAATGGGCACTTTTCCAGCCGCCGATACTGTCCAACCAGGACGTCAAATGATAAACCGCCAATTCTGTGCGGCTCCTTGTGTGGGTTCTTAACGTGTCTATTAAGCAGAAACGCGCTGTCATCATGTACGGGCCGCTTGTGATGCTTCAAAGTAGACCCCCATGCACATTACACCGTTTGTTATGCTCCAAAGAAGACCCCGTGCATCTTACACCCAGCCATAACAATTGTCCGCCTCATATTCAGCCTCCAGCTGCTCACTTTGTAGCTCTCTGCGCACCAAACGACGTAATTCCCGACGTCCCTCTTCCCTCTTCCACCCCATGTGCATGCGATATCGTGCACAGTGTGTGTTGGTCAGTTTGCCAAAGCACACCTCATCATGCAACAAATCGGGATGGAACAACATGAACAATGCATAACACTCTTCGTCTTCCCTCACCTCCTTCACAGTGTCTTGAAACATGGGCATGGGCTTAAGTGGGGTGGTGGTGTCAGGCTTCATGCATGGCAGGCATGGCACACTCATGCACGTGCTGCATGCACAAGCAGCCATGGCCCATTTAGGCTGCTCCCTGTCCGGTGTGAACACCATGCGGTGCATTGCCCTACACCCCGCCACATCATCATGCATGCGCTCCACATCAGCCTCTGGCATACTGCATATTGTTGTTTGCCTAGCGACGTCCAGCACCAGATAGCTCCGACGCATGATGTGTCCACGTTGCCGGTGGCTGGCACTGGTGTCTTGTGCATGGCATGGCACGGCGAAATGCTTGTTAGCCCAATCTGTCAGCACAGCAACCCCACACACTTTCCCCACTAGTTCTGGATGGACTAACATCTGCTCCCTCCACTCCCTCTTAGCCACCCCACCCTCAGAGTCATGCGTGCTCTTGAAATGCGATGTTGCACCATATGACCATTGCACAGGCACCCCAAACCTATTGGCTAGGTGCCAATGCAACCTAATGGCCTTGGCTCCCTTGAACTGTGATGCACAACCATCTGACCACAAACACAGCTGCCTCATGTCCATCTTGCCCACCCACCCCTCTCCATCATCCCTCCCATCACCCACCCCATCCGGGGGCCGCCTGCCTTGCAGCAAACACTCAATCACTTGCACGAGGGCTGTGGTGGAAGCCTCAGCAGACTGGTCACACTTGTCAGCACTCACAAACACTGACTCCTCCCTGTAGTTGCCAGCCATGTCCTGGTAGTGTGCACATGCCACGAACACTGACATGGTCCTCTGCTTCCAATATGCTCCCTGACATGCTATGTCTTGGTGGATGGTGAGCTTCTCTGACCAGTCACACGACACGACAACTAGCCCCGGTGTGTTTTGCACAGCGGCACAGTGCGCCCTAAAGGTGGCACGCTGATGCTTGGCAAGGTATTGATGCCACAACTGCTTCTGCATGAGGTCATTCAGGCCAGCCACCAACTTACCCAGCGTGGTTTGGACAGTGGCCAACTCTACGCCTTGCCCATTGTCCAGCTTATTGAACTGACGATACTGCAGCTGCACACCCTCACGCCCCGCCTTCACGCCCACCTTCCTATCCTTGCAGGCATTACACGTACGCTGCAAGCAGGCTAGGCTGGGCTTGGCGCCAACCTTGCATGGGCACACAAACCAGCTCTGCACTGTGGCATAGTCCAGGTCAACCCTCATGGCTGCGCCCCCAGCTGTGCACCCTGCTGCAGCCGCTCCCCCTCCTGCAGCGCCTGCAGCAGCCCTGGCATTCTGGGCATCACTCACCAACTTCTCCAGCCCACCCTCATCTAGCACACCTGCATCTAGCACACCAGCCAGGTCTTCAGCGTCAGCGTTGGCAATGTGCTCAGCCAGCAACACATGCACCTCACCATCCCCCCCCCCGCTGTCGCTCCCGCTGTCACTGTCGCTGTCATCTAGTGGCTGTGGGTCCTCAGGCAGCACAAGGCTGTCCATGTGCTTGCCGAGCTGGTCCAGCTGGAGCTCGCAGGTCTCACAGGGAATGCACACACACACTTGCTTGTGAGCAGCGGTGATGCGCTTGACCCACGGCGGCCGCAACATCTCAAAGGTGGTGCTACCCACTTTTAGGTTTGCTGGGCACTCCCGCTCGTACTCCAGGTACAGCTTCTTGAGGGAGCGGTCCACGTAGCGTCGTGACATGCGCACCTCGCTCTTCTTACTGCTCCTGCCACGGCAGTGTAATGGGCGGCTGTGGGGGGGGGGCTGTGGGCATGTGGGGTGTGCTGCATTCAGCCTGCAGCCAGCCTACCGTACCCATGCAGCCCTACCCATGCAGCCACCCAGCCAACTAGCCTGCAGAAGGCCACCCTACCCATGCAACCCTACCAGCCCATGCAGCCAGCCTACCCAGCGGTCATGCGCACGTAGTAGCGCCGCACGTCCTTGTACATGGGTTAGAGGACTGCTGTGAGGACTGCTATGAGGACTGCTGTGCTCCTCAAAGAAGGTGCGCACGTACTCCAGCTGCTCATGGCTGAGACAGCGGCGGCCGCGCCGGAGGGGCGCTGCTGCCCAGTCTGCTGCTGCGCCAGCTGCCAGGTTGGACAGGTGGCTCCTCCTGGCACGCTTGACTGCATGGGGCGTGATGCCCAGCTGCCTGGCCGTCCTCTTGATGCCGTGCTGCTCAATGCCCCTGCCCATGGTCATGGCCAAGGCAGTGTTGAACGGCTGCTGTTGTGTTGTGCGCTGTCCACCCGGGGCGGAGTTGGTGCTAGCAAGAACAGGCCTGAGTGAGTCCACCATGATGCCCCCAAGCACCTGGTCAGGGGTGGGGGGAACCACGCCAGTGGCCTGGCTGACCACAGACAGCACGTGGCCTCGGGGGTGTTGTTAAACACCTGGTGGAACCACCACACCTCTGCACCCCCCGTGAGACGACTAGCAGCGTAGGGGACCCATAGATCCCCAGGCATGCTGCATGCGCTAAAGAACTCCGTCAATGCCTGCCCCCAGGCCCTCACGGCCAACCCACTGGCTGTGCCCCCATGTAGGGGTGGTGGTGGCAGGCAGGAAGGGATGGAGGGCGGTGGCTTGGTTGGGTTGGACTGTGCTTGCTGCGCTGGCCTGGGCTGAGGGGGAGGGGGCGCTGTTGCAAGCGACCGGCTTTGGTGGGCACCCACCACAGCTGAGTAGGGCAGCCCCGGGATTCGCAATGCATGGGCCACACTATGATGCCTGCACATGCACACATGCATCCCAGAATGGTTTCAGTGGGAGGTGTGGTGGTGGGTGCTTGGGAGGTCATGCATGGGAACTGCGTACCTTGGCATGGGCGCTTGTGTTGTGTCTTGGCGTAAGCGCTTGAAGAGGGGTGACCTGAGGGACCCAGGGAGGAGGGGAGAGCATGTAGGATGGTCTGGGAGGGGGTGGTTGGTGCTGACACCCTGCTGGTCTGCAGCCTCTTGCAGCTGCTTCTCCACATGCTGCTGCTTCAGTAGCAGGTCTGCATGCTGCTCCTGCAACAAGTGTTGTTGTACTGCCAGCTGCTGCTGCACCTGGCGTTGCAATTCAGCCCCACTTTGTGCCTCGAGCTGTTGCTGCAACCTGTTAAGCTGCTGCTGCAACTGCAGCTGGTGCTGCTGCTCTGCCACATGCTTCTCCCTCAAGAGCCTGTCTGCCTGCTGCTGCTGCTGCAGTTGGTGCTGCTGCTCAGCCACCTGCCGCTCCCTCAGGAGCACGTCTGCCTGCTGTTGCTGCAGTTGGTGATGCTGCTCCGTCACCTGTTGCTCCCTCAGGTGCATGTCTGCCTGGTGCTGCTGCTGCAGTTGGTGCTGCTCTGCCACATGCTTCTCCCTCAAGAGCCTGTCTGCCTGCTGCTGCTGCTGCAGTTGTTGCTGCTGCTCAGCCACCTGCCGCTCCCTCAGGAGCACGTCTGCCTGCTGTTGCTGCAGTTGGTGATGCTGCTCCGTCACCTGCTGCTCCCTCAAGAGCCTGTCTGCCTGCTGCTGCTGCTGCAGTTGGTGCTGCTCAGCCACCTGCTGCTCCCTCAGGTGCAAGTCGGCCTGCTGCTGCTGCAACTGGTGCTGCTGCTCTACCACCTGCTGCTCCTTGCGTTGAATTTCTTCCCGCTGGATGTCATGCAGCTGTTGCTGTGCATGTTGCAAGCGCTGGGTGTCAGCAACTTGCTGCTCCCTCTGCTGCAGGTCAGCCTGCAGCTGGTGCAACTGTGCCTCATAAGCACCAGCATCAGCCTGTGCTTTGGCCTCAGCCTCAGCGGCAAGAGCCTGGGCCTTGGCCTCAGCCTCAGCAGCCCTGCGCTGTGCCATAGCCTCCCTCGCTTTCTGCACATTGGAACATTTAGCCTGTACTCCCCTTTTCTTGCCAACCATGGCGTTTACTGGCCTGCACAGCGGCAAGCACCCAGTACTTCTTGTCGATCGTTGTTGCTCAGAAGCCACAGGCACAACTGACTTAATCATCTTGTGCAACCACATTATTGCTGCCACATGTAGCCTGCACCTGTGTTCAGCAGCAAATCGCCGTCGCGGTCACGCTCCCATCCATTGACAAATCCGCAATGCCTTCGACCTGCCGGGACGTCGTTTGATGATCAAAGGTGACACATTAGAGTTGGGGGCAAGGGAGCAGGCCGGGAAGCAGCAGGTGTGCTTCAGAGAGGGTCTCGATGCGTGCTGGGACGTTGCAACACTGTTGCGTGCTAACCTAAAAAGTTGGCATGTCCAGTCAGGATGCGCCATTCACGCCGAATTGGGTCCAGGCTGCCTATAGTCGTCGTTAAATGTGTGTGCGATGCTTCAGAACATCGCGTGTTGGGGGCCAGCCACCCGGCAAACCCCTCGGGCTGGCTGCTCTCTAGTTAGACCATCACCAACTCATCGCACCAATCGGCGGCCTCATCCGTGCAAAAATGAGTTAGATGTTATCTCTTGAGCCATGGGGGTGCAGCCAATGGCGGGGGTGACCACCTGCTGCTGCTGCTGCTACTGCTGCTGCTGGTGGTGGTGGTGGTGGTGGTGGTGGGCCTTGTGTGGCTTGTCTCGCACCTGCTTCTAGCCCAGGCCAGGGTACTTCTTGCTTTTGGCAGGCAAACCTGGCTGGTCTGGCCAGTAGCACAGCTCCAGCGGCCATCACCTACTCTCGCCAGTGCGCTGCATGTTCAGCGCTGCATTGCAGTCCCTGTCCAGACACCTGCCTGGCTGTGGTGCTGGCTTGGCTTTGGCAGCCGTACCCTGGGCCTTGCCCCTGGTGGGCTGGCTGGGCTCAGCTGCTCGCTCAGCCTTGGTGCGCTTGCTGCGCTTGGCTGGCGGGGGAGTGCTGGGCCCAGGCTTTGAGGCAGCTGGCTGTGTGGCTCCTGGCTGCCTGGGGGCTGTCCCTGCACTTCACGCTTCTGGTTTTCACAATTCGTAGGTTTATAGGGTTCACAAATTCTGGCGAGGGGTATCAGGCTCGCTAGTGGTCACCCCTGCCAATACATACGACTTCATGACGCCCCCACTGCTCTTGAGAAGCCCATTGTAACCTTTTCAAAAAACATCATTTGACAGCCCCATGCCGCTCCCACTCTTTTGCGGACCTGCGTGCCGCCCCCTTCACCGGGTGGGCTTCATACTGTTGGCACTCCGCGTGGCTGGCAGCCAGGCTGCAACGGTGCCATTAGGCCGCGAAAACCTGAGGGCAGTATTCTCAGCAGGATGTCGCTTGGAAGGCGGTTGCTACGCGTTTCGAGAATGCTGGCGTTCGCCTGCGCGCTGGCTGCGGCGTCTGCAATTGAACAAGGTGCGGAGAGTCGCTTTAAAGCCGATGGCCGCACCTCGGCTCTTGATGCTCGCCCCTCGACCAACCAGTTGCAGCGTCAGCCCCAGCAGCGCAAGCGCCAGCCACGAAGTTGTATACCCCTCGCCTTCGCCGACTTCTATTTGACAGGCCCGCTTGGCGTCGGCATGTAGTTGCCCGCACCCGCAGACGCATATGCTTCTCGATGTTGCAGGCTCCCGGGGCACCGTTACGACGCGGCTCGGCGCAGCGGTCAGCACGGAGGAGCTTGGCGACGTAAGCATCGCCGCCATGCTGAGGGATGATTCCGAGCAGGGGGAGCAGCGGCAGGTGGCAGCGGGAGGAGGAGTTGCGGGGAGAGGAGCCGAGGTGGCTGCAGTGCGAGAAGAGCGCGCAAGCCAGGCACTCGACGGCAGCGCATTGTACGACCAAGGTCGAATGGCAGGAGGGGGTGAGCGGGTGCCGGAGGCTGCCATGGGTCTCAAGGAGATCCAAGCTGGAGGACCCCCTCGAGGAGTCTTCAGCATGGACACACTGCATAATGTGGTCTTCTTCCTGCAGCGCCTGAACAGGCTACGTGCTCGAGGCCTGCAGCAGGCTGAGCCAGGTGCGAGACATCAACAGCACCTGGAGGGGGCCCAGGGTGGGAGGGGGTCCAGGCATGGTTTGGTGACATGGCTTCCTTGTCTGGCATGCAAGCATGGGCAGGCTGGGCATGTGTGGGGTTGAGGGGGCCGGTGGGGTGAGTGCCCCAAGCACAGGTGGGGCTGGGGGCTGGGGCTGGGACTGGGTCAAGTACGCACCAGCCTAGCCGTAGAATTGCAGCTGACCTACCCATGCATGACTGGTGCTGTTCCTCTTACATGGCGGGTGCTCTTTGCTCCGTGTGCCTGTGGCAGTGCTGTGCTTGGCACAGCTGCAAAATGTCGTTTGGTGTTTCCATCGGCAGCCTGTGCCGCTGGTGGCCTCATGCTGATGTTGCTAATCAAAGCATGGGCCAGGCCCGGGCCAACAGTTACATTGACAACGGTTTCAATGGCAACAACAAGCACTCAGCAACAACAACAGCACCTATGTCAGCAGCCTGTTCCCAGTCACTGCCTGACACTCCTGCTCCCGCTAGCCTGCCGACCAGCAGCCTGTGCACGCCCCTGACTTGCAAATGGCCGAGCGCTGGCTCACCGCACCCTCCCACCAGATACCCTGCCCACCCACCCACCACCCCTCTGCACCTGCTGGCTGCATGCAGGGCAATTCTCAATCACCACCTTCCCTCCTTTTCCCATCATCACCCCCATCCCTTTCCCCCCTTTGCCGCCTTTCCCACCGTTTCCAGCCTTCCCTGGCACCCAGCCCCGTCCCCCTCCCCCTTCCCCGCCCTCCTCCCCCTCCTCCCCCTCCTCCCCATCCTTCTCTTCCTCCCCCTCCCCCCCGTCCCCTTCTAACCCGTCCTTCCCAGCCCCCACTGCTTCACCGCCCAGGTCGCCGTCACCACCAGGTTGGTGGAGAGAGTGCAGGGACCAGTCTGGCAAATCCCTGACCTGAACTAGCACCTCTCCAGACCGCCAGTGCAACAAGGACGGGAGTGGACAGGCCATGACACAGGCAGGCAGGCAGGCAGACAGGGTGCCACAGCTGACAGCCACATGATTAGGTGTTGCCTTCCTTCCAGTTAGTTTGGCTACAACCTCAGGGTGCAAGTCGAGCACATTGTTGATGTGCACCCTGTCACCTGGCTGCCTACCCCTGGCTGCTGCTGTGCATTCAGGAGGAGGGACAAACCAGGTTCCTTCACCTGGCAGCAATGCACCAAGCCCCTCCAGCCCCCAGAGCAACCCCTCCTCCCCCTCCTCCTTCTCCTCCCCCTCCTCCCCCTCCTCCCCCTCCTCCCCCTCCTCCCCCTCCTCCCCCTCCTCCCCCTCCTCCCCCTCCTCCCCCTCCTCCCCCTCCCCTTCTTCTCCGTCTCGTTCTCCTTCGCCCTTGTCTCCCTCCTCCCCCTCCCCTCCCTCCTCCCCCTCCCCTCCCTCCTCCCCCTCCCCTCCCTCCTCCCCTCCTTCCCCCTCCGCCTCATCGCCACCCACCCCCGGCCTAGCACCCCCACCCCCCAGCCTGCCCCAACCCTTGGCCGTGTCACCCATCATCATCAACGGCGTGGTGCTGCCAGCACAGCTGCCCCTCACCTTCCCCCCCAACGCCACCAGCATCACCCTGCCCGTCACCGGCATCTTGAACGGCAGCCGGCCTGGGCAATCAGGCGATGTGCCTGTCCCTGTGACCGGCAACGTGACGCTCCCCCTGCCCCTGCCCCCTGCCGGCAGCCCCACCCGCATCACCGGCCAGCTGAGCACCGGGCCCATAGGGCCAGAGGGGACCATCACCCTGCAGGTGCTGGGGGAGCTGCAGGCCAACCTAGGGACCAACGGCACTCTGCCAGTCACAGGGGACGGCCCCAAGATAATCATCCCAATCACCGGCAGCCTCCAGGTCCCTCGCAACGTCTCAGGAGGGGCAGTGGGTCCTAGGCCTGGGGCGGTGCCGGGTGGAGGGACACCATCCCCGTCTGTAACACCCCCCTCTGGCTCCCCTCCCCCTCCTCCCTCTCCACCCCCGCCCCCGCCCCCGCCCCCCTCTCCCTCCCCTACCCCCTCTCCTGCTGCGCCCCCGCTGCCACTTCCAGCACCCCCCCTCCCAGCCCCCCCGCCTCCCCCCCTCACCCCACCGCTGCCGCTGCCGCCAGGGGTGGTGGTCCTGCCTGGTGCACTGTTCACAGAACCTGTGCTGCCCCCCAACGCGACAGCCCTGAACGTGACGACACCCAGTGTGACGGCAACCAACCTCACGGCCCCTAACCCTACCACCACCCCTCCTCGCCCCCCGGGCCCGACACTGGGTTTCTTCCTAGCCCCTGTGCCAGGGATCGCACCCGCAGGGCCCAGCCCAGCCCCAGCAGCACCCCCCAGCCCAGGACTGACTGCCAAGCCAAGCCCGACAGCACCGGAGGCAAGCGCCGCCAATGCTTCTGCCGGCCAGTTGCCTGCCCCCTCTCAACCTGCTGCTCCTATCCCAACTGGTGCAGAAGGACAGCTGCCCCCTCTCGCCCCCATCACCGCCCCCAACCCTGCTACTGAAGGGGGGCAGCTGCCCCCCCTCGCCCCCATTACAGCCCCCGCCCCAACTGCTGACGGGGGGCAGCTGCCCCCTCTCGCCCCCATCACAACCCCCACCCCAGCTGCTGCTGCGGGGCAATTGCCTCCTTTGGCCCCCATCACAACCCCCACCCCAGCTGCTAGTGGGGGCCAGCTGCCCCCTCCCGCCCCCATCACAACCTCCATCCCAGCTGATGTTGCTCCACCCAGCCTCCCCAGCCCATCGCCATCACCTGCCGCTGAACCTGCCAGCCCTGTCGGCCCACCATTGCTTGTAATCCCATTACCTATCGATGGTGCAAATGCAACAGCAGCAAACAGCACAGCAGCAGCAGTCCCCGCCGCAGCGCCAGCAGCAGTGGTAAGCGCACCCAGCCCACCACTGCCACCACCTGTCTCTGAACCAGTCAGCCCAGCCAGCCCAGCCAGCCCAGTCAGCCCTGCCAGCCCAGCCAGCCCTGTCAGCCCTGTTAGCCCTGCTAGCTCACCGCTGTCTACTGCCCTTCCATCTGCAGACAGTGCAAATGCAATAGCGCTCAATGGCACAGCAGCAGCAGTCCCCGCTGGGGAGCCAGCAGCAGTGCCAGCAGCGGCACCCACCCCACCGACAGGGCCTGTTACACTCATTGTGTCCCCACCTCCCACTCCCTCCCCCTCTCCCCCTCCCTCTCCCCTCCCCCCTCCCTCCCCTACTTCCCCTCCCCCCCCAACCCCCGCTCCTCTCCCTCCTCCCTCCCCCCCGGCCGACACCCAGCCCAGCAACAACACCAATGCTGAACCACCCTCCTTCTTCCTAGCAGGCGCTACCATTGCACCCCCACCCCCACCCCCTTCTCCCTCCCCCTCCCCCTCCCCTCCCCCCGACCCCTTTCCCCCGCTCCCTCCTCCCAACCTAACCCCCAGTAATGCAAACGGAACGGTTCTGTCCTACTTTCTCGCTCCTTCCTCTTCAGCCCCTGCCCCTGCGTCACCCCTCCCTGCAAGCGCCCCTGCCCCTGCCCCCACCCCCACGCCTGGCTCTGCCGTCCTGCCTCCTCCCCTCCCTCAGCCGTCAGCCACTGCCGCCAATGGCCCAGGTCCGTGAGGCTGATGCACAGTTGCCTCTCTTCTTGTAGTGCAGCAGTCAGCAGGAGCAGGCATGGGCAGCATGCCACTATCCTTGTCGCATGCAAAACCATTGTTTTTGCATATGCCATGACCACGGATAATCAAGCAGATGTGTAGTGGGTAGGTTGCAAGGTTGTTGTTGGGTTGATGCACTCAGTCATGTGGCCATGCTGGCAGCTTTGCTTAGCCAGCGCGGGTATGCTTGGCCAGCATGCACGGCACACCACGCCACGTATAGTGTTGTAGAGTCAAGGCCACTGCGTTGGTAACTGTTGCCCGTCCAACCGATGATGAAGGTGCTGTCTCTAGCTTTACTTTATTATCGAACATATTGTTCATGTGCATTGCATGAACGAGCCTTCACATGCGATGAATGGTGTAACCGCATTGTAAACCGCATTGTAAGGATGACACTTTGAAAGGGCCCTGCCTTTGTTTGTGTTAATGTTGCATTGCTAGCGGCTGTACATATAATGGGCTACTGTAGACAACCAAAACTCATTCAACAAGGAACAACATGTTTGACTGTGGGTAATCTCACTCAGCTACTCCAATCAAGTTGAAGCAACTTCGGTCGCACCCTTGATGACTGCAGCCCCCACATCGATGGCACGCTTTCCCACTAGACCACTGGGCACCTCATCAAAACTAACAGCTTGATGCTCTGTAAGGCTAACAGCCTGTGCAAAACTTCTAAGGCCCTATGCATTGTTGTTGCGGGCCCGGCCATCAATGCCCCGCCGGTACTCTGCAGCCCGGTGCAGCCGCTGCCTGACCTTGGGCAACCGGTCATTGACCAGCTTGTAGCGCTGCTGGTTCTCCTCGCCAACGGTGGGCAGAGCCTCCAGGTCCTTCCAGGTATGGGGCGCTGCATGCTCTCCCCATTGCGTTGCAAGTTCAGGCACCCGTTGGTGTCCCGGTCCAGCCACCTGCCCCATGGGGGGGCCTGGGGTCGTGGGGCTGGGCCAGGTGCTGCAGGGAGGGGTTGGGCCTGGGCTGGGGGAGGTGGTGGGGCTTGGGCGGGGGGGTCCTGGGCTGGGGGAGGGGAGGCCTGGGCAGGGACAGGGGGAGGTGGGGCCTGGGCGGGGGGGGGGGGGGGGGCAGGGGGAGGGTTGGGCGGCACCTGATGGCACCATGACAGGCCCACAAAAACTTGGCATGCCGCTGGCTCCAGGCCGGGCGCACCAGCCGCGGGTTGACCTGGCCTACTGGGGGTACCCAGTCTGCAAGCCTAGGCTGGTCAGGTGGCAGGTGCAGCTCACAAAGCTGGCGGGCATGCACTGACGAGCTGACCCGGATGGTGCAGAATTCATCCACGATCACCAACTTGTCAGGCCTGTCCAACGTGCCTGGCCTGCTGGGTTGCTCCACCACCCTGCGAAACCCCTCCCGCACCGCCCCCCCCTTTCACCCACCCTGGCTGAAGTTGCCCGCTCCCAGGAACACAGCCACACCCCTCTCCTAGTGGTAATGGTGGCGTGACACCCACTTCATCCCGTTCACCACCTGCAGGTCAGGGTCAGGGTCAGGGTCAGGGTCAGGGTCAGGGTCAGGGTCAGGGTCAGGGTCAGGGTCAGGGTCAGGGTCAGGGTCAGGGTCAGGGTCAGGGTCAGGGTCAGGGTCAGGGTCAGGGTCAGGGTCAGGGTCAGGGTCAGGGTCAGGGTCAGGGTCAGGGTCAGGGTCAGGGTCAGGGTCAGGGTCAGGGTCAGGGTCAGGGTCAGGGTCAGGGTCAGGGTCAGGGTCAGGGTCAGGGTCAGGGTCAGGGTCAGGGTCAGGGTCAGGGTCAGGGTCAGGGTCAGGGTCAGGGTCAGGGTCAGGGTCAGGGTCAGGGTCAGGGTCAGGGTCAGGGTCAGGGTCAGGGTCAGGGTCAGGGTCAGGGTCAGGGTCAGGGTCAGGGTCAGGGTCAGGGTCAGGGTCAGGGTCAGGGTCAGGGTCAGGGTCAGGGTCAGGGTCAGGGTCAGGGTCAGGGTCAGGGTCAGGGTCAGGGTCAGGGTCAGGGTCAGGGTCAGGGTCAGGGTCAGGGTCAGGGTCAGGGTCAGGGTCAGGGTCAGGGTCAGGGTCAGGGTCAGGGTCAGGGTCACCTGTCCTTCACCTTGTCCTTGTCATATTGTTCATGTGCATTGTATAAAACGAGCCTTCACATGCGATAAATGGTATAACTGCTTTGTAAACCGCATTGTAAGGATGACCCTTTGAAAGGGCCCTGGCTAATGGGCTAGCGGTAATGGGCTACTACAGCTGCTAAGCCAACACCGAATAGTCAATCGTCAAAAGAGGCAAGGCGTTTAGGCAAGAAACCCAGACCCAATCACAGAGAGCGGGATAAAGCACAGCAACTGACCACAATGAATGAGCAATAACAACAATATCAAATAAAACAATGACAACCAGCTATACCGCAGGTAACCCGCAGCTCCAAACATCAAACCAATCCAACGCACAGCTTCACACGCAGTGTGTTGGGCACAGCAGTCCTCCCAGAACTCTAGGGTAAGGCACCTCCACACAGCAGCACACAGCAGTGGCGGATGCAAGGCATGATCTGGCTACAAATTTTAAGTTCAGTGTGACCTCAAAGACAGACAGCCTCGGATGTAGAGCACTGCATAGCCAGTCTATTGTCATGTCATCACGTAAGGCCCTCGCTCCGCACATCGCAATGCTGTCACTAGCTGCGCTCTTGGCCGCCTTGTTGGTGTGCGGTCCCGTCAGGGCGCAAGCTGCAGACAGTGGTGAGCAGTACACTACGAGCAACGTGCATCTCGCTCTGCCGACACTTCCTGCTGATGTCGTTGTACCGTCGGCTGTCTTTCCCTCGGCAATCTCCCTCGGCAGGCAGTGAGTGCGCCTGCTTCGAGGTGTACCAGCCGGGTGAGTGATGGCGAGCTGCGCTTTCGCCACGCGAAGGCCGCGATTGCACTATTCTGACTCGTCCAGCCTTTGGTGCTAACCTTGGTTCATGCTAACCTTCTCATTGGTGCTAACCTTGGTTCATGCTATCGGTGCAGTGTGCGGGTCTAACAACGCCACCTACAGCAACGCCTGCAAGGCTGGGTGTGCTGGGATCAAGGCAAGAGCAACACACATGCCTCTGTCGCAATCCTTCCCATAGACACATAATACAGACAAGGCATCTGTTCATGCAGAACTACACAAACGGCCCCTGTGAAGGTAGCTTCGTTGCCAGCCGCCTCCCTGCCTTGGAGCTACCAGTGAACGCCTCTTCCTCAGTGGCATGCAACTGCTCCACAAATGGGACCAATGCAGGTGTGACCATGGTCCAGCACAGTTGTTCCCCTACTATTACTACAGGGCAGGGGCTGTGTTATCTGTAATCCGAACTGTTTGCATGCAGCAAGCATCCGGCACCAATACCTGATTCACTACCCCAACCCGCTTGCGAAGGCCGGGAAATCTATGTTGGGATGAAACACATGCTCTGATGTAAGCAACAGCTTCAGCATTGCGCGGTGCACACATGCTACTGTGCTACAGGCTGCTGGGCTTGGGCCTTGGGGGCTCGCTCTCGCAGCTTCTTGAAGCCCAGTGCTGGGTACTCCTTGCCCTGGGCAGGAAGTCTTCCTCGGTGTGGCCACCTGCACAGCTCCAATGGGCGCCACTTGCTATCCCCTGCCCGCTGGAGGTTGAGGGCTGCGTTTCAGTCCCTGTCCACCCATTTGCCAAGCTCCCCAGGGGTGGCCTGAGCCAGCCAAGGGCACCACATGAGCCCCCGCACTTGCGCCTCAAACCGCTTGCTCCAGGCTGACCGCAACAAGCGGTCCTGCACCTGACCAGGCTTGGGCTTCCAGACCTCAGGCCTGGTGGGCTTGCTGCTGTTCAGCTCCTCCTCACAGGGCTGGGGGCTGTTCAAGATTGAGCTGACCCTGCTGGTGCGGAACTCATCCACTGTCACCACCCTGCCTGGCACCCTGTCGGTTGGCTTGCCGCTGTTGGGCCTCTCCACCACCTTGCAACAGGCCTGCAGCACGGCCGTGGCCCCCCACCCACCCCGGGTGCCAATGCCTGCGTTGCCAAAGAACACCACCAGCTGCTTGCGGGTCCCCCACTCCTGCTGGGACACGCTGGCTGCCTCCTCCTCCAGCTGCATGGCACACAAGGCACACAAGGCACACAATGCGCATGACATCCTTGGCAGAACTGGGGACATGGGCACCTAGCAGGTCACATGTGGGGCAGTCATCAGCCTGTGGTCCTGCCCCTTCCCCCCTACCCTTGGCACTCCCACCTTCTTGAAGTAGCGCTCCAGGACCTTCTCCTGCGCACCATGCAGCCTCATCTTCTGCTCAGCCCACTTGGGATGCAGGTACTCTCCCCACACTGCATCCCAAGTGGCCAGCGTGACGGCCACATGCCGCTGGATGGCCACCAGGGAGTGCCTGCTGGGGTGGCTGCTGCTACGTGCTGCAGCTCAAGCTTGACGTTGTCATTCCACCGCTGAGTGTTGTGGCGAGCCTGGATCAGGCCGCTGTCATGCTGCACCTGGCTCCTGGTCAGCTTGCTCCTGTAGAAGCCTTGCAAGTGGCCATCTGCACGCCACACCCCTGAAGCTGCGCTGACTGCCTGGATGGCCCCAGGGTCCAGCCCCATGCCCATCTGAGTGGCTGGGTCAAACAGGAACGCCCGCTCATCAGCCAGGCCGCTACCTATGTCAGCTGGAGTGCGTGTGTTGCTGCTGCTGCTGTCAGAGGGGTCTTCAGCTCCTGGGCTGCTGCCAGAGGTCTGCTGCTGGGCCGGCTGCTGGGCTACTGCCAGAGGGGTCTGCTGCTGCTGGGCCGGCTGCTGGGCTGCTGCCAGAGGGGCCAGGGGGGGTGTAATCCAGTGGGCGTGTGTATTGCACACACACACTCACCCCATCAGTCATGATTTGCATGTTAAACACAAACCCCGGTTGGCGAGCTTGCCTACCTTGAACACACTGTCCCAGTGACTGTAGACAGCATGCTCGGCCTCGACAGTATGGAACCCGAGGACAGCTGCCCCCTCTCGCCCCCATCACCGCCCCTAACCCTACTACTGGTGGGGGGCAGCTGCCCCCTCTCGCCCCCATCACAGCCTCCACCCCACCATGGTCCAGCAGCTGCAGCTGCAGCCGCAGTGCTACATCATGCCACTGGCCTGCTAAGTTCCCATAAGTGGCATAGTTTGTACACATTGCACCCTGAGTGGTGTGCCAAAAGCTGTCCCTCTGCACTGTGGCTGCAGTGTGTGGCAGTGACGGCATCACATTCGCGAGCACGTGTTTCGCTGGCTGCTCAAACGTGACCGTGGTCTCTCAGGGACCCTGCCCCAGTGAGTGCTGGGCAAGAAATTGGGTTTCACGGGAACGTCATTGCCACTATAGTGGCTCAGTGCAGCACCCTATCACATGCTTTAGCAACAAAATATAGTGCTGGGCCTCAACATAGCTGATGTTGGAACCATCAGTGGTGAGGAGTAGCCACAGCCTGCAGTGACACTGATGTGGGTGTCAAGTCCCCCTACATAGAGGCCATACTGCAAATACATATGGGTTTACATCTATTGCTGAGCTGAGCTTGTGCGACAGATGGCCTGGCTTTCTGTTTAGAGCTGATTTTGCTTTACTGGGCTGTCACCACTGCTGCTGCAGAGGGAGATAGTGGGAAAAGGCTATGTGCTTGCCCCAGGATCTACCAACCGGTAGGTGGGGTAAGCCCTGTGCATTGCTCTAACCACTTGTCAGTTGAGCAGTCTGGCCACAGTGATCCTGGGAGCCAGTTTAGCAGTCAACCTGTGACACCCTTTGCCCACCAGCTGGTTGCTTCTCAACCTGACGAGAGGCTGAGCAGCAAGCCAGCACCCTGATTGCTCTGTCAGTGCCCTCCCTGGCTGCTGGTGCAGGTTTGTGGTGCCGGTCTGGTGACGTACGCTAACAAGTGTTTAGCGGAGTGTGCGGATGTGGAGCTGCTGGGCCAGGGCCCTTGTCCAATCATTCTGTTACCGGGGGAGCCGGGAGCGCTCGCCAGCGTGTGTGGATGCAACAACGACGTGGTGCCAGGTGTGGGAGTGGACGGGCATGTCTGGAGGACCGCATCATGTACCACTGGTCTGCTCCATGCTTGCACTTTGTTAGGTAGCTGCCCTGCTCATGTCCTTGTGTTCATTTCCCTGGCCTCCCGCATGACGTGCAGTGTGCGACACAAGTGGCAGGACCTGGATGTCGGCTTGCTACGCTATTTGCCTAAACGCCTCGGTGGCCTACGCGGGCCTGTGCTAAGCCTGGGCAATGTGAAAGCAGCACGCCCTCGTCAGCCCAGCAGGCAAGACAGCCTCACTGCTGCCGCTCCTCCAGCACATCTTGTAGGAGGGTGGAGCGGCTGAGAGCTGCGCGCTGAGCCCTGCACAAGCCGCTAGGCAGATGAGGGAGCTGCATGTCCACGATACTGCTGCATGTCTCGGTCTCTACATATGTAGCACAATTCTTGCTGATTAGTCGCTGGGGAGTGGATGGGAGAAACATACTAGGCAGTGTAGGGGATGCAACGAGGATAGAGATTCACCGATACAACGACCCGGTAAATGCATCATGTAGCAGGGATTGTTCACGCTTGTAATCAAGCGCTACATCGCCACGAGCACTGTCATCAGTACAAGCAAGCTAAGGCTCCTAAGAAGCGCAGGTAGCATGTTTAGCTGCTATGTTGTAATCTTGGCTCGGACCTCTATTTGACCCCAGGTTCTGTCTCGTTCTCCCGCCCTCACAGGCTCCCTAGTCTCAGCTCCGTTACAATTGTTCACAGCAGCAAACGTGCAAGCACGGGCCACTTATGTTATTAAGCGTTACATCGCCACGAGCACTGTCAGGCAAACACAACTCATTCAACAAGGAACTACATGTTTGACTGTGGGTAGTCTCACTCAGCTACTACAATCAAGTTGTAGCATCCTCGGTCGCACCCTTGATGACTGCCAACCCCACATCAATGGCACTCTTTCCCACTAGACCACTGGGCACCTCATCAAAACTAACAGCTTAATGCTTTTGTAAGGCTAACAGCCTGTGCAAAACTTCTAAGGCCCTATGCATTGTTGTTGCGGGCCCGGCCATCAATGCCCCGCCGGTACTCTGCAGCCCGGTGCAGCCGCTGCCTGGCCTTGGGCAGCCGGTCATTGACCCGCTTATAGCCCTGCTCGTACTCCTTGCCAACGGGGGCAGAGCCTCCAGGTCCTTCCATTGGCACAGCTCCAGGGGGCGCTGCTTGCTCTCCCCAATGCGCTGCAAGTTCAGGCACCCGTTGGTGTCCCGGTCCAGCCACCTGCCCCCTGGGGGTGCCTGGGGTCGTGGGGCTGGGCCAGGTGCTGCAGGGAGGGGAGGGGCCTGGGCGGGGGGAGGTGGTGGGGCCTGGGCGGGGGGTGCCTGGGCTGGGGGAGGAGGGGCATGGGCTGGGGGAGGGGGGCCCTGGGCAGGGGCAGGGGGAGGTGGGGCCTGGGCGGTGGAGGCCTTGGCAGGGGGAAGGTTGGGCGGCACCTGATGGCTTCCACCCACCCTGGCTGAAGTTGCCCGCTCCCAGGAGCACAGCCACACCCCTCTCCTGGTGGTAGTGGTGGTGTGACACCCACTTCATCCCATTCACCACCTGCAGGCCAGGGTCAGGGTCAGCGCCAGGGTCAGGGCCAGGGCCAGGGCCAGGGCCAGGGCCAGGGCCAGGGCCAGGGCCAGGGCCAGGGCCAGGGCCAGGGCCAGGGCCAGGGCCAGGGCCAGGGCCAGGGCCAGGGCCAGGGCCAGGGCCAGGGCCAGGGCCAGGGCCAGGGCCAGGGCCAGGGCCAGGGCCAGGGCCAGGGCCAGGGCCAGGGCCAGGGCCAGGGCCAGGGCCAGGGCCAGGGCCAGGGCCAGGGCCAGGGCCAGGGCCAGGGCCAGGGCCAGGGCCAGGGCCAGGGCCAGGGCCAGGGCCAGGGCCAGGGCCAGGGCCAGGGCCAGGGCCAGGGCCAGGGCCAGGGCCAGGGCCAGGGCCAGGGCCAGGGCCAGGGCCAGGGCCAGGGCCAGGGCCAGGGCCAGGGCCAGGGCCAGGGCCAGGGTCAGGTCAGGGCCAGGGTCAGGTCAGGTCAGGTCAGGTCAGGTCAGGTCAGGTCAGGTCAGGTCAGGTCAGGTCAGGTCAGGTCAGGTCAGGTCAGGTCAGGTCAGGTCAGGTCAGGTCAGGTCAGGTCAGGTCAGGTCAGGTCATACCTTCTTGCAGAAGGCCTCAATGACACGATCCTGGGCATGGTGCAGCCCAAACCGTTGCCTGCGCCAGCGTGGCTTGAGGTACTCTTCCCACAGTGCGTCCCAGGTGGCTTTGAGGGCCTGGATGTGGGCCTGGAGGCTGTCCAGAGTGGTGCCAGCTGGGGTGGCACATGCCAGCTGCTGCAGCTGTGGCTGGATGGCAGTTGACGACCGGGCTGTGTCCTGCTTGGCTTTGGTAAGCCCGCTGTCATGCTTCAGCTGCCCCTTTGTCAGCTCCCACTCCCACTGCCTCAACACCTGACCTGTGACTAGGTCCCGCATTTCATGCGCGGCCTTGATGGCCTGTGTGACGCCTGGGTCCACCCAAACTGCTATGTGGGTGGCTGCGCTAAAGTCACTGGTGGCTGTGAGCTCACGCCCAATGCAAGGCGGCTCCACTGGCTCCTTGACTACCTGGTTGCGCACAAAGTGCACACTGACGCTGACCCCATCAGTCTCTACCCTGCGCGCAAAGTCCCACCCGCTATTTTGCAGCTGGCTGTACTGGATGAATTTCTGCCAATGGGGCAGACTGTTTGCCACAAACTGCTTCATTGTCAGGTCCGTCATGCCCAGGTCAGTCATCACCCCATGCAGCACCCTGTCATCAATGACGAAATGCCTGGCCCGCACCCCCACCATGGGGAGCATGGTGAAGGGGCGCGGGCAGGTGCGAGGGAGGTGGCTGTTGCCATGGGGTTTGGCATGGGGGGCTGACTGACAGCCCTCTAGGCTGCGGTTCACGAACAAGACATATCGCACCCTACACTTTATAGGCAGCCTGCCTGCCCCCCCTTCCCTATGGAGTACTGTCCCTCCCGCCACGTGGCCGGCAGTCCCAGCAGCCTCCTGTGCATGACTACCTCTTTCTTCCACTCTAGCTGCCGCAGCACGCTGTTGGCCGGCAAGCGCCACCTGTGCTTTGAGTCTGGCTGGCTGTAGTCTAGGCGGCCTAGCACTAGCTGGGGGAAGTGCTTCTTCACCTGGCGGCTGAACCCACCCCCCACCACCCCCATCGCCTTGCCCCACTTGTTGATGAACCGCCCCGGGTGCCGGTAGAACTCCTGGATGCTGGTGATGATGGTGGTGGCGTTGGCGTTGAGGGAGTTGCCGTCCCCTGTCAGATGCACCTCATCAAGCTGCTTGAGCATGGCCACCGGCCAGGCGCTGCTGGGCTGCTCTAACACCGCCACCTCACCGGGTAGCAGCCTGATGCCACTGTGGTGGGGGCCACGCATCATGTGCTCAATCACGCTGGCATTGGTAAGCAGCTGCATGGCATTCTTGATCTGTGCCAGCAGCTGTGGGTCCTCGATGTCCAGCTGAACTGGGGGAGGCAGCTGAGCTGGGGCGGCGGCTGTGCGGGGTGAGGTGCGTGTGGCATGGCGGGGGTGAGCATAGGGGGGGCAGGCTGGGTCAGGTGGGGGAGGGGGGCCTGGGGCTGGACCTGCTGCTGGGAAGTCTTGGGTGGGCTGGACTGGGCTGGCCTAGGGAGGACTGGAGCAACAAGGAGAGGCACAGGACGGCTGTTAGGCAGCATTGCTTGCTGCCCATGGTCATGCGCTTGTTGAGCTCTGCAACAACTGCGTCTATTTGTGTTGGGCTGAGATCAGGCAGGGCTGCCTTCACAAGGCCACGCAGGCCAGCCTTAATGACCTGGCGACGCTGTCCAATCACTACCTTGGCAGCCTGCCCCTGCCCCTGGACTTGCTGCCCACTACCACTGGCGCCTGCAGACACGGGAAAGCACAACACACGCACGGCAGGACTTGATGCACGGAGTCGCATTGTCGCGTCGTGCACACACTTCGTCGCGTCGTCAGTTAGCTTCGGGGCCTTTCCTCAAGCTCTGCGGCTTACCGGCTGCGGAGGAGACGGGGCGCTTGCAGTTCTTTTTCGGGGACATCACAAGGACTGAGCAACACCATCGGAGCGGAGTGGTCGTGCTGGGGGGTGCATCAGGTCGCCGTCCAACCGGAGGGCCGGCAACCGGAGTGGGGCGGAAATGTTATCCATTACATATTTCACAAGCCATCCATGCTGCTATTCTCAGGATCAGGGTAAATGCAGGCGGTCACTCGACCAGTGTCAAAAGCTATCAGACATCGGCGGTCAAGACCAGCTTGCAGGCCCATTTGATGTCGATGCCTGACTGGCGTTGCCCAGCCAGCGCTCCAGCTGTTAGAGTAAGCTATGCCAGTGTGTATGCTTTCCACGCCTGGTAGCTGGGCTTTGCCTTCTCCTTGGCTAAACGCCTTGCGATGGTGGCATCAGTGACGGCTGGGTCCACACCCCGGCAGTACCTGCAGGCCAGCGCCATGGCAGGAGCGGCCCCGTGTTGGCAGCAGGAGTACAAAGCATGTGTGTCCAGTAACGTTTGAGAGTATCAGTATAAGGATCACAGGCACCAGGTCAAGATCAAGATCACGGGCACCAGGTCAAGATCAGGATCACGGGCACCAGGTCAAGATCAAGATCACGGGCACCAGGTCAGGATCAGTATCACAGGTATCAGGTCAGGATTACAGGCATCAAGCAATCAGCCTCCTCCTCCAGAACACCAAGCCTGATTTCTCCCATGACGGTAGGAAACGCTTCAGCTGCTGCTCTCGCAGCCATTGCCATTTTCCCAACAGACCACTGGGCACCTCATCAAAACTGGCCGCAGGATGACAGCTAGCCATGCGGCAGGCAGCATGGCCTGACCTGCGTATGAGCGCAGTGGCGTGCGGGCCGCCATGCTCCTCCAGCAGCAGCACTAAGTCAAAGACCAGCTGCTTGATGCTGGCAATGTCACGGGAGTTGTAGCCCAGGTCAACCTAGGGAATGGCAGGGCAAAGGTGAGGTAGGACAGACAAGCTCACAAGGAAAGCAGGAGGAGCAGGGCTGTAGTGTGGTTTATGGTAATACTTGCCCAGATGCACGAGGGGAACGTCAGCCCCTGTCCCTGGGCTTTCTTTGCATTCCTCCTCTCAACTGGCCCCTTGCTCGTGGCCCTGCCCTTCTTGCTCACCCTGGCCCTGTATCTTGTTGGGCTTAACATTTTGTTTGCTGCCAGAGACTTGCACAACCCGTCCACTTCACAGCAGCCCTGGCCAGGCCTGGCCTGCTCACTGACCTGGAACTTGCTCTTGAGCACAAACAGGTTGAACACAGGCGCTAGCTGCCACAGATGATGCACCCACACCTCGGCCACCTGGTACACAGCAGCACAGCCACAATGACACGGCCTTGCGGAGCTGAAGCCCAGCGTGAGAGTCGTCCTGCAGCCCCAGCCCATCCCACGCTACGGCCTTGACCTGCTCTGTCACTTGCTGCTGCATACCGCACCTGGCCAGCATGCCCACTGCTGCTGTATGGCATAGCATAAGCACTGGTACATATCCTGCCTATCATGTGCTTGTGCTGCAGGCTTTGTGTAGGTATCAAGTACACTGCTGCCTTGCATGCCATAGCAGCAGCGATGGTGTAGGTCGTGGCAAGCATGAAAAGCAGTTCAGAGCTGCCCTGCCAGGCTGGTTGGCTGTGCTGCTTCAGGGTTGTGCTGTATCACCTTTGGGGCCAGGCGCAGCGCCAGCAGCATCAGCTCCAGGGCCACAGCCACAGTGGTGGGCTCACGGGTGTCAAGAGCCTGTTTAGGCCAGCAGGGTGAACAAGCGGCCAGCCTCACTGCCAGGCTAGGCAGGCAAGCGTGTCGGCAGGCAGGCAGGCAGGCAGGTGTGTAGCTGTGTTTTGATTAAAAGTGGCCAGGCTGATGTTTGTCACTCAGCAACCTAACCCATTACCTGGCTGCTTACACCGGTTGCTGTTGGCGCATACGACAGCAGTTCCTTTCGAGCCCTTTTCATTACATAGTGCTATTATGTTGACATGGGCTTTGGGTTTCAACCGTTTTGTATCACGTAAAAAGATTCGGTGTGGGGGCAGGCAGGCAGGCTCAGCCGCCTGAGCTAATTGGTTGAGTCAGGAATGAAGGCTGTAATCCAGCATGTGAGGGTGCAGCAGGGTCAGCAGCAGGCAGAGGCTGGGCACTTGCTCTTGACGACATGATCTGTCATTCTCCTCGCCTGCTGGCTCCCTTCCATCCTTCCTTGCAGCTTTCGGCTCACCTTGTGCAGTGGAGGCACACAGTCTGCAGCACACTGCCCCAGGCCCTGGCCTGCCTCCCTGATCAAGGCCTCACTGCCTCGAATGGCCAGGAAGCGATACGGTTCCTGAGCAGGCAGCAGTGGTGCCATTACAAAACACTGGGAATGCTGTTCAATGGCATGAGATGCGAGTGTGTAAACCCCATGCGCATGTTGTCCTGTACTGTCAAACTACCTTTGTGACATCCCTCCCACCTTCTCAGGCCTTATGCCACACATCCAACACGTCATAACCTGATCCATATCCCTGGTCTCACGTTTCACTGCAAACGTCAAGACGTTTAGAGACAGCTGCTCAGCGCCTCCCTCCCTCATCTCCACCCTGCATCCCTCATCTATCCAGCATGCTCAGCCCCTCCCTGCCTCGTCTCCACCCCATCCCCACCCCACCCAGGGAGTCCATGCTAGCTGGCGGCGTGGAGGTGAGCGTCACACCACACCTGGTACTCACGTATGCCTTCCAGGAAGATGGGCAGCCACTTGGCCACCTGCACCTCTGAGGGCAGGGGACCCCAGCTCATGCAGCCGGCCCGCAGCGCCCGCCCCCACACCAGGCTGTTCTGGGGGCCAACCCACCGCACAGCCACAAAGTCGATGCTGCCCAGGTCATACAGGTGCCTGGAAAGGTGGTAGGGGTAGGGGTGGTAGGGGACAAGGAGGGGGAGAGCAGGCGCGGAAGGGCAGGGCTGGGCTGTGGTGTTCAGGAGTGTTTGTTTCAATCGCCCTCATACAGGACTCACAGTACAAAGTGGCATGGCCCGAATTTAAAAATGTCAAGCCATGGCGCAACCCTGTTGGGCAGGAGAGGATGAGGAGGGGTTATTGCATTTCATACTCTGAGCCTGAACTCTATATATAGCAGCGACACAATCATTGGTGTGCACATGAGAGTGTAATATGGCATTCTCTTGGTGGTAGAGTGGCTATGTCAGGCAACGGAGGCAAAGTGCTTACGGTGGCAACAATGCCGGAATGCATGGAATCCTGGTCAAAGTGTGGCTAAGTGTGACTAAGTGGTCAAATGAGGCTATGTTCTTTACTTCAGAGAACTGGCTCAGGAACTTGACTCAATGACCTCAGTGCCTCTGTAAAAAGGATGTGAGTGTATGCACCGTGCACGGCAGCGGTGCGGCCCCACCTGAAGATTGACTGGGCTGCTGGCAGTTGGTTGCGATCGAGGCACACACCTCCATTGCCAGGCTGAAAGGGCGGCTCACGGTTTACCGGGTGGCGCTTCAGCCACTGCAGGTCCGCATGCAAGCATGGTGCACATGGGGAGGATCATTGGTTCCCATGCACATGGCATGGCCGCCTTTCACCTACACTATTGCCTGACCCCTGTGACAGGGGTAGGAAGGAGCGTTGATTGCTGTATTGCTGGTTTCCTAAGTTTACCCCATCCCCATCTCTCCACGCCCCTCTGGCCCCTTACCTGCGCTAGCCCCTGCTCTCTCCTCCTGCCTGCCAAGCCTGCCCCTGTCGCCCCTCCTCCATGTGGCCCCCAGCAGTGTCCCCCACCTGCGCCAGGTTGGTGCGCACGCACAGCTCAGGCCCCTGGCCTTTCCTCAGGAACTGGCCAGGGCTGCGGGGCGGCGAGCCAATCATGGAGGGGGCTAGGTCCCGCAGCACCTTGGGCCCTGGGCAAGGGCAGAGCAGGGGAGGGTGGGAGGAGGGTGGGGCATGGCCTGGATAGCATGGAGCTGTCATGGGCTGGCGGGTTCTGGTCAACAACTCAGTAGTCCATGTATGCATGGATGTCCAGTCTGGACCAGAGGCTCAGTTTTGAATTGGAGGGGCGTTTGGGCGACAGGCAGGCAGTCTTAGTGGACAGGACTAGCACCAGGCATCACCATTGAGAGACGAGCATGTGGCTGTGACACCCCTGAGGGCTGAGGGCTGCTTCATTGCCTGTGTTGGTGGTGCCAAGCCACAGGAACCAGCAAAGTAGCCACAACAGCTTCAAGAGCTTGTGTGGGGCGCACAGACCCCCTCCGCCACTTGCCTAGCCCTCCTGCCTGAACAAGGTGAGTGGCCTTGTCTGTACAATGACTTGCCACGTGATTTGCCTGCTGCCCTGCCTTCTAGCGCACCGCTGGGTCTGCCTGGACCCCCTCCCACCGCTCATCAAATGCCAGGCACCACACTGTAAGCTGTCTCCGCTTTCCGCTGTTGAATAAGAGTGCTACATGGCTAAGCTTGACACTGGCCTGACCAGCACTGACCCAACACGGCGTGACCATGGTCGTACAATGACACCCTGCCATGCTGCTGTTGCTGTGCAGGAGGTCCAGACTGGCGTTCAGGTGTCACATTCGTCCGGCTTGGTGCTGAGCTGGGCCGGGTATGGTCAGGTCCAGGCGCTGTTGGGCTAGGCAGCTCAGGGCCAGCACCGATGTGTGTGACACGCACAGGGCCTGGTCCAAACTCGTACAGGTCATATGCTGCCTGAGGTGCAGGCTGCTTGTTTCGAGGTGCGCTGAGGCTCAGCTGAGTCAGAGCTGGGATGCCCACTGCATGAAACGAAGGCAAAAGCCGGGTGCTGGCCCTAGTGAGAGACCAGGGGGCTGGCCGCGGGCAAGTCACGCGGAGGTTCAGCTCGAAGCCAGGAGGGACAGCAGGGGTTGCATGTAAAAGCTCTCGGAGAGCGCAGCGTATCACCTGATGTCGGGGACGGAGGGTGGGAGGCGATGGGGTGAGGCGTCGCAGCTGAAGGGATTGGGCCCCGACGCTCGTTTCGCGACCGACTACTTCCCCAGTTTACAACCTCCATTCAAACCGCATTGTCAATGGCAACAGCAGCGCAAGTCTAATGGTCAACAACGGTAGAATGCATGGTATCCTGGTCAATGTTCACGCATGATTAACATTGACCATAAGCCCATAGCCCGATGCCAAGTCTATGTTGGACATCTCGTGTAGTTCTGAGCCTGCAGAGTCAGGTCAACTAAGCTCCATCCCACTGCGGGACAATCATTCTCAAGCATCGTGCCAAACATATCCGATGCCATACGTGGTAAATGTGCCCAAAAAGAGCCGACATCCAGCCGTCAACAAAACCACCGCTCAGGGTTGTGCGCGCTCAGAAGGCGAGCACATGTCTCCAGCTTGAGATGACTCAGGCTGTCGGGGGACCATAGGCGGCGGCATAGGCCAGGCATGCAAAGCCATCCATCAGAGCACAGGCAGGCATGATATCACCCCTTGAACGGGGCGAACACGCACACCGAGTTGTGACCTCCAAACCCGAAGGAGTTTGAGATGCCAGCTGTGATCTGCAAGGCAACAGTGTGACACAGTATGATTTTCTACGACCCAATGACTGCCAACCAAAAGCATGGTACCAGGACGTCGCACATTGGCTTCAACACATGCTCACTAAACATTGGAGTTGGCTGGGGGACTAAGCGTGATTGGCAGTGAGACATTCCAGTGTGGCAGCATCAATGGAGCCTGCGCCCTGTCCCTATGCTCTGCTGGAAAGTGATCAGTGCCATGTGCCTCTGCCCCACCCTCCTCTCAACCTAGCGCCCTGACCCCCTCAGGTCCCAGCTTCAAGCCCGCCATGCAGGCTTTACCCAGCAAGGCCCTCACCACCTACGCAGGCCTCCCACCCTGGTGTGAGCCAGCTGCCTGGGCTCACCGCATGCTGCTTCTTCTCGTTAGCCACGGTGTCAATGCCTGCCACCTCCTCCACCAGGTTGTCCTGGTTCAGAGTGGGGTGCACCCACCCTGTCTCAATGGCCTTGATCACGGCGATGGCCTGCAGCAGCCAGCAGCAGCATGCATTCATGCAGGGCAGCAGCAGGGCTCAGGGGGGCAGCAGCAGGGCTCGTTGTTACTGCCTCCTTGTCCTACCCCTCACAGCCCCCTCACCTGCGCCCAGGGTTAACCCCCGCCAAGCACTGACTGCAGACCCAACCAGTCCCGCCCCATACCCCCAGGTGCTGCTGTGACATGCCCAGCCATGACCCGCCTCGCCCCGCCCCCTCCATGCTGGTGTGCATTGCTGACCCTGACAGTGGCTGACCCTGACAGTGGCCCTGACTCTGCTGGAAGGTGGGAGAATTAGGTTGGGTAGTGAGGTAACGTGACCAGGGTCATTTGCCCAGAGCCCATGACTACGCAGCGAGCTTCCTCCCTGCCCCCTTGCACTGCCTTGGTGCGTGTCTGCAGCACACCTGCCTGATGCACCACCACCATCACCACCAGCCTGCTAACCTCCCTGCACCACTATCACCACCATCACCACGAGCCTGCTCACCTCCAGACCGCCTGCTGCCCCCAAGCAGTGCCCAATCATGGACTTTGTGGAGTTCATCTTGATGTGCCCAAAGTCTGTGAACACCTTGCGCACCGCCTTCACCTCCGCCACATCCCCCACCAGCGTACTGCAGCAGGCAGGCGGCAAGGCGAAGGGGCAGTGCGCAGATGGCTCAGCAGCAGGCGCTGCCCTCAACAGCAGAGGACGAAGACCCAGCAGCCGCAGCAGGGAGCCCAAGAGGACGAGGGGGTGAGCACAGCGCTAATCATGGAGCGGAGGGTAAGCTCAGCCTGGTTGCTTACACATACACACAAGAAATCATACATGAGACAACAGCGGCGGTGGCAGGAGCAAAGGCACTGGCAGCAGTACAGTTACTCGGCGTGAGATGGGAGGACGTTTCTAGCAGGGTCGCCAGCCCCTTGCACCCGCCTCACTTGCTGCAGGCGCCTCAGGAGCTGAGCTGTATGCAGTAGGCTGGGAGCACTTGCTGCCCCACAAGCCCCCTGTGTCCCTGCTGCACCCTGCTGCTGCTGCGGCGGCGGCGGCAGCGGCGGCCACTGCCACACTCTGGTGCTGTGCGCCACACACCCTGTTCCCCTCCACCCGCCACACCCATTGCAGGCAAACCAGGGCATGTAGCACTGGCGGCTGCCAGGCCCCACGCGCCCTCAGCCCTCAGCCACTGCTGTGCTCTGCCAGCAGGCCAGGCACAATGCAGGCCAGGCTCCTGTACTGCACAGCCCAGACCCCAACCCAGGCGCCCGCTCATAACCTACTCTTGCATCCTCCTGCTGCCCTGGGGCTGCCCAGACCGCCCACTGCCCCGCGACCGCCCACTGCCCCTCCACCTGGCTACCCCGCTGACCTGGGCCTGCCTGTTGCTCTTCCACCCACTGGCCTGGCTGCCCCACTAACCTGGTGGCGTGTGCGTTGATGTAGTTGACCTGCTCCTTCTCCATGCGGGAATCCTTGAGAGCCAGCTCTATACAGGTGCTGACACCCAGGCCGTCAGCTCGGGGGTCTGTCATGTGGTGTGCGTCACACCTGCGGTTTTGAATACATGCGAACAAAAAAAATAGAGTCACACATGCATGTCACCCCAGACGTGCTGTTGGGCATGCACATAGTTGCTGCTAACACTAATACTGCTGCTGCTGCTGCACACTCTGCCCCTGGCGTTTGGATGGTATTGGAACTAGCCCCACACAGAGCTGCTCTCATAACCCCTACTGCCCCTGCCAGCCCAGGCCTCACGTGACGGCCCCGCCCATATACTCGGCAATGATCTTGGCGCCCCGCTTGGTGGCGTGCTCCAAGGACTCCAGCACCAGCACCCCGGCACCCTCACCCATTACGAAGCCATCACGGTCTACATCCCACGGCCTGTGGGGCAACACCAGGGGCAGGGGCTAAGGCAGAGGCAGGAGGGCCCAGGCGCCTGAGGGGCTGGGGCTGGGGCTGGGGCTGGGGCTGGGGCTGGGGCTGGGGCTGGGGCTGGGGCTGGGGCTGGGGCTGGGGCTGGGGCTGGGGCTGGGGCTGGGGCTGGGGCTGGGGCCTCAGAAAGCAGCAGTGGCGTTGGCCTTGGGCACAGGGGCAGAGGGGGCATGTGCAGGCAGGGGCAGGCAAGCATGGGCAAGCATGGGCAAGCATGGGCGCCACATCAGCTGAAGCACGGAGAGCCAACAGGCCCCTGGCAGCAGCAGCGAGGCCACTTGCCTAGATGCCTTGGCTGGGCTGTCATTGCGTGTGCTGAGGGCGCGGCAGGCCACAAAGCCCCCCAGGCCCACCGGGATGATGGGCGCCTCGCTGCCGCCCGCCTGCAGGGCCACCGTGTGAGTGATCAGCAGTGAGAGCAACGGAAGGGGAGAGGGCAGAGGGTGGGGTATCCAGGTGTGAGGGGAGCCAGGCAGCAGCAGGAGCAGCAGCGGCAGCAGCAGATGGCTGTCACCAGGTAGGTTGGCAGCTTTGAGCCATGCCTTGCCCCTCAAGGCAAGGTGAGGCGGGACAGCAGCCAAGCCATGAGCTCAATGCAGAGGTAATCAGACAGGGCGGCTTGCCCAGTCCAGCAGGGCGACAGCTTCACACCCAGGCAGGGCTCCACCCGCCCAGCAAGGTCGTGCTGGGCAGGTGGAAGGGCTGGCCTGGGACTTGCCACAGTCTCAGTCCAGTGCCAGTGCCAGGCGACAGGGCACAGCCAGGCTCAGCATGGCAGGTGTGAGGGGAGGGCAAGGGAGCACCCGGGGCTAAGGCAGGGGCCAGGCAAGTTGGGGAGGCGGTGGCAGCGGGCGCCTGGCATTAGAGGCAGGCTGGAGGCAGGTGGGCAGTCAGGGATGCGGTGCAGGCCGTGAGGGGGCAGCAGCAGTGGGGTGTGGGGTCAGGCGTGGCGCAGGGGCTGAGGGGCTCACCACCACTACATCGCAGTCCCCCTGGCGGATGTGGTTTGCGGCGGCCACGAAGGCGTAGTTGGAGGTGGCGCAGGCGGTGGAGATGGAGTAGTTGGGGCCCATGAAGCCCTGAGGCCAGCAGGAAGGGGAGGGGTGTGTGGGTGAATGCCGGGGAGGGATGTGGAGGTGGGCTTGACAGCAGGCTTCGCTCGAGGCGGCGCAGGGGGAGAGAGTGGCAAGGGAGGGGAGGGCTGGAAGGGTGGTGGGCCTTGGCGGCAGGTCAGGGGTAGGAGGTCAGGGGTCAGGGGTCAGGGGTGGGTGTCCAGGGGTGCAGCATGGTGGGCTGCAAGCTACAGTGCGGGGGGAGGGTGTGGGATGATGATGGGGCTGGGCTTTGGCGAGGGGAGGGGAGGAGGGACTGAGTGAAGGAGAGAGTCGAGGGATGAGGGTCAAGGGGTGAGGAAGGAGCTGGGCTTGGGTGCAGGCTGGGCATGGGAGGCAGGTGCAGGAGGCGCATAGCTGTGTGCTGCTGCATCGTGTCCCTACTTGGTCAATGGCCAGCAGCGCCCCTCCCATGTTGGTGATGGCGTAGGGAATGAAGAAGGGGGAGATCTTGCGGTGGCCCTTGGTCACAAGGTTGGTCACACCTGCACGCACAACATCAGAAGAATGAGGGGCGCCGGAGTACCCAGCAGACAGCTGCTACTGCTGTGCCATCCCCCCCTGCCCTCCTCCCTCTCTGTCATCCTTTTTCCTTGTCCCTGTCTCACACCAGTGTCACACCGGGCTAACGCCAGCACCCCTCACCGCACACTCTAACTTCCCCCTTCACCCACTTCTCCCCACCCTCACCCCTAGCCCTGCACCCCGCAGCAAACTTCCACCCTCCACCCTCCACCCAATGGCACAGCATCAGTGAAGCAAACGTGACCCAGTGAGATTGCCAGAATGGGTCAGATTGGGGGACGAGGGAGCCCTGCCATTCCTGACCTCCGCCCATACTTTCCCGCCCTCCGCCCTACCCATCCTATACTATCCTATACTCCCCGCCCATACTTTCCCGCCCTCCGCCCTACCCATCCTATACTATCCTATACTCCCCGCCCATACTTTCCCGCCCTCCGCCCTACCCATCCTATACTATCCTATACTCCCCGCCCATACTATCCCACCCTCCGCCCTGCCCCTCACGCCCTCCCCTGCTGCGCCTCACCGTCCTGGAACACTGACAGACCGCCCATGCCTGTGCCCACCAGCACCCCCACCCGGGTCAGGTCCAGCTGCCCGTAGCCCTGGGCATTGGCCTCCTTCTCAAGCCCAGCCATGCGCAGCGCCTTCTTGCTGGACACCACCTGCAGCCAGATAACCAGCCAGCCAGGCCAGGCCAGGCGGGCGGGTCAAGAGCAGCTGCTGCTGTTCAGCCAGGATGCATGCCTGGGTCAAGCTCAGTGGGGCCACCAGACCAGACCAGGCCAGGCGGAATGAGCTGCTCAGCTGCAGGTCTCAGCACCTGCCCAATCCCTAAGACGATGGCCCGTACACAGCAGCACCACAGCGGGAAGCTGTGGCGGGCACCAGGCAGCAGCAGGCAGGCTCAGCACGCGGTGGAGTGGATGTTGTCATGTCACAGGGGATCTCCACTATACAGATACCGGGATGGGGAGAGATGGGAAGAGAGTAAGCCCTAGCCCTAGCCCTAGCCCTAGCCCTAGCCCTAGCCCTACTACACAGACTCTGGGAGGGGGAGGGGCCGCCCTGCCCTGGAAAGCTGCAGATCATGTGGCCTGGGAAGGGCTGCTCTTGGGGCTAAGTTCAGGGCAGCGATGCCTAAGTGACAGTTCTGGCAGAGCACCAAGGAGGTGCAGGCGTGGCGTTTTATTGCAAGGAGGGAGGGAGGGAGGGAGGGAGGAGAGAGGCCCAGGAGAGGTATCAGGACGCGGTGGACGCTGCCTGTAAACTAGGCCTGGTGGTGTGCTCCCAGTGGACCCAGGCGGTGCTGCCTCAGCTTCAGTGTTCACAAGTCGCCCGCTGCCTGCTACCGCTGGCCGCTGCCTGCTCCTGCTGGCCTTGCGCCTGCTGCTGACCCTGTGCCTGCTGCTGGCCCTGCGTAGACTTGCGATGACCCATTGCCTGTGCTTGTTGTTGCTGCTGCTGGCCACTAGCTGCTGCTGGCTACTACTACTGCTGCTGATGCTGATGCTGCTGGCGCCTGATGCTGATGGCCGCTGGCTGGCAGCAGCCAACTGCATGCTCGCCTGTCATTATCTGGTCTGACAACTACTGTGTTGGGTAGGAGTGAGCTGGGCTGGCCTGCACCCACCGTGTACTTCAGGCAGTCATCGTAGCGGCGTGAGTTCTTGGCATCAATGAGCCTGTATACAGTAAAGGCCAGGCAGGCTCAGGCAGCACTCATGGCCTGTTTGGCCTTGAAGTCATGATCTGTAGGCGTGTGAGGACCCTCTGCACATCCCTGATAGAGAATCCTGGCACGGTACGCAGCAGGGAGGGGATAGGATGAAATAACGCACGCACTTTTCGTCGTCGAAGTTTCTGATCTGTGCGCCGAAGCGCGTGGGGAAGTCCTTGGCGTCAAACCTGTCGATGGTCGTCACGCCACTGGTGCCGGCCAGCAGCCTGCGTTTGTAGCAAGCACGTGTTATGGCATGGGGGCTTAACAGGCTGGGTTGCCGCGGCAGCCATCGGCCTTACTTCGAGTAAAACTCGTCAGGGTCATTTCCAAAGACGGAGCACAGCCCGATGCCGGTGACGACCACGCGCTGGGAAGGGTCACGCTGCTTAAGGGCCGAAGCTTGGATCCGTGCAGCGCCTGCACGGGCGTTACAAGTTCGGTCGGGCTTGCACGGCTGACTTTGCAGTTGCAGGGTACCGTCGTTGGCTGAGCTGCCTGCTGTTGGCAGGGATGTAACATTACCTACCGATGCGGCCAACACGGCGCATTCCAGGCTCCGCCTGCGCCGGACCTGCCAGCAATCGACTGCCTGCGCTGAACTGAGCTGCCATGCTGATGTGCAGGTTTCTGTGTACACGCAAGACGACGCCGTCAGGATCAGGTATGCAATTCATGAGAGCTGTGACCGGATTGCACCTTTTTTTCTAGCTGCAGTCGCGATGTACCTGGCACAGCGTGAGTGGTGGCGTGTATGCTGATCCCGCAGCGGCAAAAACACTTAGTCAACGGGGTCGCTTGCCAAAAACACCAGGGATCCTTGCTGTGTTGTTCGCATGATAATGCTACAGCACACAACGTAACATTGTGGTAACGGCCCATAGCATGTAAAACAGCTTCGTGTTAGACCTTCCCAACCCAGTTGATGTCATGAGGACGTCCCGGCGCTGAGAACTCAGAACCGGAGCTGAGAGCAATTGATGTACCGTTGTGCGGCATGCCACAACCGCGTGTTCTGCTGTACGTCCGTTCAGCCAGGTGACCATCAAGGACTGCCCCCACCCCGCCTTGCCCCCACCCCAACCACCTCGTGACTGCATGCCAACCCTTCTCCTCCATGTTCATGCTGCTGCTGTGCCATTGAGCGTTGTTGCATTTGCACTGTCTGCAGATGGAAGGGCAGTAGACAGTGGTGAGCTGGCAGGGCTGGCAGGTTCAGCTGGCCGCTGCTAAAGCGTCACACAGCCGTATATTGTCACGGGAAACCCAAGTTGCTTGCAAAGGCCACCGCCCGTCTTAATGCGCATCGCGTAATGGCTAAGACGGGCAACGGCAAGCACAAGAAGGACCCGGGAAAGAAACAGAAAGGTGCGTGTCCCCAGCCGACTGTGAGCTCCGTGAGTTACGCGCTGTGTGATAACCCGTGGCTCCTGTTAGTTCCATCGCAGCGTCTAGTTCCCCTCAAGGCAAGCAACGACAGGAGCGCCGGGATGCCTGGACCACGCGCAGACGTCAGGTGCCGCCCCCGCCTTATGTGTCCCCGCACTGTTTGTGTCCCCGCCTTGTGTCTTGGCCTGTCAAATTGGCAACTGTGCTTGGCTGCAGGTCATCAAGGTCCCCGAGGGAACAGTGCTGCGCGACTGCAAGAAGACGAGGCGCAAGCTGCGGGAGCACCTCCGGCTGCGGGTTGAAATCCACTCCCAGCTCCGCTTCATCGCTTCATTGTTTGTCTTGCGCATTTTTCTGACGTGCCTGGTGGGCTACCCTACCCCGGGCTTCCCCAGCGCCCCTCAGCCTCCAGCCATGCAGCCCCCCCAACCCCCTGATGCTCCCCCCCTACCCCCCCTACCCCCGCGGGCCCCTGCCCAGCCTGCCCCTGCCCAGCCTGCCAGCATGGAGTTTGACACTGACTCTGACTCCGAGTCAGACTGTGACTCAGAGCTAGAGCCACAGTCTGACTCAGAGTCAGAGTCAGAACCCGAGCCAGTCAGGCACCCCCCCCAAAGGCGCTGTAGCGCCCGCCTGGCAGCCCTTGCACCCGCAGCACCCACTGGCCCTCCCTTGCCCCTTGACTGCGAGGACCCCCTGATGCTCAGGTAGCTGAAATACTTCTGCAAGTTTCTCGCCAACCCAAACTTCAACCACAGTCTACAACCAGCTGCAGCGGCGCCTTGTGCGCCCAGGGCAGCACCGCCACCCCATGCTGATGCCAGTCTTTGAGAACCCCAGCTCTGGGGTGTGGGATCCGCAGTCAGGCCAAGTCATGGCAGACCAGCTGCGCCGGTGGAAGCTGACCAAGGGCTAGGTGATGCATGCCAGCGGCCTGAACAATGCCCGCCGTGACACTGAGCGGTGGCTAGCACCGATCAAGCCCCACCTCCAGCACCTGGCAGCAGCAAGCTCAGCCGGCACCTCCCTGGAGGCAAACCTGAAGCACATCACCGTCACCCTGGCCACCTGGGATGCGGTGTGGGAGGTGTACCTGGACCCCAAGTGGGCACGGAAGCGGCTGAGGCTGTACGGAGCCCAGGACCAGGCGCTGGAGCAGTTCTTCAACAAGGTGAGAGTGGGGGAGGGAGGGTAAGGGACTGGGAGGGAGGGAGGGAGGGAGGGTAAGGGACTGAGAGGTGGTGGGTCGGGCACGAAACGAAAGAGTGCTTGATTGTGCCATGCCTAACCGTGTGCCACCATGTCAGCCACCATGTATGTGCCTTGTGTGCATGGCTGCAGCTGGAGGAGATGGCTGAGCTGTCCATGGAGCGCCACAATCATGCCAAGCAGCTGGTGGTGTTCTTTGGTGCAGCTACCATTGGCACTGGGGGTGGGTGGGGTGCTGATGCGGTGCTGCGAGCCTGCTGCAAGGTGGTGTGCAGGCCCAGGGGCGCAGGCCAGCGGCGGGGCAGGGTGGTGCTTGTGGATGAGCACCGCACCAACCGGGTCAGCTCAGCAGTGAATGGCAAGCAGCACTGTGAGGAGGAGCTGAACACACTCAGTGCCACAAGGCCTGCAGACTGGAAGCCACCAGCAGGGCAGGTGGAACAGCGCCTGGTGCGCCCAGCCTGGAGCCAGCAGCGTGGCCAGCCAGTGCGGGGCCTGATGTGGTGCCCTGTAGTGGCCCCCCGCAAGCCCTCACAGGCCCCACGGAGCAGCCAGTCAGCCACACAGCCAGCAGCCTCAAAGCCTGGGCCCAGCACTCCCCCGCCAGCCAAGCGCAGCAAGCCGGCAGCTGAGTCCACCCAGCCCACCAAGGGCAAAGGCAAGGGCAAGGCTGCCAAAGCCAAGCCAGCACCACAGCCAGGCAGGTGGCTGGACAGGGACTGCAATGCAGCGCTGAACATGCGGCGCATTGGGGAGAGCAGGTGGCGTCCACTGGAGCTGTGCTACTGGCCAGACCAGGGAGCTCTGCCAGCCAAGGGCAAGGAGTACCCTGGCCTGGGCTACAAGCGGCTGCGAGATAAGCCACCAAAGGCCCAGCAGCAGCAGCCTGCTGAGGCACAGTAGTGTGTGTGTCCCCCCATCTGAGCTGTCATCAGCTTACAATTAGTGCATGTTTTGTCATTCCAACTCTACACGATAGCCCTAACGGGTCAGGCAATAATGTAGGCGGTAGGCGGCTCATGTGCCATGTGCACTGGGTTTACTCCACACAGCCCAATAACACCATTTCAGTCGGGCCACTATTGCCCACTAGTATATTCCCGGTAGTGTCTGCTAGTGGCTACTACTGGTCCGGCTCAAATGGAGGCCCTAGTGAGGGACAAGGGGGCTGCCCCCACCATGTTCTTCTTGACTAATCCATTTCTATCACAATTTCTAGAGCGCCCACATTGACTGATGTTTCGTTACTTATTCGGCCCTCTGCCCTGACTCTGCTAGCGTTGCTACTGCCGCTGCATCGTACCGCGGTAAACTCAAGGAACCTCTAGGCTGACGAAGGCAGGCCAGCACCTCCCTCATCGGCCCATCGGGCAACAAGTACCAACGCAAGGCAGAATCAGGTCCCCTCACTAGGGAACCTGATTCTGTGTAATGTTATGTTCCCACGCACATGGCATGGCCGCCTTTCACCTACACTATTGCGTGACCCACGTGACAGCCTAGAATTGGTCTGACAAGTATGCACAGTTGTAAGCTGTTGAAGAGGGAGGCTACACATTACTGTGCCACAGGCTGCTGCTGCTGCAGCTGCTGCTGGGCCTTGGGTGGACGGTCTCGCAGCCAGTTGTAGCCCAGGCCTGGATACTACTCGCCCTTGGCTGCCAGCTCAGGCAGGTCCGCCTACTAGCACAGTTCCAGCGGGCGCCACCTGCTCTCCCCAATGGTGGGCGCCACCTGCTCCACCCTGTCTATCCACCTGCCAGGCTGTGGAGTTGGTTCGGGTTCAGCAGCCTTGCTTTCCCTTGGTGCCTTGATGCGCTTGCTGCGCTTGGCTGGTGGGGGATTGCTGGGCCCAGGCTCTGAGGCTGCTGGCTGTGTGGCTGCCTGGCTACTGCATGGGGCCTGTGGGGGCTTGCGGGGCGCCACTACCGCCACAGCCGCAGCGTGAAGCTCGTGTGCGCTGGCTGCAAGTTGCCCCTTTCAGCTCTTCCCCCTTACTACCGGTCGCACACATCCGGACGGACATTGAAGCGGGATTGAGAGAGTACTGACAGTCCTATATCAAAAGGCTGCATGGGAGCTTGGAGCTGGGAGCGGAGCCGCATGGACCCATGCACCGGAATGGTGTTTCCATCGCGCAAAAACTGGGAGCTTGGAGCTGCATGGACCCTTTTGGCTGCATTTTTACAAGTTTGCAACACGACTCTTGGTGGGCTGGTGCTTTGCAAGGCTATGATCTCTGCCTATTGCAGGTTGTGGTGCAACTCTGCTTCGAGCAGGTTTTCAGGACTACAGGTTTGGTGACAACAAGTTCGCTCTTTTCCCGTTAGCTGGGGTGGTGGCGAGGATGAAGGTGGCAAGTAGCAAGCAGCGTAGCAACCAGAGTAGCAAGTAGTAGATGTGCACGGCAAGCTAAGCTAATCTCCGCTTTAGCGGAGCGAAGCAAGTCAGCTGTACCAGCCGCGCAAGCGGGACTAGCTAAACATTCTCCGCAAAGCGGGCAAAGCAAGTTAAAGCACAGCAGGTGAAGGCAAGCAGCAACTTGCACTAAAGCACAGCCGGCACGCAGGACTGCACACTAGCGGTCCGCTAAGCTGAAGGTTGCTCCGCAATGTTGAGGTTGCGATAGAACTGGCCGATGTGTCCTTAGCGATGTTGCCAGTGGACCGATACGGGGCACAGGCGCGCAGAGCAGCGCAGAGCATAGCAGAGCAGAGCTCGCACAAAAATAAAATTTGAAATGCAGCTCCCAAGCGCCCCATGTCCTCCGCGCCTGGCTCCATTGGGCTCCCAGCATGGGATCCATTGGAGCCAGGAGGCCCTTTTGGGAGAACATGCGCAGGACATGGGGGCTGCATGCCTAGCTCCCATCTCCAAGCATTGGAAACGGGAGCGCGGAGGAGCCGGATGGAGACCGCATGCACCGTTTTTGGCTCGAGCTCCCAGCTCCCAGCTCCCGCTCCCACGCCTCCATGCAAAAAAGTGCCATGCTGCTCCCAGCTCCCAACTCCCACGCATTGGAAAAGCACTGTGAGAGACTTGCATGACCCATGTAACATGGGCCATGTTGGGGCCCCATGAGTCCCTGAGGCGGCCTCCGACGGCGCATCATCAAAGAGGTGCGCAGGTGTCGCAGAGCCGCCAAGCGCAGCCATCGCGCTAGGAAGCGAACGAAGGCGCGACCAGGATCGGGAGCTAACATGGGCTAATATGGTTTGCTTGCTATTATTGCTAATACTAATATTAGCCAAGGGAAAAACTGCCCTACCTACGGACAGCCCTTGATACCTACGAGTGCTTATGGAAGATGTACACCGTGACTCAGCTGTACTTTCTCATACCTTGTCAGATGCAAACTCACTTGACGGCATTGCGTAGATTCGATGGGACTACGTGCAATAACAGCGACGACGGTCAAGCAAAGCATACTGGTGTGTTTGGCTGCCATAACATGGCAAGTCGTGCCGATAGCAAGTGAGGGCTTGGTACTGCACGTTCATGCGCATGTTTGGTGCGCACCTCTCGTCATTTCCACCATTGTGGTGGTTGCAGCATCGCTCCTTCCCGCCATAGAAGAAAGCAGTGGCGCCGTGTGGGAAGGTAGGGGAGTGCTTAGCTGCCTGCTACAGGAGTTGCGCACATCGCGTGCCGACCTTATCGTATTGAGCATCTGAAGTACATCCTGCCAGGGAGTAGGCCTGTGGATAACCCCCCTTTCGCTGTAAAAACCCTTGACAGCTACAGACCACTGCGCTCCTTGTAAAACCTGGTGAAACCAGCAACGCTACCTTCCACCCTACAGCCACACCATCACCTCCATTACTGCCACCCATGCCTCCAAACGTATGAATCACATTGGGTGGAGCCTAAGGACAAGCATAGTGGGACAGACGGTTGGTCTAGGCGTCATGACAGCTGCAGCAACCCCTACAATGCCTCACAGCTTCCACAGGCCCCGCTACCAAGTGCCAAAACTATCACAGGCCAAAATGGCCGGGGGGCATGTCGATGCCTTGCGCAAAGTATACCCATACCTGATGCACCATTACATGTGACACTAAGTCATCCAGATGTGCCTAACGCATTCTTAGCCTGGATGAGTGCAGCCAACAAGGCATGTCAGGTGCTGGGTGCTATCTTGGTGGGGACCAACAACAGCTACATGAGATACTGAGTAAAGTGTGTTTGTTGTGCTGCCTGGCGCTGCCTACTGCACACAGACTCCTGCACCCCTTACCTCTTGGCTGACCTCCCCGCCGCTGGAGTGACTCTCTTCAACATCTCACAGACCACATGCGGCACGGCCAATGGCTGGAACTGCCGACCAGCCCCCGAGTTCCTGTACTTGCTGCCCAGCAGCGAGGAGGGTGACCGCAGCATCACACTGGACACATGCGTGGAAGGAGTGGCTGCCTGGGACACTGTCCTGTACGTCATCCCAACCCAGGACGGCACCTGCGGGCAGTGCAGCGTGCGTGACTCAGCAGGGCCGCCGGCCAGCAGGCTGTGCACAGGCACTGTGTGTTTGCCGGTGCCCAGCTTTCAGCAGCACATGTCAGCTTGTATCCTGCATGCAGTTTGATTCCATGTGCCGCTGCAACCCTAGTATTCACTGCAGCGACACAACTGTGTGCTAGTGCTGCTGCTGCTGTATGCAAAGAGTCCACTGCCTGGCATATGCACCAGCTGGGAGAGGCCATCTGCGCAGTCAAACCCGCCACCAGGCTTTGAGATCCGTTGAGGCAGTCAGTCAAGGCCACAGAGCCAGGTCCATGACTGCAGGTGCACCCCACTGACACGCCCAGGCCAATGTTATCGCCTTCCTGGTACTGCTGGTCACCCTTAGCCCTGCCTGCTGATCTGGTGCGCAGGATGCCATAGCCATCAATGATGACAGCAGCATCTGTGGCCGTATGACCTACCTCTCCCGTGTGACCTTCACCGCCAAGGCGGGCCAGGCCTACTGGGTCGTAGTGGAGGGCTACTCTGCCTCAGTTGTGGGTGTAGCAGTCCCTGTGCCGCAGCTGCCAACCAGTTCACACCACACCAGCAAGGTTGCATATACTGCACTGCCACCTTGTGAAGCTGGTGCACTGTCTGTTGGGCTGTTGGGCCAGGCAGCCTGGCCTCCTTGTGGCCCACTACAGCTGCCCCTGCCACTCTGTCACCCGAGCTTCAGCAGCCAGTGGTTGGTGACTGCTGGCTAGGGCACCGCAGGTCACAGGCAGCAGGCTGGCAGCGGCAGTTCAGGGGTACTGGCCTGCATGCTGCGCCACTGGCCATGTGGGCCATAACAACGAGCCTAGCCAGCTGGCCTGTCCAGGGGCAGCCACCACCTGACGCCCCCTGGGCCCTGCTTGACCTGTGTCCCTAGCCAGGCGGGTCAACCCGAACAGGGCAATGCATGCACCCTGGATGTTGCCACCCCGGCTGTGCCTCATGCCTGGCTGCCCCTGCTGTTGACATGGTGCCTGCAGTGTGGCAAACCGGCACTTACCGTCATCACTCGCCCAATGGCACCACCTTCCCCCCTTCCACCTCCCTCCCCGCCTGCCCCACCTGCCTACCCCCCCGCTCCCCCTCCAGGTACTGTCAGGCTGACACATGCCCCTGACACATGCCCACATGCCTTGCCTGGCCTTGTGTGCCAGCGCCACTGCCCGCCACAGCTTGCCTCTCTGTCCACCTTGCCTGCCTGGCAGCTCAGGGACCCAATGCCTGGCTGGCCTGCTGCTGGCGCTGCCTCACCCTCAGTTTCGCTTAGTTCCGTCCCCTCCCAGCTGCCAGGCCCCTGTTGTGCTTGTTGTGCTGCCTGGCTCTGCCTACTGCACACAGACCCCTGCACCCCTTACCTCTTGGCTGACCTCCCCGCCGCTGGAGAGACTGTCTACAACAATTATGAGACCACATGCGGCACGGCCAACGGCTGGAACTGCCGACCAGCCCCCGACTTCCTATACCTGCTGCCCAGCAGCGAAGAGGGCGACCGCAGCATCACACTGGACACATTCGTGTATGAGTATCACTTCTGGAACACCCTCCTGTACATCATCCCAGTCCAGGACGGCACCTGTGGGCAGTGCAGCGTGCGTGGCTTAACGGGGCTGCCTACAAGCAGGCGGTGCACAAGCATTTTTGTGCTTTTGGGTGCCCTGCCTTCACCAGTGCATGCCTGCTGGTGTCCCGCATGACAAGCGCTGCTTACCATTGATTCCATGTGCTGCTGCAACCCCAGCATCCATTGCAGCGACACAGCTGTGTGCTAGTGCTGCTGCTGCTGTATGCAAAGAGTCCACTGCATGGCATATGCACCAGCTGAGAGAGGCCATCTTCGCAGTCAGACCTGCCACCAGGCTGTGAGATCCGTTGAGGCAGTCAGTCAAGGTCACACAGCCAGGTCCATGACTGCAGGTGCACCCCACTGACACGCTCAGGCCAATGTCATTGCCTTCTTGGTACTGCTGGTCATCCTTACCCCTGCCTGCCGACCTGGCGTGCAGGGCACCATAGCCAGCGATGACGACAGCAGCTTTTGGGACAATGGTCTCTCCCGTTTGACCTTCACCGCCAAGGCGGGCCAGGCCTACTGGGTCTTGGTGGAGGGCTACTCTGCCTCAGATGTGGGTGAAGCAGTGTGCGAAGACTGCGCCTGCTGCACTCGCACCCTGTGAAGCTGGTGCACTGTCTGCTGGGCTGTTGGGCCAGGCTGCCTGGCCTCCTTGTGGCCCACTGCAGCTGCCCCTGCCACTCCCCCAGCTGCCCCTGCCCCTTCCAGGCGGGTCAACCTGCACAGGGCCATACCCGCACCCTGATGGCTGCCACCCCGGCTGTGCCTCATGCCTAGCTGCCCCTGCTGCCTGCATGGTGCCTGCAGTGTGGCAACCCGGCACTCACCGTCATCACTCGCCCTGTAGCACCACCTCCCCCCCTTCCACCTCCCTCCCCACCTACCTCCACAGTCCCAGGTGTGCAGCACTCTATCCAGCTGCAGGTACCTCATCTGTATGCCCACACGCATGGCCTGGCCTTGTGTGCAAGGGCCGTTGCCCGCCACAGCTTGGCTCCCCGTTCACCTTGCTTGCCTGGCAGCCGAGAGATACAATGCCTGGCTGGCCTGCTGCTGACGCTTCCTTACCCTCAATCTTCCCTACTCCTGTGTCCTCCCAGCTGCAAGGCCAGTGTTGTGTTTCTATTGTGTTGCCTGGCGTTGCCGCTTGCACACAGACACCTGCACCCCTTACCTCTTGGCCGATCTCCCCGCCGTTGGAGAGACTGTCTTCAACATCTCACAGACCACATGTGACGAAGCCAGTCACTGGAACTGCAAAGCAGCCCCTGACTTCCTATACCTGCTGCCCAGCAGGGAGGAGGGCGACCGCAACATCACACTGGACACATGCGTGGATGCAATAGTCGCCTGGAACACCCTCCTGTACATCATCCCAGTCCAGGACGGCACCTGTGGGCAGTGCAGCGTGCGTGGCTTAACGGGGCTGCCTACAAGCAGGCGGTGCACAAGCATTTTTGTGCTTTTGGGTGCCCTGCCTTCACCAGTGCATGCCAGCTTGTGTCCCGCATGACAAGCGCTGCTTACCATTGATTCCATGTGCTGCTGCAACCCCAGCATCCATTGCAGCGACACAGCTGTGTGCTAGTGCTGCTGCTGATGTATGCAAAGAGTCCACTGCATGGCATATGCACCAGCTGAGAGAGGCCATCTTCGCAGTCAGACCTGCCACCAGGCTGTGAGATCCGTTGAGGCAGTCAGTCAAGGTCACACAGCCAGGTCCATGACTGCAGGTGCACTCCACTGACATGCCCATGCCGATGTCAATGCCTTCCTGGTACTGCTGGTCATCCTTACCCCTGCCTGTTGACCTGGCGTGCAGGGCGTCATAGCCGCCAATGACGATAGCAGCATCTGTGGCTACGGTCTCTCCCGTGTGACCTTCACCGCCAAGGCGGGTCAGGCCTACTGGGTCTTGGTGGAGGGCTACTCCCGCTTTGACTATAGAGCAGTAAGTTGCAGGTGGAATCGTAGGCAGAAGAGTTGTTGTAACTGGCTGTTTAAGGAAATTTGTGCTACACACTTTTATGCCAACCCGGAGGTAAGCATGCTTTTTATAGTATAATGGCGGGGACAAGTCACGCTCGCAACGCACATGTAACGGCCCAAGACATCACCATTGGCCGGGAAATGCCACATAGTCGCAAGAGCATTTTTTTTCGACTAGGATACTATGCATATAATAGCAACTCGCTCCTGCAAGCCCCTCCCCCCTGAAGTCGGACGTCCCAGGCGAACCTAAGGAGCAAAACATGTCTACAGAATTAGCCGGCATTTGGTCATATGTGGGCCACTAATTCTGGCTCCGGAGAAGCTGGAACAACGGACACGGAGTTTTCGTTATTGCACCTCTTTGCGCTCGGTGACAATTGATTGAAGCGCTTCAGTCTCGAGTAGGTTTATTCACACTTTGCGCGATCCAACCCTCGGTAGTTGAATTGAGCCTTTGGGGATGTGTGCTTGAAAAAGGGACACGTGCGAAAGGGACACCCCCCATATTACAGTTATAACCCCACAATACTTACGTGGCTGATGTACATGCTCCAACGCCAGCGTGGGTGTAGCAGTCCCTACCTTATCCAGGGGCAGCCACCACCTGAAGCCCCCTGGGCCCTGCTTGACCTGTGTCCCTAGCCAGGCGGGTCAACCCGAACAGGGCAATGCATGCACCCTGGATGTTGCCACCCCGGCTGTGCCTCATGCCTGGCTGCCCCTGCTGTTGACATGGTGCCTGCAGTGTGGTGAACTGTCACTTACCGTCATCACTGGCCCAGTGGCACCACCTCCCCCCCTTCCACCTCCCTCCCCGCCTGCCCCACCTGCCCTAGGTACGCTGCCCGCTACCCAGCTCTAGGTATCGTCAGGCTGACACATGCCCCTGACACACGCCCACATGCATGGCCTGGCCTTGTGTGCCAGCGCCACTGCCCGCCACAGCTTGCCTCTCTGTCCACCTTGCCTGCCTGGCTGCTCAGGGACGCGATGCCTGGCTGGCCTGCTGCTGGCGCTGCCTCACCCTCAGTTTCGCTTAGTTCCATCCCCTCCCAGCTGCCAGGCCCCTGTTGTGCTTGTTGTGCTGCCTGGCTCTGCCTACTGCACACAGACCCCTGCACCCCCTACCTCTTGGCTGACCTCCCCGCCGCTGGAGTGACTGTCTTCAACATCTCACAGACCACATGCGGCACGGCCAATGGCTGGAACTGCCGACCAGCCCCCGAGTTCCTGTACTTGCTGCCCAGCAGCGAGGAGGGTGACCGCAGCATCACACTGGACACATGCGTGGAAGGAGTGGCTGCCTGGGACACTGTCCTGTACGTCATCCCAACCCAGGACGGCACCTGCGGGCAGTGCAGCGTGCGTGACTCAGCAGGGCCGCCGGCCAGCAGGCTGTGCACAGGCACTGTGTGTTTGCCGGTGCCCAGCTTTCAGCAGCACATGTCAGCTTGTATCCTGCATGCAGTTTGATTCCATGTGCCGCTGCAACCCTAGTATTCACTGCAGCGACACAACTGTGTGCTAGTGCTGCTGCTGCTGTATGCAAAGAGTCCACTGCCTGGCATATGCACCAGCTGGGAGAGGCCATCTTCGCAGTCAGCCCTGCCACCAGGCTGTGAGATCCGTTGAGGCAGTCAGTCAAGGTCACACAGCCAGGTCCATGACTGCAGGTGCACCCCACTGACACGCCCAGGCCAATGTCATTGCCTTCCTGGTACTGCTGGTCACCCTTAGCCCTGTCTGCTGACCTAGCGCGCAGGGCGTCATAGCCATCAATGACAACATGAGCATCTGTGGCAATGGTCTTGCCCGTGTGACCTTCACCGCCAAGGCGGGCCAGGCCTACTGGGTCCTGGTGGAGGGCTACTCTGCCTCAGTTGTGGGTGCAGAAGTCCCTACGCTGCAGCTGCCAACCAGTCCACACCACACCAGCAAGGTTGCATATACTGCACTGCCACCTTGTGAAGCTGGTGCACTGTCTATTGGGCTGTTGGGCCAGGCAGCCTGGCCTCCTTGTGGCCCACTACAGCTGCCCCTGCCACTCTGTCACCCGAGCTTCAGCAGCCAGTGGTTGGTGACTGCTGGCTAGGGCACCGCAGGTCACAGGCAGCAGGCTGGCAGCGGCAGTGCAGGGGTGCCGGCCTGCATGCTGCGCTACTGGCCATGTGGGCCACCGTGAGCCTAGCCAGCTGGCCTGTCCAGGGGCAGCCACCACCTGAAGCCCCCTGGGCCCTGCTTGACCTGTGTCCCTAGCCAGGCGGGTCAACCTGCACAGGGCCATGCCCGCACCCAGAGGGCTGCCACCCCGGCTGTGCCCCATGCCTGGCTGCCCCTGCTGTTGACATGGTGCCTGCAGTGTGGCGATCTGGCACTCACCGTCACCACCAGCATGCTGGCGTAGGCTTCCGCCCCATACCCCTCCCTTTCTTTGGTTTGTAGGCCTCTAGACCAACCAGTATGGTAGAATATCCTGTAGTTTGGTCTTTCGTAAGGTTAGGTGCATGCATTTGGTGGAGTCATAGAGTTTGCATAGTATCTCGAACATTCATAGTTTATCATATTCCAGCAACTTAGGTAGCATACAGTTCTTCACACATCCATTTTTTAGCTTGCATTCTCTAGTTTTGGCCATGCGCTTCGTTTCCTTGCAGCTAGTGCCCTGGCGGTCCTTCGTGATTTGCAGCTGCATGACCTCAGCCACAAGGCTCTCGATCTTGAAGTGACACTTGAATGCAAGAAGGCATAGCATGGCATAGCCATTTACAAGCTGATGTGCGTGGTCAATAACCCCTATGCCAGCCTAAGAGCATGGGGACTTGCTAAGGGGCGCATCGACTCACCCAACAATCTTTGCAACCTTCATTCGCTCCAATCCCCGCTGCATGTCGATGTGTCCCCTCCATGGTCTTCAGCTGCCAGCCTTTGCAAGTAGCCCACAACAGCTGAGTGATAATGGGGGTCAGAGACACTATGAGTGGTACAACTAGGCCATTCACGCCTTGCCATGCTTGCTCCTAGAACAGTAGTAGCAGCAAATACTCCCCCTGCGAGCGAAATCATCACCAAGCAACATCAACGACATTCGTTAACCACATCACACGAACCACATCACACCTACCCACCTGCAGGTCATTGAAAGCCGCCTCTACACCACCACCCCTCCCCGCCTCTACATCCCCTCCTCCCCTCTCCGCGCCCAGCTGTTGCATGAAGCTCATGACGCCTACAACGCTGCCCACCTAGGGCGTGCCAAGACTCTGGAGCGGCTGCAACGTCACTTCTATTGGCCACAGATGCACAAGACTGTCCAAGAGTACGTGCGCACATGCGACAAGTGCCAGCGCACAAAAGCCACCAACCAGCTGCCCCCTGGCCTGCTGCAGCCCCTCCCCCTCCCCTCCCGCAATTGGCAGCAGGTCAGCATGGACTTCATTGGGCCCCTTCCAGCCACTCCCCGCGGCCACACCATGACCTTCACCATCGTCGACAAGCTCAGCAAGATGATGCACCTCATCCCCACCACCACCACCGCCACAACTGTCGCCCGCCTCTTCTTGGACCACATCTTCAAGCACCATGTCATGCCGGAGGCCATCGTCTCTGACCGTGACCCCAAGTTCACTCCCGGCTTCTGGACCTCCCTCTTTTCCTCACCGCGGCACCGGGCTCCTCCTCTCCTTAGCCTACCACTCAGGCGACCCCAACTAACAGAAAATGACAAGAAACCGACCCCTGGTAATCAAAACGACGCCGCGTCTCAGCCGCGTGGTTTCTATTTATGTTTCGCACATCACTGGATAGAAGACTCCGTCAGCTATGCAGTGCAACTTGTATCATCTAAATACTGTGTAGTGTGCTGAGTGCTATGGCGGCTTAAATCTTGACATTCAAATTCATGCCAATTTTGCTCATGCGGGCCTCGCCGCGAGAGACCGCCGCGACCGACGTGGCCCAGGAGCACCTGCACACAGTGAGGAACAGTCGCCGCAGTCAAAACGATCACATGGCACGCCAAACCGATGAAACGACGCCCCTCCACCTATGCTCGGAAGTATACAAGGCTGCTGCATTGCTTGACCGCTTCGTGAGTAGTACCTACTACCTGGCCACTCGGTAAGGCCACACAACGTGTGTAGGCCATTGCTACGTTACCTTGCTCGACAGGTTGGGTCCAATCCCTCCCGCCCGCCCTCTGCTTGCGTGTCGAGCTTGTGTCCAGCTCCGCCCTGACCCCCTGCTGCTCAGCTGGAGGGGTGAGCGGGTCAGGGGATGCACAAACACCAGTTGCCAGCCACTGCCAGGAGGGGGCAGCAGGAGGGGTGGGCAGCCCAGGGGCAGCACCAGCACCAGGCCAGCTTACCTAGGGTTCTTGCAGCCCAGCCTGTCCTTCACCATGGGCTTACCACCACCACCTTCCAATCACATGCACAATGCATGAGCAACATAGCATGGGCATGCACAATGCATGAGCAACATAGCTGAACCCTGTCCTTCACCATGGGCTTACCACCACCACCTTCCAATCCTTCCCCCCCAGCCCAGCCCAGCCCAGCCCAGCCCAGCCCAGCCCAGCCCAGCCCAGCCCAGCCCAGCCCAGCCCAGCCCAGCCCAGCCCAGCCCAGCCCAGCCCAGCCCAGCCCAGCCCAGCCCAGCCCAGCCCAGCCCAGCCCAGCCCAGCCCAGCCCAGCCCAGCCCAGCCCAGCCCAGCCCAGCCCAGCCCAGCCCAGCCCAGCCCAGCCCAGCCCAGCCCAGCCCAGCCCAGCCCAGCCCAGCCCAGCCCAGCCCAGCCCAGCCCAGCCCAGCCCAGCCCAGCCCAGCCCAGCCCAGCCCAGCCCAGCCCAGCCCAGCCCAGCCCAGCCCAGCCCAGCCCAGCCCAGCCCAGCCCAGCCCAGCCCAGCCCAGCCCAGCCCAGCCCAGCCCAGCCCAGCCCAGCCCAGCCCAGCCCAGCCCAGCCCAGCCCAGCCCAGCCCAGCCCAGCCCAGCCCAGCCCAGCCCAGCCCAGCCCAGCCCAGCCCAGCCCAGCCCAGCCCAGCCCAGCCCAGCCCAGCCCAGCCCAGCCCAGCCCAGCCCAGCCCAGCCCAGCCCAGCCCAGCCCAGCCCAGCCCAGCCCAGCCCAGCCCAGCCCAGCCCAGCCCAGCCCAGCCCAGCCCAGCCCAGCCCAGCCCAGCCCAGCCCAGCCCAGCCCAGCCCAGCCCAGCCCAGCCCAGCCCAGCCCAGCCCAGCCCAGCCCAGCCCAGCCCAGCCCAGCCCAGCCCAGCCCAGCCCAGCCCAGCCCAGCCCAGCCCAGCCCAGCCCAGCCCAGCCCAGCCCAGCCCAGCCCAGCCCAGCCCAGCCCAGCCCAGCCCAGCCCAGCCCAGCCCAGCCCAGCCCAGCCCAGCCCAGCCCAGCCCAGCCCAGCCCAGCCCAGCCCAGCCCAGCCCAGCCCAGCCCAGCCCAGCCCAGCCCAGCCCAGCCCAGCCCAGCCCAGCCCAGCCCAGCCCAGCCCAGCCCAGCCCAGCCCAGCCCAGCCCAGCCCAGCCCAGCCCAGCCCAGCCCAGCCCAGCCCAGCCCAGCCCAGCCCAGCCCAGCCCAGCCCAGCCCAGCCCAGCCCAGCCCAGCCCAGCCCAGCCCAGCCCAGCCCAGCCCAGCCCAGCCCAGCCCAGCCCAGCCCAGCCCAGCCCAGCCCAGCCCAGCCCAGCCCAGCCCAGCCCAGCCCAGCCCAGCCCAGCCCAGCCCAGCCCAGCCCAGCCCAGCCCAGCCCAGCCCAGCCCAGCCCAGCCCAGCCCAGCCCAGCTGTAACAGTAGTGTTTGTGCGATCAGGATGCATGGTCGGCTGAGGCTTGAGTGCCGGCTTGCAGCCGTCGAGCATGCTGACTTGTGCGGCTATCGCTGCCGCTGCGGCTGTCTACATACTCATCGACAGCCTCCGAGTCGCGCAGTGGGTAGTGCAGTGTACTTACATCGTGAAGACGTCGTAAAGAACTAATCCATCAAGAGAAGAGTAGTCATTGCAAGCATTGTAGTATTTGTTCAGAAGCAACACCATCCAAGTACCAAGCCCTCTTAGAAATCCAGAAGTCAGTCCAGGCCCCTTAGCATCGCAAGATCTCGTCATAAGTAAGATGCAATTCAAATCTCACAGAATCTTGCATGCAGAAAAGAAACACAAACCTACCATTTATCCTAGCTGAGTGTCTGGACTGTTACACTCTCCCCCACTCCGAAAAGCTACGTCCCGGAGCTTGCAGTTTTGAGATAAGTTGTATTAAAATCATGCAACAGCAAGCATAGACAGGCAGGCAATGACAGGCAGGCAGGAACAGGCTACATGCAACAGACAAGCAAAATGCAACGAGCTCCATGCACACCATGCAAAAACTATGAAATCAGAGTCTTGAGCTGACCGTCGTCTCGTTCTCCTCCTCCTTCCAAAGCAGACTGAAGAAACCATCGTGACAGAAACTGAGAAACAGAAGATGTGGTAGTTGTGTTCAGCGCAAGTTGCAATGGGTGATCAGTCCATGCCGGCTGCATAGTGCTTGAACAGAGTGGTGGGACATACGCAGACATATGCCTTGTCCCTAACCAAGACGATGGGTGTATCATGTGCCTCACATGTCAGGTTGGAGCCATTGTGCCAACAGGGATATAAAGCCTGCGGAGCCCTCAGCCAGTGTGGAACAACAGATTGCCCGCGATTGTGAACTGGCGTGATTTGCCAGCAAGTATGATTTGTTGGGTGACAGAGTGCGAGCGATCTGTGCCCTGGGCGGTGATGCCCGATTTGAGTGTGTGCAGCTGCATGATGTGAGCATACACGTGATAGTCAGGCCTATGGGATAGCGCGTCCGCCCCCACGTTGAGTTTGCCTGGGATGTGGTCAAGTTGACCGTTGTTGTGTGCTACCTCAGGTGCTACCTGGGCTGCCATGATGTGCGCATGCCATGCGCTATGCATCTTGAGTGTTCTGGCAGGCTGGTTGTAGTGATAGAGATGAGGCTCTGCATAGGGCAGGTTGTGTAGGGACCTGCAAGGAGCAGGTTGGTGTAAGGTTGTGCAGCCTAGTATGTTGCAGGGTCTCAGCAAGGCGCTGGATGTGTGTTGGCTGCAGTTTCACTATGATGTAACTCTGCTTAGGGCAGGCTATGGACGGTTGGCTGCTTCTTTGGTCAGGTTTGGTGCTAGGCTAGGGTGGTGGCGGGGATGTAGGTGGCAAGCAGCGCACATGACATTGTGCAAGGCAAGCTCAGCATTCCTCCGCGTGAGCGGGACAAAGCATCCTCTGCATAAGCAGGCTCCGCGAAAGCGGGAGTCTCCGTGTGAACGGGCAAAGCAAGTCAGCAATACAAGCCTCTGCAAACGCAGGCTCTGCACAACAGCAGGCTCCGCTTAAGCGGGATCTCCGTGTAAACGGGCAAAGGAAGTCTGCGAAACAGCAGTGCAAGCACAGCAAGCACAGCAGGTACAGGCTGTACAGCGACTTTTAGAAGCAGGAGTCTCTGCAGCAACAGGCACAGTGACAAGCGCTGGAGCTGATGCCATCAGTTCCGGCTCCAATGGCACCTCCGATTGAGTTGGGTCCGGTGTCACTGCGCAAAGGTCGCGATGAACGAACAATTGCGGAAACCAGATGTAACAGTAGTGTTTGTGCGATCAGGATGCATGGTCGGCTGAGGCTTGAGTGCCGGCTTGCAGCCGTCGAGCATGCTGACTTGTGCGGCTATCGCTGCCGCTGCGGCTGTCTACATACTCATCGACAGCCTCCGAGTCGCGCAGTGGGTAGTGCAGTGTACTTACATCGTGAAGACGTCGTAAAGAACTAATCCATCAAGAGAAGAGTAGTCATTGCAAGCATTGTAGTATTTGTTCAGAAGCAACACCATCCAAGTACCAAGCCCTCTTAGAAATCCAGAAGTCAGTCCAGGCCCCTTAGCATCGCAAGATCTCGTCATAAGTAAGATGCAATTCAAATCTCACAGAATCTTGCATGCAGAAAAGAAACACAAACCTACCATTTATCCTAGCTGAGTGTCTGGACTGTTACACCAGCCCAGCCCAGCCCAGCCCAGCCCAGCCCAGCCCAGCCCAGCCCAGCCCAGCCCAGCCCAGCCCAGCCCAGCCCAGCCCAGCCCAGCCCAGCCCAGCCCAGCCCAGCCCAGCCCAGCCCAGCCCAGCCCAGCCCAGCCCAGCCCAGCCCAGCCCAGCCCAGCCCAGCCCAGCCCAGCCCAGCCCAGCCCAGCCCAGCCCAGCCCAGCCCAGCCCAGCCCAGCCCAGCCCAGCCCAGCCCAGCCCAGCCCAGCCCAGCCCAGCCCAGCCCAGCCCAGCCCAGCCCAGCCCAGCCCAGCCCAGCCCAGCCCAGCCCAGCCCAGCCCAGCCCAGCCCAGCCCAGCCGTTAGGGCAGTGCAGATAACCAACTCTTGGTGAACTATTCAGGGCTTGAAGGTGAGCACGCTGCAGGCTGCGCCCCATTGGGGTGGGCTGGAGTTGCTAGGGCCGGGACAACACTCCTACAAATTAATCCCTGCGTCCGTCCCTGCGTGTTGACCGACCTTGTCCGATCGGGCTGAAATTTTGATAGATGGTAGTTTGCAGAAAATAAAACTTATTGTTCAGGATAAATATTTTAAAAAAATCAAAGGCGGCTGTGCTGTGACCCTGTGGCTAGACTGCAGGGATGAGTTCAGGGATAGGTTGCGGGCCACAGCGCAACAGCTGTTAATTTTTTCAAAATATTTTTCTTGCAAAATATGTTTTTTTTAATGCAAACTACCATCTATTAAAATTTCAGTCCGATCGGACAAGGTTGGCAAAACGCAGGGACAAACGCAGGGATTAATTTGTAGGAGTGAAGGAGGGAGGGGGAGGTGGGTGGAGGGGGGGGCTGGGATTGGGAGGGGGTAGCGGGGGTGGGAGGGCAAGGGGGGGGCTGGGAGGGGTGGGGAGGGGGGGTGGAGTGCGGGGCTGGGGTTGGGTGGGAGGGCAAGGGGGTGGGAGGGCAAGGGGGGGTTGGGGTTGGGAGGGGGTAGCGGGGGTTGGGAGGGGGGGTTGGGGCAGTGAGGGGGCTGGGAGGGGGTGGGAGGGGGTGGGAGGGGGGGTGGGAGGGCCGGGCTGGGGTTGGGAGTGGGTGAGCGGAGGTAGGAAGGCGATGCTGGGCTGGGGAGGTGGGGGGGCCGCAGTGGGCAGGGTCGGATGGGCTAATCATTCCTGCAAGGCAAAGTCGGGTCATGCCAATGTCATTTCGAGCAGGCCTGATAAACTAATTGCCATGCTTTCTTCTCCAACAGCTGTGACGTTGAGTAAGGAACAGAGTTATGTATCGAAAGTCTGGAAAGTCAAAGTGGTCAGCTCACAACATGCCATTTTGTGGCTGAGGTCCCTTTTCTTGTGTGACTAGCGAGAGAGAGACGCACATTTCTCGCGTTTGCAGCAATGTCGATTAGTAACTTGCCCAGCGATAGCCCTCCAACACCGCCTGCACCAACAAGAGGCTCGCGGGGCGAGCAAGGCGGGTTAAAATGTGATTGTACTTCCGGCTGGATGCCAGGCGGAGTTCCCTCATTGGTGCCACTACTCACCACTAGAACAATCGGTGCTGAGCAGCTGAGGTGTGTCCGCGATCGCTTGCACCGGCAAGGACTCTGATGCAACGATTATTGCGCCGCTTGCCAGGATACGAGCAACACTGCGCAGCTGCCAATGCGATAGAAGCTACTGAAAACGGTGCACTTTGTAGAGAGTACTTGCATGAAGATTACAAACCCCATGTTGGGACATCCTGACTACCACTAGGGAGCGTCCGGACCCGTGTAACGTTACATGTTACATTGTTATGTTATGTTACATGTTACATCCCGTATACGTACACGTGCCGGTCATGTTACATAGCCTTCTTAGCTGCTCGGCTCGATTACAGTGAGCTTGTACACCCCGCCGCACTGGTCGCAACTGCTCCCGCACCAGAAATTATTTTTGGGGTCGCGGGCCGCGGGCTGCAGCTGGGCAAGCCGCAGTCGCAGTTCTAGCAGCTGCTGATGGCTGCTGACAATGCTTCCAAGCAACAGGTCTACAACAGTGTCACATTGTCAGCAGATGTTGTACTTCAGCAAGTTCGCAAATCGCAAGTTCGCTCTTTCGTTACAACAGCGACGGCATTGTGGTGTGCCAGTGCAAAAGGTGCCCACCAAACAACCGGGCTGAGCTCGGCGTCGCTAACATGAGCCAGTTGGCTGCCAGGCACAAATGCAAGTTTTGGCCCACTGCCGCGAGAGGACCGGGGTGAAGCAATGCCTGAAGGCGTTCAGCGGGCTGTCAGGCGCAGGATCGGACTCTTTCTCGTCACGCAGCAACTTCTGACTTCTACTTCTACTTATACTTCTACTCCTACTTCTACTTCTACTTCTGACTTCTACACGCAACAACTTCTGGCTTTCACACAACCTTATCATGCATGTCCCGGTGCCTGGACGTGTGCGATTGGCGTAGCACCGTGCGGCATGCGATGAACGCCTAGTCTGCATGCGATGAACGCTTAGTCTGCTATACGCCCATAATGCCAGGAACCCCGTAATCGTTAGCATGTAACACCCCGTGTAACATCCCGTGTAACACCCGTATAACCCGGAAATGTAACAGTTACATGTACGTACATGTACGTACATGAGACGCTCCCTAACTACCACCCCCAGACCAACGGCCAGACAGAACGAGCCAACCGCACCGTGGAGGACATGCAGCGGCCCTACGTCAACGACCACAAGTCTGATTGGGACCAACACCTTGCAACAACAACTCTGAGCACTTTGGCCCCGGCTTCACCCCCTTCTACCTCAACTACGGCCAACACCCCACCACACCCTGTGCTCTCTTGCTGCCCCCTCCCACCCTTGTGCCCAGCCAAGCAGCTGAGGACTTCGTCACCTCCATGCACCTTACCGCCGCCCGCTCAGCCCTGCAACGTTCTATAAGGGCAGTAGACAGTGGTGAGCTGGCAGGGCTGGCAGGTTCAGCAACAGGTGATGACGTTCTATGATGGGGTTCTCAATTTATCAATACTGACTCGAAGGCAATGGTTACGAGTGCTGTCTCCAGTAAGCTCTGGTCTTGACTAGGGGCCGACAACATGGGGCAAGACAAAGGCATCAAATTAGTAGAGATGGGTGGCTCACACCGCAAGGCGCACAAACAAAGGTGCACATGGGCTCAAAATAAAGTCATGCAAGTTCTCAATATTGTTCTGGAAGGACATGGCAAACTCCGGCTGCTCCCTGATGGAACTCGTAGCAGTGCACTCAAAGATGAAATGCATGGTGTCATCCACTACCCCAATCAAATTTCACTTGTCTTTACTCAGTCGACATTGCATTAGATGGCCACAGCCAGGCTGTGGGGCTGGTTCGGATTCAACAGCCTTGCTTTCCCACGGTGCCTTGGTGCGCTTGATGCGCTTGGCTGGTGGGGCAGTGCTGGGCCCTGGCTCTGAGGCTACTGGCTGTGTGGCTGCCTGGCCACTGCATGGGGACTGTGGGGGCTTGCGGGGGGCCACTACCGGGCACCACATCAGGCCCCGCACTGGCTGATCACGCTGCTGGCTCCAGGCTGGGCGCAGCAAGCGGAGGTGCACCTGCCCTGCCGGCGGCTTCCAGCCAGCAGGCTTGGTGGGCTGCTCATGGTCCAGCTCTTCCTCACATGGCTGTTGGCCATGCACAGCTGAGCTGACCCAGGTGGTGCGGTGCTCATCCACAAGCAGCACCCTGCCCCGCCGCAGGTCTGTGCCCCTGGGTCTGCACACCACCTTGCAGCAGGGTTTAGATTAGATTTTGATTAGATGGCCACAGCCGCAGCGTGAAGCTCGTGTGCCCTGGCTGCAAGCTGCACGCCCATACAGGCTTTCCCCCCTTCTTACCGGGCGCACACATCCGGACAGACAGTGAAGCTGCGGTCGTGTTGTAGGTCACTGGCAGCTGCCGTCCATCCAAGACCGCCGACCAGCCACCCTCCGTGCGGCTGCCAAACAAGTCTGTCACACCTAGAACCGTCACTCGACCCACTTGCAGGCTCGCCACTGGTCCCACGGCGCCCCGCGCATTGGGAGCAGGGTTCGTCACTGTATACGTCAGCAAGAGAGCCTGGACTGAATTGAAGGGCGCTCGCGGCTGTTTGGTGCTCCCCTCGTCGGGCACCGAGAAGACAGCCATCGTTGCGACAATGGTCTGCCCAGCCTTGCCAACATCCAGCGTCACACCGTCATCCGCGTATACAGCTCCCGTCGCAAGCAACCCCACGGCGCCCGCTGTCGCCGGATCCAACGACGCTGGCAACGTCACCACCAGCGTCAGAGGGAGGAGGCTGGCCGCATAAGTAGTGAGTGGTGGGTCAGGCGCCTCAGTCCGGGTGGCGGTACCCAGCAACTCAGGTAGCGCTACTTGCAGCGGGATGACCGCTCCATGCCGGTACCACACCGGTGGCCCGCAGCTCACGGGGCTGTCAATGCGCAGAATAGCCGGCCCTGTGCATACAGACAGGGAAGGGGCGAGCAGATGGAAATCGACCTCCTCACCTAGCTTGCTTGCAAGGTGTGTCACACGATAGAAGGTGAAGGAAGGCTGACAAGGAGGGTGAATGGAGGGTGAGCAGAGGGATGTAAAGCTATGCCACGGCCAGTCGAACAGAAGGAGGGTTCGGAGGGCTGCCCAATGCAGGCATGCAATGCTAATCTAGCTGCGTCACAAACCTATCAGCCTGCCTCCTATTGCTTCCCTTGCTCCCTCCACTCCACTCCACCCCACCCCACCCCACCCCACCCCACCCTACCTTCACTCCCTCATGCCGCCCCTGTCTCCAGCCTGTCCAACATTGCTGTTCATCACCCTGACACCGACACCTGGTATTGTCTGGAGTGTACCTGTAGCCCCAATAAGACCCGCGCTGAACCTCCTCATCACCGTTGATGCAGCCTCGGTGCTGACTACCCCCTGTCCCGGGGCTTGGCCAATAAGACGGCTGCCATCCAGCCAGCCTCACCTGCCACCACCTGGCTGTGATCCCAGGCGCTGTACCAGGTGCCCCGGGGGAAGTAGGCCGTGACCCCGGTCTGCCCCTCATACATCACGGGTGTGACCATCACACTGTCACCCAGCAGCCACTGCACAGGCAGATGGCGGCAGGGGAGACGGCTGGGCCAGTCCAGAGTCCAGAGCCTTATGGGTGCAGGGCCAAGAGTAGCCTTTGGCCGCATGGAACTGGCCGCAAGAAGGTTGCATGGTGGGTTGGGAGAGGTCAGCGTGGCAGCAGCACGGTGCGTGACAGGTCAGCATGCACCCAGTCAGCGTGACACTGTATGGCTGTTCCAGATGGCAAGGTGCGTGCAGCACACAAACCACATGGAGGTGGGGACCCAACCACGGCAAACCTATATAAATAGGTATTAGTCAGCCCAGTGCAGGCAAGCAGGGCAGGCAGGCAGCATCTTGCAGGGCAGCGGCGGTGAGGGTGAGGGTGTGGATGTTGATGCTGAGTCAAGCGCACAGTAGATGGCGATGGACAGGGTGCAGCATGCAGGATCCGGGCCTGGGCACAACAGGCATGGGCCCATGAGTGCAAATTGCATGAGAGGGTGCAGGCTGGCCGCATGAGACACTTTGCTTTCACATGCCAGGCTAGGTCTGGCTGTGTGAGACCCAATCTCAGAGCCCAGGCTGTGTCTGGCCGGTGACCTGGCAGAGGCATCTCAGCATTAGGGGCATCAGCACGACCCACTGACGGGCAGGCGGTAGGGGTTCAGGGGTTCAGGGAGACAGCTGGCTAGCGGAGCACACTGTGTCGGGTCCCAATGCAAAAGAAGTCCATGCTCTGGCCGCAACACATTACAAGGTTTAGGAGGTTCAGGGCATGCACCTGCAGCTGCGCGTCATGGGCTTGCGGGTCATCCGGCTGCAGAGACCACACGGGGCGCGCCACTGACCCGCCCCGCGTGTGTGCGGTGTGGTGCGCTGTGTACAGGTACGGCAGCAGCGCCAGCCTGCAGGGGGGCGGAAGACCCGGGTGGGGGGCTATGGGGAGAGTGGGCTGGAACAGCATGCGCAGTGCAGCATGAAGGGGTGGGCATGGGGCCAACGTCATGCCGGTGTGAGAGTAGGGTGACGGACACAGGCGCAGGTGCAGCAGGCGTGGCAGTGCTCGTTAGCAGGGCAGGTCTGGGGCTGCAGTGTTGGTGCCCTGCTGCCCCTAGTGCCCGCAGGCAGGTAAAGGAGCCTGGCCTTGGCCACAGCCCTGCCCTCACCTGAGCCCCAGAGCTGCCCGCGCTGCCGCCGCCGCTGCTGGCCAGACATACGCCTCCTGGGGTGTGGCTCCCAGCGTGTTGTGGTTGCGTGCAAAGGTGTAGAAAGCGCCCGCAGCCAGCCACCTGCAGAGCCAAGGGGAGGTGGGGGTGGGTGGACCAGGCACTAGCTCTTGCCTGGCCAGCTATCCAGCAGAGCCCTGCAGCCCCTCCTGCTAGGGGCTCATCCGAGCCTGTCCTCCCTGCCTCCTGCCTCCTGCCTTCCCTGCCTGCCTGCCTGCCCGTCTACCTGCTGCTGAGCTGAGCCACCCTCTTGCCTGCTTTCCATGAAGCAGCACTACGCTGCACAGCCACTGTGTTGCTGAAAGCCCTTCCGCCTGCATGCTTGCCTGTGCCCCTGCCTGCCCACCTAGCGCACAGCTCCTCATTGCTGTTGCCTTGGAAGCCACATATGTCACTCCCGGCCTGAGCCAGGCCCCACATATTACTGGCCAGCAAGCCCTGGACGGACCAACGCAGGTTGGCCCAGTCCGCAGCATTGTCGCCTGCACCACAGCAGCACATACCATGTGTGGTAGGAAGGGTTCAAAAGGCAATGATTGATTATTAGGGCAGGGCGGGCAGGGCGGGCAGGGTGGGCAGGGCGGGCAGGGCGGGCAGGGCGGGCAGGGCGGGCAGGGCGGGCAGGGCGGGCAGGGCGGGCAGGGCGGGCAGGGCGGGCAGGGCGGGCAGGGCGGGCAGGGCGGGCAGGGCGGGCAGGGCGGGCAGGGCGGGCAGGGCGGGCAGGGCGGGCAGGGCGGGCAGGGCGGGCAGGGCGGGCAGGGCGGGCAGGGCGGGCAGGGCGGGCAGGGCGGGCAGGGCGGGCAGGGCGGGCAGGGCGGGCAGGGCGGGCCAGGCTGGGCAGGCGGGCCAGCGGAGGAGGCTGGGCAGGCGGGCCAGCGGGGACGGCAGGGGTAGGCTGGGGTGCACCTGTCCAGTGGGCTGTGTATCGTCCTGAGCCTGGGAAGGTGGAGCGTGAGAGTAAGAACGGCCGCTGGCCTCGAATGGCTGCCAGCGCCTCATAGCTTGCCTGCAGCCACCAGCCACCGAGACGCTGCCACTTGTCGCCCCTTGTGCAGTAGTGCTGAGGTCGACCCCCTGCTGCAGCATGCACCCCCCTGACCACTGCCTACAGCTTCCCTTAGACCCACATTGCGCACGCGCTGAGCCAGACACTCTGAAACTGGCACTAGGAGATCTACCCTGCTGCGCTAGCCTCACATCGCCTGCACCACCCCACTCCTCTTAGGCCCTGCTCCACGCAATGCCCAGCTGCCACCAACACCTCTAGCCTGATTGTAAGGCCCAGCCAGACTTCCTTTACCAGCCCACCACTCAGCGGCCAGGCACCTCTCACTCTAGTATGAGACTTGGGTCATACCTAGATCACAATCTGAAGCCAGTCACAGCTGGAGGGGAGCAGTCTAAGCAACTCCAGCAACACCCCACCAACACCCTCACAACCTACACCTTGGCTTCGCTGAGGCCGTACAGGTTGTGGGCGTCATACTCGGTCACACCTCCCCAGTGCAGGGCGGAGGGCGCCAAGGTGTTCCAGCCCAAGGGCAGGTGTGCGTGCTGGTTGTTGATGGCGTAGGGGGCGTGGGACAGCGGGTCTTCAGGGCTGCGAGGGGCGGCAGCAGCCTAAGAGCAGGAGGCCAGGCTAAGGCTAGGGTGCAGCTATGGAGGAAGGGGGAAGTAGGCCGTGACCCCTCATTGAGGAGGTGACAGTGCATGCGTGATATGAGAGAGGCCGTGACAGGGACCCACCTAGGCTGTGTGCACACGATGGCGCAGTTCGCGGGTGCCGACACGCTTTCGCGCCCTCTGCCACGGCGACGCGACAGGCCCAGGAGCTTCCCGACGGTCCAGCTGTTCTGCGCCAAACCAGCGGTCCGGCGAGCGCTAAACTTCGCACGTGCCAGCCGCGCCTCGACCATCCCGCTGTCAAAGCCGGGAGCCGATGCTTTGGAGGGTGTTCCCGTAGTAGGGTGGTAGCCAGAGGGAAGGTGGCACACGTCGCCCGGGCAGAAGTTGCTGGCCTCGTTCATGTCGATCCACAGGCCGTCGAACGGGACCTGAACAGGAGCGTTGCCGGCACAGGCATGCAGCCCATCGCCCTTTTGACCACTTTTCCGGCCAAATTCACGGCTCATTTTCACGGCCAGTCGCGCCGCGGGTTCAGCATTGCCGCACCTGGTCATGCATGTGCTGCAGTAGGTCCTGCCAGTAAGCGGAAGTGTTCGGGTGGAGGAAATCAGGCCTGCGGGCAGAGGGCAGGCCAGGCACAATGACAGCCACACCGGACTCCCCTGATGCTGTGGCGTCCTGCCTTGTGCCCCAGCCTCCTGTACAGCAGCCCCCTTTGCATCCTCTGCCTGCACGCTGGCACTACCCATCTGCCTCCCCATGCCCACTTTTCAACCACCTACCTCATGGACTTCCATCCCCACACCCTCCCCTGGACCCCTCACCCTCCCCTGCCCTCCTCATTCTCCCTGCCCCCCTCACCCTCCCCTGCACTTCTAACCCTCCCCTGCCCCCAGTCCTGGCCCCTGAGGTCACTCTGACCGCCCCCTACCAGTGTACAGGGCCTGGCCACACCTCCCCCAGCAAGGCTTGCCCGCTGCGGTCGCGCACAAACAGCCCCTCCCTCAGCCCCCGCTCATACGCCTCATACCCTGCCTGTATGCAACAGACCACAACTGCAGCTCAGGCTCAGGCTCAGGCCGGAGTTACAAGCGGTGACCTGCTGCTGCTGACCGGATACATGCATGCATGCTGTACCTTGACATGCGTGTACGTGACTCACCAAGAGTGGTATGCCCGGGTCCAGTATAGGCACCCAATGCTGCTGCGTGGCATGCAGGCTGCAGCCATGGGGCAAACACGACAACAGCCGCCGCCGCAGCAGCATTGGTGGCAAGGAAAAGGGTGGGTGGTGGTTACAGCTACTGTCCACATGGCTGTCCAGGGTCCAGGGGCATGACTGCAGTCTACACCCATTGCCTGCAGCCCACCACTGGCTTGCCCGCTACCCTCTTGCTTCATTGCCCCTCCAGCCCCCCTGGGCCTTTCCTGGCCCCTCCTGCTGACCTCCGTCCGCTGCCCCGCCCTCTCACCCCCAGCCTGACCTACAAGGGCCCCTGCCTGGCCCACCTGTCGACCCACTGGCGCATCTCAGCCGCTGGGAATGAGTCCGAAAAGGTGAAGTCCCTGTAGCTGGACATGTAGTCTATGTCTGCGCTGCAGCCACACGGAGCCAGGCCAGGCCAGGCCAGGCTAGCTACCTCTATTGCTCATAGTCAGAGGTGATAAAATAGAGAATTAAGAAAAGAAAGAGAAAAGAAAAGATACCCAAAAGCATAGACATAAATACAAACATAAACAGCATCCCATGAAACACCCCTGATCAGGTCAAGACATGACTCGAGAAAGAGGAGCAATTGTCGGACCTCAACAGCAAACTGTGGGTGGGTAGATGTAAAACATGACGGCGGGTAAGCGAGTCATGTGGAGGAGGCGAGGCGGTGCACTTGCCTGTCCACACTGCATCCAGGGGTATGGCTGCAGCCCGGTACGCAGCCACCACCTGCTGCACCTGAGCCAGCCCGGAGTAGCCCCACCTGCAGCAGCAGGGGTCGGAAGAGGGTCCCCAGTACGGAACGGCTTCACTGGTGCCTTGTGTGGAGCCACGCCATGCATAGCTGATGATGAGGGTGATCACACGGCGCAGCTGGGAACAAATGAACTGGGAAAGGTGTATGGGCAGGCAGGAGAGGTGGGAAGGTGCAAGGGTGGGTGTATAGGCCCTGTTCTGCAACGCAGTTCTTAGCAACAAGCTGCTGATTCAGATTGCCATGGCAACAGCCTGATCCCCAGGGGGGCGACGAGCTGAGCTGCCATGACGGCATGCAAGCAGACACAGCTGGCAGCGGGGAAATTGTGGGTGAGTGCGAGGGCAGTGGGGTAGGCAGGCATGGAGGGTGGTGGCGAGGTGGGCAGGGAAAGCCTAAGGGAGCATCGCCAGGTGGGTAGGCACCAGTGCTGGGCGATTGGGTAATAATTTAATAAGTCGGAAATAATCCAGCGCAAAAAACTGTAATAAGTCGAAAAAGTCGTCCTCAAAATGAGTGGACTTTATTACATCGGTAATAGCTTCACCGCCCGTCTGGTACTCCGCTCAGTACTTATCCCCCAACAATGTATCCCATCTTCCGCAAACCCCAGAGCGGGCGGCTGCCCACCACAGCCGAACATCCATCGCAGAACAACCACATAGCATCCCACCGTTCTGTAAACTAAATATTTATATATTAAAAGTAAACAAAAAAACCATGTTTTGATGTCTTGTATTACTCTGAGTAATACGTCGTTGGCGAGTCGCCCAGCACTGGTAGGCACTCCTTGTTTTGCTGGTTGTGGTGGTGGTTGCGATAGTTGTGGGCTGGTTGGGATCAGCAAGGCGCACTGGGCACCTGCTGTCTGCCACTGCCACCGCCACCACCCCTACCTATGAAGACCTGTCAGCCATGATGGCCATATCGTAAACAAGGGTCAAGAGGGGCAGGGGCAGTCCTTTAGCCCCTCCAGCCACACCCACCTTTGCCTGGCCCAGCTTCATCCAGTCGTCAGCCTAACATTGTAACCCCTTGCTAACCTAACCCCTTTCTCAACCTAGGTTGAGGAGCGCAGCTACCTGGCCCTGCCCCGCCCCACCCGCCCTCACCTGCACTGGTGGAAGCCTAGGGCCCAGCGGGGCGGCATTGCGGGGCGGCCCACTACCTGGTGGTACTGCTGCAGCACCGCCTCAGGGCTGGGGCCAGCCAGCACGTACACCTCCACGATGCCACCAATGACCCTGAGGGGACATCAGGTGCAGAGGGGGTGGGGAGGGCGAATGGGGCTGGAGCTGCGGGCCACGTGGTGGGTGGCAGGCAGGGAATATCAGTGTGGGCATGGTGGCTTGCCAGCAGGGAGTCAGATTAGAGTGGCATGTCTATTCATGATGCACCTCACCTCACTGAGACGCCTGGCCTAATGGCTGCCCCTGCTACCCCTGTTGCCCCTGCTGCCCTAGATGCTGTCCCCTCTGCCCTAAATACTGCCCCTGCCGCCCCTGTGTCGCACCTGAATGTGATCGACTCTGGCTCGAGCTCCACATCCATGCCGTTGCTGTTTAGCCACAGCACACCATGAGCCGAGCCATCCCGCCTGACATCCATATAGAAGGGCTGTGAACCATAGACCTGTGCCAGGACATCAGCACATGCACATTGAGGGCATTCTCATTGCGGTACAGCCTCACCCTACCAAGTAACAATGGCGGAGGCAGCAGGGGCGGCTGAGGTGCCCATAAGCAGGTAGGCGCTTGTGCTGACATGGCAAGCATGCGTTGACAGAAGCTGACACAGCTGGCATAGGGCCTGGCACTCGCTGTTTCGCTATGTGTCAAAGTGTACGTTGCCGTGAGAGGGGGTGGGGGCAGGCAATTAGGTATTGGTCCAAATATCAAAACCCTGGTCACAGAGAGCATAGCCCCTGGTTGTAGAAGAGATATGCGCTGTGTCGCGATGATCCTGTTCTCAGGCTCAGTCATGTAGGTTCACCGCCCAGCCTAGCAGCAAGGATTGGGGAGGGAAGAAGGCGGGCACGGGCTCACGTTATGGCCTGGGGTAGCGCTAGAGGCGTCTGCAGCCCACAGGGTCAGGGTGCGCCCGTCCCTCACCAGACGCAGCCCCTCCGCCTGCACTCCCTCACCTGCGATCATTACCACCTCATGCTTCTCACTACCTCGCCCCTCGCCCCTCGCCCCTCGCCCCTCGCCCCTCGCCCCTCGCCCCTCGCCCCTCGCCCCTCGCCCCTCGCCCCTCGCCCCTCGCCCCTCGCCCCTCGCCCCTCGCCCCTCGCCCCTCGCCCCTCGCCCCTCGCCCCTCGCCCCTCGCCCCTCGCCCCTCGCCCCTCGCCCCTCGCCCCTCGCCCCTCGCCCCTCGCCCCTCGCCCCTCGCCCCTCGCCCCTCGCCCCTCGCCCCTCGCCCCTCGCCCCTCGCCCCTCGCCCCTCGCCCCTCGCCCCTCGCCCCTCGCCCCTCGCCCCTCGCCCCTCGCCCCTCGCCCCTCGCCCCTCGCCCCTCGCCCCTCGCCCCTCGCCCCTCGCCCCTCGCCCCTCGCCCCTCGCCCCTCGCCCCTCGCCCCTCGCCCCTCGCCCCTCGCCCCTCGCCCCTCGCCCCTCGCCCCTCGCCCCTCGCCCCTCGCCCCTCGCCCCTCGCCCCTCGCCCCTCGCCCCTCGCCCCTCGCCCCTCGCCCCTCCTTCCACCTCCCCCACTCACCCAAGCCATACAGCTGTGCATCAGCAGGCAGCCGTGTTGTCATCTCAATCAGCTGCGGCTTGAAGGTGAAGGCCCAGCCCCGGGTGTCGAGCACGCCGGCTGCCTCCGGCCCCGCTCCACCGCCCTCCTGTGGCCCCGACCCCCGCCCCTCAGCAACGTGTAATTCACTCCCGGTCACACTGAGATCTGCTTTGGATGGCCAGGCCTCTGAAGGTGCACGACCCAGCCCTGTGAGGGTCTTTCTCGCCTGCTTGCCCCAGCTCTTCCTCGACCTACTGCCACTGCTGCTGCTACCGGTCACATTGAGGCCACTGCCACTCGTGGCTCGTGCCCCACTGCCTGCTGCTGCTCCCCCCCATCTGACCCCGTGTCCTGGGTGGCTGCAGCCCTGGCGCTTCACCTGCAGCCGCCAAGGCGCCCAGCAGCAAGGGCCACATGGGCTGCAGCTGCAGGGAAAGTGAACTTCATGCTGAGGCCAGGCAGACCATGTCTGGACAGTCATCACAAGTGATCTTAGAGGAGGGCTACACTTTACTATGGCAGCCAGATCAGTCCTGCAGCCCCTCACGCCCTCACACCACACCTTCACACCTTCACACCTTCACACTATCACACCATGACGTTTCACATCATAGCACTGTCACACCACTGCACCCTCACATCATCGCTGTGTCACACCCTCACACCTCACGGTACAAGACTATCACACCTTTGCACCTTCATACCTCACACTCCTGCCCCATCTCACCTGGAAGGCGAAGGGCTGGCCTGGCTGTGGTGTTTCGAAGCACAGCATGTCAGCTGCGGCACGGGCTGTGCGGTCCTTATGGCCAGGTGGGAGGGTGCCGAGGGAGGCAGCGGGGGAGGTGGGGGGCAGCGGCTCTGCACTCCCAGGCCTGTGAATCAGGGGGGAGGGGGAGGGGGGGGCGGTGACGGGGGGGCCAGGGCAAGGCGTTCCAGACTCAAATGGGGCTGAGAGGGCGAGGGGGAGGGGGAGGGAGGGGGAGGGGCGCTAGTCGATGGCAGGGGAGGGAGTCCACAGTGGGAGTCCGTGGGGGTGATCCCTGACTTAAGTCGAGGAACTGAGAGTACACCTCCGGCACGGCAGCAAGAGAGGGACGGGGCGGAGGGGAGCCGGAGTGGGAGGCAAGGCTGGCGACGATCAGCTAATGCAAGGCCGTACCTAGCAGTTTGGAAGTACACGTTCTACAACACAATCTCTCACACCTCCATGCATGCCTGCTAGTGCACCCACAACCTCACTCACCCATCCCACAACACACTTTCTCACACCCTCATGCTGAGATCTCACACAATACCACTGCCATGCATCTTGGTCTACAGCCCAGCCTTGAGCATGCAGGGCGCCTGGGCTGGCTCAGGTCACACCTGGGCAGTAGGGTCTCTGGCACCTGCCAGCGCTTAGAGCCTGGCGGGGCGATGCGCAGGTACAGGCGCTGCGGGGTCTGCACCTCCATCACCGCCTACAGCAGCCAGGCAGCCAGGCAGTCACGCGGATTGACAGGCAGCCAAGCAAACAGGCAGGCAGGCAAGCAGCCAGGCAGTCAGGTCAGCCGCCATTGGGGTAGGTGACCCATTGCAAGGGCGGTGGGCAGTCCATTCTGAAGTGTTGGGACAGGGCGCTGCAGGCTGGCCTGGACGTCTGCTGGGACAGGAGCTGCTAAGGACAGCTGGAGCTGCTGAGGAGGAGGGGAAGGGTGTGGGAGGGCAAGGGCACGGGCAGGCGGCTGCTAGGCGGCTGCGTGCACCCACCCACCTGCAACACTGGGAAGCTGTTGCCAAACAGACGTTGACCATCCATAGGACCACGTGGCTGCTGCTGCTGCTGCTGCTCATGTTGTGTGAGCGCTTCTGCCTCAGAACGCATTTCCACCACGTACCCTGTCTTTGTGGGCTGCACTGCCGTCACCAGGTATTGATCCCCTGACCCACGGCCATTTGGGTGAAAGCACCAGGGGATGTCATCAAGGCAGGCACCGCACTTCACTCTGCCATCCCTCTGGTCCAGGCCCTGCCCACCAGCTTGGCCCTCGTCTTGACCCTGCTCCAACATGTGCCTGGCTGGCTCCCTCCTGCGCCCCACATACTTTTTGCTGACGCGGCTGCTATTTCTGTCGTTGTAGTCACTGCTGTTTCTACTGCTGCTGCTGCTGCTGCTGCTGCTGCTGCATGGATGTTGGCGCTGGGTGGAGGTGGCCCGAGCCGGGGCCCAGCAGCAGCCTCGCTCTAAGCACTGAGCCTGGTCAATGCCATAGTAGCCTGCAAAGCAATGCGGCACAGGCCCCACTCAACAGCCACCCCTCAATACTTGTTTCGTGCTTCTTCCATGCTTGTTTCATATGTGCTACCTTCTGCCAAGGACCATTGAAGCGACTGAGGCAGGAAACACAGCAAGTGCAGCTCATGCAGCAGGAAGAGGCACAGCAGGGGAGCTGAGTCTAGTTTGGCAACCCTGCAGTGCTTTGCTGGGCCTGGGTCACGGCACTTTCTTGTGTGCACTGCAAAAACCCTAGCAAGCCCTGCTCGCCGCACACACCGCAGTCATCTCGCGGCCCAGTCACGCTGCACTCGGGGTTGCGGCCGTCGACGATCATTGCGATCAACAAAGCGAGCACTAGGAGGGCAAGCCCGAGCGCGCGATGCTGCATTTTGGACCTGTGCGCGGCTGATCCGTGCAAGGCCTGCCGCTCGTGCACCAGCTCTACACTGTCGCACGTGTGTGACCAAAGGCTGAGATGTAATCTGGAATGTGATGTAAAAATGTAATGTAAAAATGTGATACGAGTGTCCCACTTGCCACTTGCTACTTGTTGGCCGCAGGCTAAGCGATATTGAAAGCTCATGTGCCTTGGCCTGGAGCCGGTCATGGCCTCCGGCGCTGGTACCTTGACGGCGGTTCGTTGCGGCCAGCCGTCAGCGCCCACCTCCATGTTCCTGGAGTTCTGCACGCGCAAGTTCGAGGTGGTGCTGGTGGGTGAGAACCGGAACGGCGCGCTCAGTGCCAGCAAGCGCTCGCACAGCACCTCTGAGGAGGAGTGGGACCGATGGCTGCGGCCGGTGCGCAGTGGCGCGACACGGAAGCAATCTCGCGCCTTGAACGCTGTAACTGCCTGGTGCAGGACCCGGCCCTAGTGCAGCTCGTAAGGGACTGCCAGCACGAAAACCAGTACCGGACGGCAAGCTACGCGGGTGAGGGCGCGGGAGCTGCCTACCCGTTCTTGAAATCAGGCTGCACCGGCCATGCCGGGTAACAAAGACGATCAAGTGGGCCGAATAAAATGCCAAGGACAAGTACCCAACATGTATGGCCCCATCATGGCCCCAGCATGACCTCAGCATGGTCAGTTTGAGATACTGGGGTCTATGAGACTATGTATGGCTTCCGTGTTGGGACGACTCATTGTGTTGTGTGAAATTGAGTGTCAATTGCAAGCCGACATGGATGAGTAAGAGTCTGCTATGCGAGCTTTTCAAGCTTCTGTGTAAACACAGCGTCAAAACAAGCATCGACAGTGATTCCGAAACAAACGAAAGATGTCCGCGCAACCTTTGCGAGTGTCACCATACCATGTGCTGGGGTTGCCGAGCACGGCGACACGGGAGCAGGCGAGAGCTCATCGACCCCAATGCGCAGCTCGACTCAGTTGAGCAAGTTGGTTCCGTTTGCCCTTGGTCCGCTGCACAGGTCAAAGAGGCATTTCGCCGACTATGCCTTGAGAGTCATCCAGGTAGGAGCAGAGGTGTCAGCGCACAAGGGCTGGTCAGGCTGAGACTCTACGACTGCTGGCCGTGCCTGACCTCACCTCACCCTCCTGGCCGAATTTCTAGCCTGGCCTGGCCTGGTCTGAGCTGAGCTGAGCTGAGCTGAACTGACCTAGCCCAGCCGCAATTGCATCCTGATCAGCCTCTCATCATCTGCAATGCCCCTTCTGTAGACAAGTGCAGCAACCCTGCGCTGAAGTCTGGCGCTGAAGCCAAGTTTCGACTCATCAAGTCAGCATACGACACTATCCTCAAAGGTCAGTGCATGTTGGACACCCAGGCAGCTATTGCTGCCACAGCTCGACAAGCAGTTGCTGGTAGTGTAGCTGCTTCTGCTGCTGCTGCTGCTGCTGCTGCTGCTGCTGCTGCTGCTGCATTGCGTGAAGTTGTCACACAGCCTACAGTCAGCAGGCAGCCATCTGAAGCAGGCAGCCGCAGTGGACGCCAGGCAGTAGGATCCCAGCAGGCAGCTGAGCTACAGCATGTGCTGGTGAGGAGCAGCAGGATGGCAGCCTCCAGCAGGCCCCCAGCTGCAGAGCAAGAGCAGGTGGAACAGCTGACCTACTGTACCTGCTGTCCTAGGCGCCTGCCAGCAGCTGGTGTTGTTGCCTGGGAGGCCTCAACCCCTGCACCTGCATGGCGCCACAATCTGGGCTGCAGGCCAGGCTGGGTACGCACCCCCTCCACCGGGCACAGCGGCATCTGCATCATACGCCCAGGCCTACTACAAGTACGTGCAGTCCCCCTCCGACCTGACCTAACCAGCCCGGCCCGCCTGACTTGATCTGACTTGACTTGACGTGATCCGACCTCATCTGACCTGGCACTTGACAAGCTGGCCCAACCTGCAACGTCCACCCCTTCGTAGCACAAGAGCCCAGCCCTATTCAGTGAATGTCCAGCCTGACCAGACCAGCCCCCATACCCATTGCCGCTGCACTACCTGGCTGCCTTGGCTCCTCCTACATGCTGCTGCACGGGTGGGTCTGCAGGGCACATCACGGCGTGCAGCCTGAGGGACCCATCAAATGTGGCGGGCCATTTGGCGGCTTTGCCACAGAAATGGACTTTTACAGGTGAGCCAGCCCTCCTGCAGTACACAGACAGCTTGCCATGCAAACACATAACCAGCCGCTGTGTCCTGCCATTGCTTTGGCTAATGTCTAGTGGAGCTTACGGGGGCCCAGGGAGAGGCTCCTGGTGAGCAGTAGCAGTATGTAGAGTGTGACCAATTGTGTAGAGTGTGACCTAGAGTGCACAGTGTGACTAACTTTGCTGTGATAGGTTGTGGCTGTGGTAGGCTCTTGATGTAGCAGCGTGCCCAGACTTCCTCTGCACGCCCCATGCAATGCCATGTATGTCGCCATGCAGTAGCACACAGCCATGCATGCTTAACACTGCTGGTGCATTCCACACTGCCTGGGTGGATGTGGGTGCGTGTGTGAATGTGGGTGTGGTGCAGGCACATGTTCCGTGCTACACGCAACAACCCCCTGGCGCTGCTGGTGGGCGGGCTGGCCTGCATTCCCCTCATCAGCGTGGCCGTCAGTGTGGCCAATGGGTGAGTCCAGCAGCCAGCAGCCAGGCTGACCACAGCCAGGCTGGCAGTCCAGCAGTCCAGCGGCCAGGCTGACAGCCGGATGTGCAGTGCATGCCCTTTAAGCTCATACCACCTGCTTCCCTGCTCCTAGCTCCAACAGTGCCACAATGTCAGCTGCCTACTGCCCGTGGGCTTGCCCATGCAATGGAGGCTGGGGAGACAGTGGCACGAGCAGCCTGCTCAGCTGGGTCAGGCCAGGTCGGGTGGGGTGGGTCAGCACGTGTCATCCCACTCTGTGTGCTCGCTGTGGTGCGCAGCAACACGGGCTTCATCAAGAAGTTTGCAAATGAGGGCATCTTCATGTTCACGCAGAACAGGTTCAAGGTGAGCCTGCCCTGCACTGGGTGGGGTGGGAAGCAGGGCAGCCCAGGGAGAAGATGGAGCCGCAGGGCAGGTGGACTCATGGTGGGCCTGGAGGGGGCTGGTGGGCTCGTGGCTCAGGGGTTCCCTTAGGGCAGGACCCAAGCAGGGTGGGGTGAGGGGCCCTAACCCTAACCCCGAGCAGGGGAATGCAGGGCGCAGGGCAATGCAGGGCATGAGGCCCACATGCAGTGGACAGGCTGAGGGAGGTGGAGGGCTCAGGGGGCTGGGGTTTACCTATGGACCAGGCAGGCTCGCAGGGTTGGAAAGAGGCTTGCAGGGAGGCTGGGCTTGCGCTGTACCTGCAGGTCAATGGGCGGGAGACGGTACGTGGCAACCCCTTCAGCATTCGGTAGGTGGTGGAAGCAGACAGGAAAATACTTGTTTACCTGATGTACAATGCAACATAAACCTAAAATACTTGTTTATCAGACCTCATCACATGTCACACTTTGTACACATTTTGGTAAATGTCACTGGAGGCAGGTAAGGCCTGGACAGTTTGGAACGGCACCTGAAGCTCAAGTATGAACACAAGTAGCCAAATGAAGTGGATCCTCTTCATCCCTGCCACGCACAGCTATGTTCAGGAACAGGCTACAAGGTGATGATGGGATGCAGTCGTTAACCTCATTGGGTGACGGTCATCCTTGCCGCCCTGCCTGCAATCCCTTTGCAGGTCAGACAGCGGCGACCATCAGGAGCAGTCGTACATCTACAAGAGCGACAAGTTTAAGCATCTGAGAGCTGGTCGGGCAGCAGAGGAGGCAACAGTGCCGGAGCCCGCCCCGGGAGCTGCTTGAGGTCGGCAGTCGGCTGCCTGGTTACACAGCTTAAATGCGTTAGAGCTTGTAGGGGTGAGGCTGATTTTGGGATGTTGAGTGCAGCAGCCGGGTGGGCAGGAGTGGCGGTGTGTGGCAGGAGTAAGGCTGTGATTCGTGACCGTGAACCAGGGGCTGTTTTTTATGATAAGCAACTGACAGGAGGACACGATATAAATGAAAAAGCCATAAAGGCCTTGTCCTACTCGGGACACCTGCAGACAAAAGTGTGTAGAGGGGTGCTAGGTGCATCTCAGCCAAGTGAATGGATATCTGACGGCTATTATCATTATGTTGGGGATGACAGACACAAATCAAGCCACAACGCGGGATATGCAAGCATTTTGAAACAAAGGCATGCCCATGTTGCAAGACCGGTGATGTAGGCCGTCCCGCCCTCGATTGTCCAGCTCTATTGAGCAAAGCGGCTCCTAGCTGTGCCCTCAAGAATCGCCGGGCGAGGTGCCCTCAAGAATCGCTGAGCGGGCCGATTCGGATGTAAGTCAGTAAACCGCTAGCCCCAGCCGATGGAAGCGCGGCTCCCTGACGTGGGTGTTGTGTGACAGGTCGGCTGGCCCATCCTACCTATTTGCCGAGACGGTGCAGGATGTGCCAGAGCCGATGTCCCAGCTCTACGAACAACAGGTCTGCAGTACTGCCTGATTAAAACATGGCCTGGTGTCCCACGTGCTGTTACTCTCACATGCAGGCAGCTGCCATGTGGGAACGGTTCTATTGCCGGAACGAAGATAAGTTCTACAAGGTGGGCGGCTCACACCTGACACCTCACGCATCGTTTAAATGCAGATTCTGAACCCAAAGCAGGTGCCTGACCTAAAGGTCATGAGGCCAAATAGGTTTCAGGGGCTCCCCACCATGTTGATTGGGCGCATCAGACATTGCACATGATCACCAAACAGCCTGCAGCTGATGACCTGCTGGCTGCATCACCGAGCAGCAGTGTGGGCTGCAGCAGCCACTGTGGTTGCAAAGCTAAAACCAGGCCCTGACTCCTTCAGGGCATGAGGTTTGATGGGCCAGCATACAGGCAAGGCAAGCACAGTGGCTTGTTGGCTGCGGTACCCTTGTATATGCAGGACCGGCACTACTTTGACAGGGAGTTCCCAGAGCTGTGTTCCGGGCCAGCCACCGTAGTGGAGGTGAGGCTGGTGGCAACGTCTCAGGCTGTTGGGCTGGGAGTGGCAGCCTTACCAGTGCGATGTCATGCTAGCACTTTGCCATCTGCTGTCACGTTCAGTCAGGCATCAGATGCTAGGCTGGTGAACCACCTCGACTGTGTGCTACCCCTCCATGATGCCCCGCACCCCACCGCATGGCTCGTGCATGGCAGTGTGGCCATGCTGTCCTGCTCAACAGAGCTGGCACCAGCATCACCATTCAGCCGTTTTAGCATATCACCTATATGTTCAGGGCGAGGCCGATGAGCTGGCCAGGCAATGCCAACTGGTGGTGGAGGGGTCCAACAGGGCCCAGCCTGCCACTCCCTCACCTGCTAGCGCACCCTGTCTGACCAACACCTTGCGGGGTGCAGGTGGGCTGTGGTGCAGGCAACACAGTGTTCCCCCTGTTGGAGTTGAACCCAGGTCTTCGCGTCTTTTGCTGCGACTTCTCACCAAAGGTCAGAACCGAATCCCGGCAGCACTGAGCTGTACAGGATGACCCTGAACTATGCAGTGTTCCTTCCTGCAGCAACCCCTGGGCAGCTCCCCCAGGCAGCATCTCACAGCCAGCTCTGTCCAGCAGCACACAATGCAGTCTGCCCAGCCTCTCCCTTGCGGCATGCAAGCTGCTTGGTTCCCATGGTGCAGCCTGTGCCTGTGGCTGTGATGTATGCGCTGTGTAGGCCATTGAGCTGGTCAAGAGCCATCCCGCCTATGCTGCCTCAGGTGTGAGGCACCATCCTAGCACACCACGCACCTAAAGGCAGTCGTGGGAAACCCTGCCAGTGACCTGCCAGTGACCTTCAACACCCGTGGCTGACAAAAGGCTTGTAGGCACCTAGCAATCACCGTCTCACCGACCACCGTCCGAGCAGCGGTCAGGGCGTGGTGTACCTGCAGGCCGTGTCTTGGCGTTCGTCGCGGACTTGACCACCACGGACCTGTCAGCGCACGTGCCTCGCGGTTGTGCGGACTTTGTGAGCTTCGTGTGAGCCTCAGCGCTCGCAGCCAGGCCCGCAGTGCAGCGCGGTAGATAGGTGGCTTACACCGCTTAAGCCGTCAGCCGTTAGGCTGCTTGGCCGCAGGCCCGCAGTGCAGCGTGGGCATTTGTATCGTCACCCGCTGGTCGCCGCAACCCTTTGCTGTGCCCTTCTGTTGTATGCGCGGTGCAGGTTTGTCTTGTCGGCGGTGGCGCCCAGCAAAATGATCCAGGCGGTGGCTAATGCCGCCCAGCTGCTGAAACCGGGTGGGCAGCTGGTGTTTAGGGACTACGCGGAGGGGGACCTGGCTCAAGAGCGGCGGGAGGTAGGCCAGGGGCTGGGAGCCACGCAGGGCCTGAGCAACCCTACTGAGCCACTGAATGGTCTGTGGCAGGCAGAAGAAGGCAGCGTGTGGCAGGGCTGCGTTGGCTAATGGCAAGGCAGGGCAGGAGCTCAATTGTTGAGTTGGGCTAGGCAGGGGCTGGGTTTGGCCGGGGTATAGGTTGGATGGTTGGACCACACTTAGCACGGTTGGTTTGTTGAGTGTCCATCCACGTGGATGCCAGATGGCGGCTGCAGTCCGTCTGATGGGGGTGTGGTCTGCTCCCCGATGCAGGCATGCTTGTGATGGCGTGTCTGTGCGTTTAAGATGGGAGAGTGGTGGCCAGGGCCAAACCGGGCATCTGATGTGTGGCCAGGTGCTGGTGGGGTGGGCACACTTGTAGATTTGCACTGAGGATGAGATTCACCTGCGCACCCATCTTGATTTGTTAGAAAGCAGCCCTGTTGCATCTCCTGCTCGCAGAGTGCCGGCAACAGGCGGCTGGGTGAGCGCTTTTTTGCACGCGGGGACGGCACGCGCTGTTACCACTTCAAGCACGAGGAGCTGCGGAACCTGATGTTGATGTGCGGCTTCGACTGCCTCGACATCCACACGCACGAGCGCGACGTCGAAAACCGGAAGCGACGCATCTCGATGCACCGGAAATGGTTGCAGGGCAGTTTTCGATTGACCCGCCCGCCACCGCCCTTTCAGCAAGCGGTGGCGAACGCAGCGTTCAGTGAGTTGAGCGCGGCGCACACAGTTGGGGTGCAGCCTATGGAAGCTGAGGCTACTCAGCTGCTCCCAGCATCGACTCGTCTGCACACCTGGACGCAAGGCAAGCTGCTGCCTGCCCACCAGCAGCAAGTACTAAGCAACAGTCAAGCACCATGCCCACAGCCCATCACACCTGCAAGCACGGGCGCCCCTGCCGCCTCTGAGGCATCACTCCACCCCCCTCGCAAGCAGAGCCCGCACTGCAGCCAGCCACACACTGCTGCTGATGCAACTGAGCCCCACCTACTCCGCCCTGCTCCCGAGCTCACCTCCCCATGCCCTGACCCAGTCCCTAGGCAAGCAAGCCCAGCAAGTCATCCCTCCCACACTCACCTCCCATGCAGCCACCGTCCCCCGCCACAGACCGTCATGCCCCCCTCCTCTTCCTACGCGGTAGCACCAGCCCCCAGCCCTCTGGGTAACCCCTTCCCCAGCCGCCCTGCTAGCAGTGGATGGCTCACAGGCGCTGCCGCCCGCCTGGCTGCTGCTGCCAGCCGCCCCCCCGGGCAGTCCAGTGGCCGCGCCCAGCTGCCTGACAGCTTGGAGTCAGCGGATGAGCTGGCGCGCACCCTGTCCCCCGCTACCCACCCTACCCCGATTCCATCGGCAGCAAGCAGTGCTATGCCAGGGGTGGGGGAGCTGGAGGCGGTGCTGGAGGCTGAGTTCTTTGCCACGGTAGCAAGAGACACACAGGTGGGGTGGGGTGGGGTGGGGTGGGGTGGGGTGGGGTGGGGTGGGGTGGGGTGGGGTGGGGTGGGGTGGGGTGGGGTGGGGTGGGGTGGGGTGGGGTGGGGTGGGGTGGGGTGGGGTGGGGTGGGGTGGGGTGGGGTGGGGTGGGGTGGGGTGGGGTGGGGTGGGGTGGGGTGGGGTGGGGTGTCTATGGTAGGGATGGGGCTGAGGTGGTGGCTGGTGAAGGGTTGTGGGTCAGGGGAGTCAGGCATGGGCTAGGTGCAAGGTGAGAGGTGGTTGGCTGCTGTGGGGAGGGTGTCGAACTAGATCAGGGAATAAGTGCCAGGGGAGGGAGGCTGGCTGGGGGTTGGGGAGCAGCCTGGGTGAAGATGGGTGTGTGTGTGTGGTGTGTGCTTGTGAGGCGGTTGGCTTGGCACAGGTGCCTAGAGGGCTCTTGCTCAGCCAGCCTGCCTGTCCACTTCCTTGTCAGTGGCATGCCTCAGGTCCGGCCTTGTCTGTGTCACCTGCTGTGCAGGAGGTAGTGGCGGAGGAGCTGGCTCGTGCCAGGCTGTGTGGCCTGACCCTGGAGGACCTCCTGCCCCTGCAGCCCCCTTCCCCCCGTGCCCCACCTGATCTGGGACAGCAGCAGCCAGCAAGGTCTGAGGGGAGGGGGCCACCCTGCTGCCTCCCCCCCGACCTCACCCAGGCCAGGGAGGCGGCGCTGACGTCCTCCTCTCATCAGGCTCAGACCCATGCGGGCCAGGCCCCAGCACCTCCAGCGGCCACCTCCAGCTGCCCACCTCACTACAGAGGGCTCCTGGGGAGCAACCAGGCTCAGCCTCAGCCGGTGCTGCACGCAAGCCACAGCCAGCAAGCAGCCAAGTCACTGGCTGCCCCCTCTGTGCCCTCCCTGGTGCAGGAGCAGGGAGGCGGCCTGCAGCCAGTGCAGGTGGCAGCACATCTGACATTCCTGGTAGCCCTGCCCACCCACTCAGCCCCTGCCTCACCCGCCCTCCCACTCCCACCCACCCAGCCCGCCCTGCCAGCAGCCTGCGCAGCCTCAGGAGCAGCAGCCACCTCACTGGAAGACCGGCTGCCTGCCGCTTACAAGGCTGACCTGGCCCTGGCTCGCCTGCTGCTGGCCTGGTCCTCACAGGCCCCTAGCGCTGAGGCGGCACCCGCCTGGCAGCAGGCTCGCTCACCAGGCCCCAGCAGCCAGGCCAGAGCCCTGGAGCGGCACCCCCCTGCAGCAAGCCACTCCTGCCCCTGCCCCTCCCCCTCCCCCACACAACCCCTAGCGACACCAGCACTCAGCCCGCCTGCTAACCAGCCCCCTGGTGCCAACACACAGCCACCACACACCACCCCGGCAGCCACCCCTATCCCCCTCACTGCATGCGATGCAGCAGCAGCAGGCCCAGGCCCAGCAGGCCCCTGCGGCGCCTGCTGGCCCACCTCCCTGCCCCTGCAGGGCGCCTGTGTACTGCAGCTGGCTGCCTGCCCGGCTGGCCTGGCAGCAATGACCGCGGTGCGCAAGTGTGGGGTGCGACGCGTGCTGGCCACCCACAGCCAGCGCAGCAGCCTGACTGCTCTGACGGCCAGCCTGCATGCCAACGCCTCAGCCCTGGTGGTCGAGCGGTTGCGCCTAGCTCAGTTGGTGTGGGGGGTGCCTAGCATGGTGAGGGGGCTGCTGGCGGCACTGGCACATGCAGGGGGGCCCAGGGGAGAGGTGGGCCACTCTGTCTGTGTGGGCTGGGCTGGCAGCCGGGGTGCCTGTAGCAGCATTGCCAGCCCTGGCAAGTGCCATAGTGGCAGTGCAGCGGTGGGTAAGGACGCTGCTGGATGTGCGGGTTTCACCCTCCCTCGTGACACAATTGAGCAGCAGCAAGCTGGACGACTGGCTGGGGGCTGTCAGGTCATCTTGTGTGCCGACCTGGTCGATGCGGTGCTCGCGGAGCTGCCTGGCCAGGGGGTGGGGAGCGAGGACGCGGCTATAAAATTGGAGGGCGGAAGGCAAGCATGGCAGGTGCGCTCGGCGCGAGA
>JASKMD010000029.1:5255537-5342525 GCA_030144725.1 Haematococcus lacustris | reverse complement strand
ATCTTGCTTAGGCACACGGCAAGTGTCCAGGTAAGACTCAAACTGAAATTTGAAGTCCTCCCAAATTTGTTTGTCCGCCCCCAGAAAGGGTGGCGGGTGTTTGGGTTTGATGGACAAAGGACGTGTGTCTTGTGTTTGTTGTGGGACAGCGGGAAGTGAAGGGGTTTGCTCTACCACATCCTTGGTACTGACCTTCTCCGCAAATAGCGGTTTGACGCACTGCGCCCACTCATGGAAGTGGAGTCCACAGGCAGAAGGGCCCCAGTTGGGGTGGTTGGCCAGGTCGCCGAGCTTCATGCTGGCGGCGTACTCAAGGTAATGCCTTAGCCAGTTGGCAGGGCCCGTCGCAAACCACGCTTGCACCGCCTCATGCTCCTTTGGGCCCATGTACAGGCCAGGACCCGCCTCCAGCTCGTCGGCAGTGAAGGCGTCCTCTTGCCAAAGCTCCTCATCCTCGGTGATGGGTGGGGGCAGCGGCGGGACAGTGTTTGACGGGCCAAGCGCTCCTGCTGCCGATGGCAGAGAAGGAGTAGCACCTGCCGCCTCCGATGTGGCCATGAAAGAGAACATAACGTTCTCATTGAAGTTACGGTGCAGGCTTGCCTTTTGCGCTCGGGCTTGCTCAGGGGCACTCAGCTCATGGAGGTGCTTGTTGAGCATCGCCTCCACCCCGCCAGGGAACTGGCTCAGGATAGTTCGGGCGTTGCGCAGGCGGGATTCAAAAGAGTTGAGCTTGTTTTGCAGCGCGGCTTTGTCGCCCTGCACCACATCGTAGCTGTGCTTCAAGGACTCGATTTGGCCCTCCAGCTCACGGAAACGCGCATGGCTGTGCGCATTGCCCGTGCGCAGCTCTTCCTGAGCTCTCTCGCGCAGGGTGCGCTCGAGTTGAGTCTGGCGCTGTGCTGCTGCCAGCTCGTTCCCTGCGGCATCAAGCTCGGCAGCTCCTGTCGCAGTTGTTGCTGTCGCGCAGCTGTTCACCTCGGCTGTGAGCTGGGCGATGTCTTGGCGCAGAGAAGTGTGCATTGCACTGGCTTTTGCCTGCTCATTAGCCTGTTCAGCAGTGAGGAAAGGGAGGGAGAGTAGCTCCTGAAGCCGGGCTGTGACCCGCACCAGGTCATCAGACGCAGTCTGCAGCTGCGCTGTTGCGCTGGTGAAGCGCTCCCTGATCAGTCGGGTGTGCTCAAGTGGTTCCAGCTGAGCCACACGAGCACGCAGCTTTATGACTGCAACCTGCTCGGTCTGCAGCTTGGCCTGCAGGCTCACCATTTCCATCTGCAGCTGACCCACTGTTGGTTCTGGGGCTGCCACAGCTCCAGCTTGTGCTGCTGGGCGGGAGTGATGGTGAGGTGACACCAAAGGGGGCAGGCGTGCTGTAATAACACCGCTTGCTGTTCCGCCGATGGGTCCCATGCTGGTGGTTGAACCACCGGCTGCTGGTGACTGGGTGAGGCTTGAGACAGTGTTGTCTCGAGCCCCCACCTCCAGCTTCTGAAACCAGGTGGACAGGGCACATGCGCAAGCAGTCTTTAGCATCAGCCAATTCGTTAGAGTTTCATGCTTGAGAGACTGAGACAACTTTAGTCTAGTTGCTGGTGTGCCTACTAGCACGGTGCACAACACTTGCTTGCGTTGCTTGGTTGTTGGCACCACAGCATGTACAAGCTCTTGCAGCTGTTGCAAGCAAACTCTGACCTTGGGGTCTGTGGTTTGTAGAGCTTCCATGGCCATTGCGGCTTGCTCCACCCCAGGGCACTCTGGGCGTGGACGAGACTCAGATGAGTCGCTTTGCGCCTTAGAAGCTTGGCTTTTTCCGGCCAAGCCATTCCCGAGCTTCTTTGATCCGGGCATCTATGAAGGCACGCAAAGCAAACACTTATGGGCCGTATGGAGAGCCTCAACGGGATCCCTACGGGATTGCCCGAAGTGCGGGAATGCGGGTGGTGCCCTTTTGCGGGTTAACCGAGCACGCCCTTTGGGTTGGTGCGAGATAGGCTAAGGTGCTTGTAAGCCCCGCCAAAGAGGAAAAGAAGAAGAAAAAACAAAGCGGGACAAGTGCCACGGCCAACGAAGGGGAGCCGAAGCCCCTCGAAGTGGTCGGAAACCAAATGTCACAAAGTGGCAATGCTAAAGGGCCTACTTGCCCGCGGAAATAGTGAAGTGGTGATTGGGTCGCTCCTACCTCGCGACCCAACGTCCGTAGCTTCCGTTTGGGGTGAATCTCTTGTTGCCCTTGCACCAAGTCCCCGTTAGCTCTACGGCCCGCGGTGGTATTTCACCGTCACACTTCGTGTAAACAGAGGTTGGGCCTCTCCCGAGCCATGCACTCTGTTACAACCTGATGGCAGGTGTCTAGCCTCGAAAAGCAGCCAGGCTAGCAGCAGGGGCAGCAGCAGTGTAGAAGAGCGTGGGACAGACGAGACATCAGACGAGGGTTATTACAGGGAGAGCCTCGAACAAGAAGAAGAAGAAGAAGAAGAAGAAGAAGACTACGCCGGTATTCACCGGCGTGCATTAAGGGAGGAGCAGCCGCCTGGGGCGCGGCCTGCTCCCACCATCAAGCTCGAGAAGTAACCGACCCCCTACCCCCCCCCCTTTCTAGTAGCTCTAAGTCTATAGCTTGTTTTGGCAATGGTGTGGGCTGCTTCTGCTGCATGTCTCGTGAGCTTGTTTAGTAGTTTTGTGGCGTTGGTTTGAGTGACCCCAAGGGCTATGAGGTGTTGACGTGTGTGTGTTTCATAGGTAATACCGCCTATACCCAGTAGGATTGGTCTGATCTCGACCATGTGGCCTATCTTGCGCATGGTGTGTGCCAGTTTTGTGTGTTGGTTCAGGGCCTTGTCCAGTTGCTCCATCCACCTCGAGTCCGCACAGTATTTAATTTCTATGATGGTGATCCGTTTAGTGGCTTTGCCGCGTTTGCCCGTCTTCCTTTGTGGCGCCACCATGATTATGTCCGGTCTGGTAGTGTTTTTGGTTGCTGTTGGTTTCATGCCGAGTGCCCGTAGCGTGGTGTGTAGTGTGTCGTTAGGGAGGTCAAGGTTTTCTCTAGCGCCCTTCTCCCAGCTGCCGGTGTCCGCAAACCGGATGCATCCGCCCAGGGTTCCTTTGCTGATGGCTTTGGCGATGAGGCGGCCAGCTCCGTTGTGCCTTTCTTGCACGAGTGGCAGGGTCTCGCTGCAGCCCGAGAGCAGGTGTGTGGCACTGTCGGCCTCCCCACAGAGGGGGCAGCGGTCGTCTGTCGCCTGCTTCCAGCGCATAGCTAGTTTTTGGTTGTATAGTCCTCCGGTACGGTAGAGTAGGGCGGTCCTTTGCGCGGGGATGGAGATGGTCGCATCGGTCATCACTCTTTCGCCCGCTCCTTTTGCCGCGGCTTTGGTGATATCTTGGGTCATCTGGTAGTAAATGCTGTCTTGGTTGGCGAGGCCTAGCTTGTGCTTGCTGTGCATGTGTGCTCGTACGCTGTGTCGGCAGTCCGGCAGTGGGGCGAGGTTTTCGCCGTCGGTCCCGTTGTTTAGCCAGATACCCCTCTCCTTGGGTGTGGTCGGGTGGTACTCTAGTGTGTTTGCCTTCTCCGGGTGTAGCGCTGCATGTTTAGCAAGGGCATCAGCGCCTTCGTTGCCGATGATGCCCGAGTGGGCCCGGACCTTGTAGAATTGGGTCGTGACGGGGCTGTCGATGATGAGGGTGGCGATGTCCGTCAGGATGTCGTTGTGTCTATGATTGATGAGGGACATCGGGTTAGCCAGGGCTCGGCGGATCTGATAGAGAGAGCATAGGCTATCGGTGGCGATGCGTCTGGCCCCCGCTTTGAGTGCCGCGTGTATCGCTGTGAGTTCTGCCTTGTTGATGGTGTTGTTTTCTAGGTCGTTCATCGCAATGGTAAGTAGGGCGTTGCTTTCCGGGATATAGACCCCCGCCCCGACGCGCGCCGGGTCTGGCTCGGATGTCTTAATGCAGCTACCGTCAGTGTACGCTACTGTGGTCCATTCGGTGATGGCCATCCGTGGTAGCGTGGTGGAGTGGTGTGTGAGTTGGTGTTGGCTGCGTGTGTGCCCCAGCGTGGGTAGAGTCCTGTCGAGCGGGAGGCGGAGGTGCTGTTTGTGGCCACTCGGGAGAGTGGCTGGCTGTTTTTGATTGTGGGGTCTGCGAAGGAGAGGGTGTGTCTCCCTGTCCGGGTGTAGGGCAGTGGCTGTGCTAGCCATCCATCCTTGTGGGTTGCCTTTCGTGGTGAGTAGTTGCCCTGCCTCATTCCATATGACGTAGACGAGGAGGGTGGCGTGTTTGCCAAGTTTGGAGCAGTTGGTATTGGTGAGGGGTATGCTGGCCAGGTGCTGGCAGTACTCTGGGTACCGTCTCAAGGTGTCAATGTGCTTGGGGTAAGAGATGCCCTTTTTTCCAGGGATCAACATGATGGTGGCCATGGCCTCCTCCTGGTGTGCTGAGTGTATAGCATGGTTGACGCATTTCAGGGCCACCGCATCATCGGCTGGTACATTCCATGTGGATAGCCCAGTGTGACGTACAAGTAGGCAGTTGTGGTGTGCACCAAAGGCCGTGTCATTGATGTCGGGGCTCCAGTAGGTAGTGGTTTCCGGTCTAACTGTGAGTGGATCAGCCCATCTTTGGACGGTACTTGGAAAGCTTCGTGTGGTGTGTAGGGTGGTGAGGGCTTTGTCTTGTGCCAGTCTCATGGGGTGGCGGCTGCTCTGTGTGTCTTGTCTCCTTAGGAGGGCCACCAGTTCTGTGGCCAGGTTGCGCGTGTGTGGTGTGTGTTGTAACCAAGCGTGTAGGTGTTGGTGTTGTTGTTTGGTCAGGAGGCCTACTGTGCGACCCGACTCGTCGTGAATTGTTACGTGTTGCACTAGGTCGTGTTTGGGCATGATGGGCTCCCCCGTGCTTACGTTCATCGCGGGGGTGGTCATGTGGGGGTGGAGTTGGAGGAAGGTTTCGCATTTGCCCGTCCCGACGATGTCCGTCTGCGGGTTGATGGGGTAAGTGTGGAAGGTGGCCTTCGAGTGGAGGTTGGTGCACCGGGGTAGCCAGGTGTGCGGGTCCGGCAGTCCCTGCCGGGTGTGTGTCGGCAGCTGTGTGTCAGGCCGCGCGTATCTAGCTTCTTGTATCCTATTATTTTCCTCTTCATAGTCGCTGCGTCGCGCCAGGTAGTCCAGGTGTGCCGTGATGAGAGGTGCCGGTTCGAGGGTGGGGCGCCAGTGAACTCGTATAAGGTCCGAGTGCGCTGATAGACGCATAGTCGTTTTGAACTCGTTGCTGCCAAACTTGCATATTGGGCACAGCCAGTGGCCTGGTTCTTTGTGTCCCGACAGGAGGGCTTCCTCAAGGCAGGCTGGGTGGTAGGCCCTCTTGCAGTTGTGGCACGTTGGGCTGTCTCCTCTTGGTAGCCAGCATAGCTCACATGTGCATACGTCTTTAGCCTCTTCCCTGCTGATGGGTTCTATGTGTGAGGGTGTATAGCCTTCTTCTGCACATAGTGGTAATGCCCATTTATCTATGATTGTGGGCTTCCAATGCACCTTGTAGTAGCTTTCTTTGTTGATGCCGTCCCATTGCCATCCATCTATGCTGGTGATGGCCTCTTGGTGGCCATACATGGCCCCTAGTATGCTGCCTAGGTCCTTGGGTTTACAACGGCAGGCTTTATCCACCTTCCAGCTGGAGAGCCCTGGGAGGTCGAGGCCTATTATGTGCACTATATCCTCCGGGATGGTTTGTATCTGTCTGCCCTCAGTGTTCCGTTTCGTGCCCGCCTTGGGTCGGGCGGGTTTCGTTGGGGGCGATTGGGTTTCCCTGTTCTCTCGCCTTAGCAGCCGGGAGCTACTCTTGATGGCCTCCTGGGCTGCGGGTGGTTGTGTTGCATGTCCGGTCACGTGCGTCGCTTCGGTCGGTGTGGTCTTCTTGGCAGTCGCGTACGCCCTAATATCAGCGTAGCGGTGTTTTGTGTCTTCCTCGACGTCGGTTGGTGCAAGCTCCGTCAGACCCGCGGCCCATGGTTTAATGAGTCTTTGCGCAGCGGGCAGGTCTAGGGTGGTGTCTCGTTTGGCTGCGATGTCTTTCGCTTCTGTTGTGGTTGGGCATCTGTCTTGGGTCGCCATGGTCGTTAGTCGGTTGAGGGCGATATAGTGTTTTTGTTGGACTTTGTTGTGGAAGCGTTCTTTAAGCATCTGTCCTGATATGATGTAGGTATGGCCAGCGATGGTGTGTTGCAGCTCTGTGGCATGTCGGATGCCCAAGCTTTTGAGGCACGTCATGCAAGCACTAACTATGTCGAGTGGAAGGGGGCTGGTATTCTGTGTGATGAGTTGTCCAAGCAGTTTGGTTTCCTTAGGGTAGAGTTCTTGTCCTTCCTGGGTGGCAGTGAGCTGCGCCGTGGTTGCATGTAGGAGTTGTCTGGCTCGTAGGGTGTGTCGTAGCATAATTAACATGCGGTGTCCATGCTTGGCAGCTTGAGCGTAGAGCCAAGTGATCTGTTTGTGTAGCATGCATCTGGTTATGTGGGCATGTGTGGTGTCCGTGGACTGGAGGCTGTGTAGGAGGGCTGTAGTGTTTCTGGTATGGTATTCTTTGGCTGTTGAGCTGATGCCAAGACCGAGCTTGTCGATGTCCTCCCTGACAACGGCATTGGGTGTGCCTAGTGGGAGTCTGAGTTTTTTCTTAACACATTGGTTAATTGCTCTGTCGTAGAGGTCTAGGTCTCCCGGTGTGCATGGGGCTACGCAGAAGCTATAGGCCAGACTGGGGATGATGGCTGTCTTGATGATGTGGATGGCTTGTCTGGCGCTAGCGAATGAGCGTCGTAGTCTTTCTAGCTTCTGTCTTAGTTGTGTCATCATGGCTATGTGTTGTGGTTTCCAGTTGAGCGTCATGGTAAGTAAGACGCCAAGGTAAGTGAAGGGGGAGGTCGGTTTGAGGTAGGTGACAGGTTTCCCTTGTAGCGTTACGGCTTGCAGTTCTCTACGGGCTTGCTTTTCCGCTTCTGCCATGGTGCTGCATCTGCCGGATTGGTGCGCTTTGTGGAGCGCCGCTGTGGCGAGAGTTTTGCTGTGGGATACGATTAGGTGGCCCCAATCCGAGTAGGCGGAGAGCTTGTCTGCCTGACAGCGTAGGTTGCTGATCGAGTTGCATAGGATAGCGATGTCATCTGCGTAGTCGATGCTGCCGATTGTAAATCGCCCGGCGCTGTCGGTTGTGTCGGATGTAAATTTGTACCCCCTCGCTCGGTTGTGTCGGATGTAAATTTGTACCCCCTCGCTTCGTGTAAACAGAGGTTGGGCCTCTCCCGAGCCATGCACTCTGTTACAACCTGATGGCAGGTGTCTAGCCTCGAAAAGCAGCCAGGCTAGCAGCAGGGGCAGCAGCAGTGTAGAAGAGCGTGGGACAGACGAGACATCAGACGAGGGTTATTACAGGGAGAGCCTCGAACACAGATCTGAGGCTAGCTCTCATACCTGTAGAAGAGCGTGGGACAGACGAGACACCAGACGAGGGTGCCTATGAATGCCTGTCACCACGCTAAGTACCAACTGTCACACAGAGTCACTCAAGTGCTGGACAGCTGGACCTGTCACCGGTGACAGATTAGATCTGCACCGGGGCGTGATTCACAACACTCCCACTCAGATGTACAGCTACTGAGTCGTAACTAATTGTTCAACTTGGAAAACAGTGCTAGCTGTTCCAGGCATGCAAGCCTGTGCTTCTCACTCAACACCTCAATCCCAGTCCATGCTTCTTAAGTGGCTGGGCACAGACAAGCTGTTTCAGGCACATGCCTGTGCTTGTCTACAGGCTGCTAATTCCACAGCCTTCCTTGGCATAGCCGAGCTTCACGGCTGCCAGGGGCTTAGTCATGACATCTGCCACCATCTCTGATGTGCTGCAATAGGTGAACATCACTTCCCCACGTGTTGCTCGCTCCCTGGCAAAGTGGTGATGTACGCTGATGTGCTTGGATCGTGCTGAGGCCATAGGATTGTTCAGCAGTTGTAAGGCAACCTGATTATCACACATGATGTTGACACATGTGCCAGGCAGGCCTAAGTCCTGCATGAGCTTCCTGAGCCAAACTGCCTCTTTCACTGCTCCTGATGCGGCCATGTATTCTGCCTCAGCAGTGGACATGGCAACCGTGGGCTGCAGCCTGCTTGACCAGGAGATGGCTGCACCATGCAGGGTGAACACATACCCAGTAGTGCTGCGGGCAGTGTCTTTGTCTCCTGCATAATCAGCATCACAGTATCCCTGCAAGCTATCATTGCCTCCGAATACCAGCCCCTGGCTGGCTGTGCCTTTGAGATAGCTTAGCACTGTCTTGGCTGCTGCCCAGTGCTGCTGTGTGGGGGAAGCCATGTGGCGTGCAAGAGCTCCCACTGCATAGGCAATATCAGGCCTTGTGCAGCAGGACAGATAGAGCAGGCTGCCTACCAGGGCACTGTAGCTGTTGTGTGCAGTGTCCAAGGCATCACCCTCCTTCACTAGCTTAGTGCCTGGTGCCATGGGCACTGCCTTCACTCGCAGAAAAGATCGCATTATAGGTGCCACCTAAGGGTACTTTTTTTTTGATGGAAGGCTGCAGTTGCTCATAAGCAAGCCAACGCTGTTGAAAAAAAAAATCAACTCCAAGTGGCTGGCGAGATTCGAGCGTTGGCCTATCGTGCCGTTTTGAGAGGCAACCAGTACTGGTTGAGGTCCAGTACTGGTTGCTAACCAGTACTGGACCTCAACCAGTACTGGTTGGCATCCAGTACTGGTTGCCATCCAGTACTGGTTGTCAGCTTTGGCAGAGTTAGGGCATGGAGATATCAAAGTTTCCGCGTATCACATTCAAGCCTTCCCATATGTAATACTTGCATCGCTGGTCTTTCGCTGGAAGCTCCCCAACGGCTGTCTACGTCGATGTGCGATGTGCGATGTCCAGTCGATGTGCGCTATCATGTGCGCTTGTAAAGGGTTAACATCACTCTATAATGTCAAGTCCTATGGATGAAGCGAGGAATGCTTACAGTAAAGTGGATGATAGCCGAAGGGTTAGGGCTAAGGCTCGAGTACAGGGCTGGAGCCTAGGTTAGGTACAATATAGGCACAGATTACAACAAGAGGACAACACGCTATAACACATTGCATGTGCTATCACTCACTAAGCAATGTCATTGAGATTACTATGTACGTGTGTTTGTTACCACTATCACTACCACTATCACTATACCATTAAACAGTACACAGCTTCGCACGCTATGCAACATGCAATGTAGCATTTACCAAGACACTCCATCCGTCCTCTATCTCACTCCCCTATAATGCAAGACGACCTCAATGTAATGAAGGTAGTCGTTTAAGCTCCAGCCCCTGCACTGAACCAGTACTGGTTGCACGAACCAGTACTGGTTGCACGAACCAGTACTGGTTGCACGAACCAGCACAAGTTGCAGGAACCAGTACTGGTCACTCGAACGGAGATATCAAAGTTTCCGCGTATCACATTCAAGCCTTCCCAATAGTACTACTTGCATCGCTGGTCTCAGCGCTTCGCTGGAAGCTCCCCAACGGCTGTCTACGTCGATGTGCGATGTGCGATGTCCAGTCGATGTGCGCTACAATGTGCGCTTGTGATGGGTTGACAACTCTCAATACTGCCTAGTCTTTCTGACGTGCGATGTCTAGTCGATGTGCGCTATCATGTGCGCTTGTAATGGGTTAACATCTCTCTATAAAGAAGAAGAAGAAGAAGAAGAAGAAGAAGAAGACTACTCCGGCGGAGCCGGCGTGTATTAAGGGAGGAGCTTCCGCCTGGGGCGCGGCCTGCTCCCACCACTCTCTATAATGTCAAGTCCTATGGATGAAGCGAGTATGCTTACAGACAATTGGATGATAGCTGAAGGGTAGGGCTAAGGACTGAGGTCAGGGCTGGGAGCCTTGGTTAGGTACTGTATAGGCACCGAGGACAACACGCTGAAACACATTGCATGTGCTATCACTCACTAAGCAATGTCATTGAGATTACTATGTACGTGTGTTTGTTATCGCTGTCACTAACATTACATAGTACACTGCTTCGCATGCTATGCAGTATGCTATGTAGCATCAACCTCATTCAACACTCCATCCGTCCTCTATCTCATTCCCTTATAATGCAAGGCGACCTCAATGTGATATTCCAGCGACCAGTGGCTGTGACCAGTACTGGCTGGCTGTGACCAGTACTGGCTGGCTGGCTGTGACCAGTACTGGCTGGCTGACCAGTACTGGCTGGCTGGCTGTGACCAGTACTGGCTGGCTGACCAGTATTGGCTGGCTGGCTGTGACCAGTACTGGCTGGCTGGCTGTGACCAGTACTGGCTGGCTGACCAGTACTGGCTGGCTGACCAGTACTGGCTGGCTGACCAGTACTGGCTGGCTGGCTGTGACCAGTACTGGCTGGCTGACCAGTACTGGCTGGCTGGCTGTGACCAGTACTGGCTGGCTGACCAGTACTGGCTGGCTGGCTGTGACCAGTACTGGCTGGCTGGCTGTGACCAGTACTGGTTGGCTGACCAGTACTGGCTGGCTGACCAGTACTGGCAGGCTGACCAGTACTAGCTGGCTGGCTGTGACCAGTACTGGCTGGCTGACCAGTACTGGCTGGCTGGCTGTGACCAGTACTGGTTGGCTGACCAGTACTGGCTGGCTGGCTGTGACCAGTACTGGTTGGCTGACCAGTACTGGCTGGCTGGCTGTGACCAGTACTGGCTGACTGACCAGTACTGGCTGGCTGGCTGTGACCAGTACTGGCTGGCTGTGACCAGTACTGGCTGGCTGACCAGTACTGGCTGGCTGGCTGTGACCAGTACTGGCTGGCTGACCAGTACTGGCTGGCTGGCTGTGACCAGTACTGGCTGGCTGACCAGTACTGGCTGGCTGGCTGTGACCAGTACTGGCTGGCTGGCTGCGACCAGTACTGGTTGGCTGACCAGTACTGGCTGGCTGACCAGTACTGGCTGGCTGACCAGTACTGGCTGGCTGGCTGTGACCAGTACTGGCTGGCTGACCAGTACTGGCTGGCTGACCAGTACTGGCTGGCTGGCTGTGACCAGTACTGGTTGGCTGACCAGTACTGGCTGGCTGGCTGTGACCAGTACTGGCTGACTGACCAGTACTGGCTGGCTGGCTGTGACCAGTACTGGCTGGCTGTGACCAGTACTGGCTGGCTGACCAGTACTGGCTGGCTGGCTGTGACCAGTACTGGCTGGCTGACCAGTACTGGCTGGCTGGCTGTGACCAGTACTGGCTGGCTGACCAGTACTGGCTGGCTGTCTGTGACCAGTACTGGCTGGCTGACCAGTACTGGCTGGCTGGCTGTGACCAGTACTGGTTGGCTGACCAGTACTGGCTGGCTGACCAGTACTGGCTGGCTGACCAGTACTGGCTGGCTGGCTGTGACCAGTACTGGCTGGCTGACCAGTACTGGCTGGCTGGCTGTGACCAGTACTGGCTGACTGACCAGTACTGGCTGGCTGGCTGTGACCAGTACTGGCTGGCTGTGACCAGTACTGGCTGGCTGACCAGTACTGGCTGGCTGGCTGTGACCAGTACTGGCTGGCTGACCAGTACTGGCTGGCTGGCTGTGACCAGTACTGGCTGGCTGACCAGTACTGGCTGGCTGGCTGTGACCAGTACTGGCTGGCTGACCAGTACTGGCTGGCTGGCTGTGACCAGTACTGGCTGGCTGACCAGTACTAGCTGGCTGGCTGTGACCAGTACTGGTTGGCTGACCAGTACTGGCTGGCTGACCAGTACTGGCTGGCTGGCTGTGACCAGTACTGGCTGGCTGACCAGTACTGGCTGGCTGGCTGTGACCAGTACTGGTTGGCTGACCAGTACTGGCTGGCTGACCAGTACTGGCTGGCTGGCTGTGACCAGTACTGGCTGGCTGACCAGTACTGGCTGGCTGGCTGTGACTAGTACTGGTTGGCTGACCAGTACTGGCTGGCTGACCAGTACTGGCTGGCTGACCAGTACTGGCTGGCTGACCAGTACTGGCTGGCTGGCTGTGACCAGTACTGGCTGGCTGACCAGTACTGGCTGGCTGGCTGTGACCAGTACTGGCTGGCTGACCAGTACTGGCTGGCTGGCTGTGACCAGTACTGGCTGGGGCAGAAACAGCAGGGGGGCAGGGGGGCAGGGGGGCTGCAGCAGCAGACAGTAGGCAGCAGATAGCAGGCGCAACCAGCGCTGGTGCCCCCCCATTCAGCAGCAGGGTTACAGCAGCAGCAGCAGTAGCGGGGCAGTAACAGCAGTAGGGGGGCATCATCAGCAGCAAGGGGGCAGGGGGGCAGCAGCAGCAGTGGGGGGGCAGCAGCAGCAGCAGCAGCAGCAGCAGCAGCAGCAGCAGGAGTAGGGGGTCAGGGGGGCTGCAGCAGCAAGGGGTCAGGGGGGCTGCAGCAGCAGGGGGGCAGGGGGGCTGCAGCAGCAGCAGCAGCAGGGGGGCAGGGGGGCTGCAGCAGCCGATAGCACCTACCTACCTTTTGGCTGCTTGATGATTGCTGCTGGAAAGGGGGTGGTTGTGTAGGGAAAGTGGAGGAGAGGTGTTCATCAGACCTGCAATCATCAGACCTGCAATCAAGGTAGGGGGGCAGCAGCAGCAGCAGCAGCTGCAGGGGGGCTGCAACAGTAGCAGCAGCAGCAGTAGGGGGCATGGGGGCAGCGGCAGCAGCAGTAGGGGGGCAGCAGCAGCAGCATGGGGGCAGCAGCAGCAGTAGGGGGGCAGCAACAGCAAGGGGGGCAGCAGCAGCAGTAGGGGGGCAGCAACAGCAAGGGGGGCAGCAGCAGCAGATAGTAGGGGCACTATAGCACCTACCTACCTTTTGGCTGCTTGCTATGACTGCTGCTGGGAAGGGGGTGGGAGTGGAGGTTTGAAGGCGGGGAGGGAGGGTAGATGTGGAAGGCGGGAGGCAGGGAGGCGGGAGGCGGGGAGGCGGGAGGCAGGGAGGCGGGATGCGGGGAGGCGGGAGGCTCAGTTGGGTTTAAATGGGCGGGGTGGGTTGGGGTAGGGGCATGGGTTGGGTTTGGTAGGGTCCTGGGTTGGGTTGTGTAGGGGCATGGGTTGGGGGCATGGGCGGGGGTCGGGGCGGGAGAGGGAGCGGGGGCCGGGGAGGATAGATTGGGAGGGGGTGGTTGTATAGGGAAAGTGGAGGGGAGGTGACCCATCAGACCTGCAACCAAGGGGCGTGCACATGAGGTAGGGTGACCAGGTTGGGCACTCTGTTAGCTATCACCGTGGCCTCACCTTTGTGGTCCTCCTGGCCTCCTACCTGCTCACACCAGGCAACATATCCCATGCGCCAGTGGGGTGGGGCTGCGGTGGGGTGTGTAGTAGGGTGAAGGGAAGGGAAGGTGGGATGAGGTGGGGGCTGCGATGCCACGTCAATCGAAGGGTGGGAGAGGGGAAGGGTAGGCTTGACAAGCATGGGAGAGAGGGAGAGGGGGAAGGGAGGGGGTGGGGGTGGTGGTGGTGGTGGCAAGAGGGTGGATGGGGTGGGCTTTCTCTTGGCTGCTGGGATGTCAGGGGAGAGGTGATGGGGAGGGGGGAAATGGGGGTGGGGAGAGGTGGATGTGGAGGGACGACAAGCTGGGCGATGGTGGTGGGCGTGGGAAAGGGGAGGAAAAGGGGAAGGGTGCGACGATGAACCCTGCAGCGGGACAAGGGGCATGCTAGCGGTTAGTGTAGGTACAGGGTGCCACATACCTGCACTCACCTTTTGCTGGATTGGGGTGTAAATGCGTGTAGGTGGTGAGGGTGAGGAGGCGGAGGGGGGGGAAGGCTGCTGCTGTTGACAGGTGACGGAGGGGGTAATGGGACCCAGAAGGGGACGGGATGATAGAGAAGGGAAGGGGGGGTCCATGGGGAGGGCGAGAGAAGTGGGGAAGAAGGGAGGCAGGGCATTGATAGTCTCAGGTGTAGGCGCACAAGACCTGCAGCAACAGTGTGACGATTTGTCAATGGAAGCAAACATGGGACATGGGTACTGGATGCACTCACCAATAAAGTAGGGAGATAGTAGAGCTGGCAGATGGAGGGGCAGGTGTAGCAGCCATCCATTACAACACACCATTCTTTGTCCTCACCTCAGTAGGAAGCGCAGGGTGGGAGAGTAGGGCTGGGCTGGGCTGGGCGTGTCCTTGCTGCTTGCTGCTCAGGTGAGGGTGAGGGTGAGGGTAAGAAGGTGGGAGGTGGGAGGGAGGGGAGCTGCTGCGCCATGTTGGCTCCCTGTTGGCCTTACCTTGGAGTGGTCTAACCTTGGAGTGGTGTTGTTAGTGGTGGGGGTGAAAGAGCCAAGGTAGGGTTGAGCGTCAAGGGTGGGATGGGCTCTCTGGGGTAGTCTGCTGGGGTAAGGGAGGGGGCTGGGATGTCAGGGGGGAGGTGACGGGGAGGGGGGAAGCGGGGGTTGGGGAGAGGTGAAAGTGGAATTGGTGGGACAGGGTAGGGAAGGGGACTTGTAGCCACCTGTAGAGACCTGGGGAGGGAGGGAGGGAGGGAGGGAGGGAGGGAGGGGGGGAGGAAGGGGAGTGAAAGGGGAAGGAGGGTAAAGGGATGTGGACCTGCGGCAAGGAGGTGACGGGTTATCAAAGGATGTACTTGATGCACAAGGGGCAGGGAAGATGGGCTCGGAGATGGTGGATACATGTCATGGCAAAAAGGTGGGTCGCTGCATGTGAAGCGCTACATTACCTCGCATGGCATTCGCTACGCGCAAAGCGTGGCGAGGTAATGCACCGTGTACTTGGCGTGGTCTGAGTTGGCTGAGACGGCTGTTGGCTAAGATCTCGAGGTTGCGAGATTGGCTAGGAGGCTGGCCTCTACATGAGATGTGGCTGCCTGGCTGCACTGTTGCGCTGCCTGGCTGCGATGTGGCGATGTGGCGATGTTGCGTGGTCTGCAAGGGAAGGCCGCCTGGCTACCTAGATGCGGGTCGCGAAATGAGGGCAGCGAGGCTGCAGGGCTGCGAGGTGGACTTCTTGGCGCTGTCCTGTAACCCTATCCTCAACGCTAAGTCATTTGCTGCCACCAGCTGCGGCTACGTTCCTAGCATGACTAGAATCGACGCGTTATTGACTACGGCGTGTACTGGGCGCATTTTTAGTTTTTCATATCTCATGTCTAACATCTCCGTGCCGCCATTGACGCCCCTTCGCATCCCCACCCCACCCCGCCACCGATACCTAGGCCGGAATAGGCCAAAGGTTTTGCGCATTGCATCCACGACTCAATCTCGCAGCCAGTCTTGCAGCCTCGCTGCCCTCGAATCGCGACCCGCATCTGGTGGGCATTTCCGCAGCCAGCCAGCCTCGTAGACATTTTCACAGCCACGCAGCGCCGAACCTCGCAACTAGTGTTACATGCCTAGCCACGAAGCGCTTACTCCTGCTTCCAGCCAAACCATTGCCATGCCCCTTCTTTGCAGCAGGTCTGACGGTCAAAGTCTCTTTCCCCTTCCCTTTCCTTCCCCTCCTCTCTTACTTCCTCTCATCCAGCAGCCCTCATCAAAAGCATGCCAGACGGCTGCATGAGGAGGCAAAGTAACGGAACAATTTTTCACCCCCCCCTCTCCCTGATCTTGACGGACAGGTTGAGACTACCCACCCCACCCTACCATTCCCTTCCCCATCCCACGAGGTGAGCCTGCATTCCTTGCTGTCTGCCATCGCAAGCACGTACCTTGTGTTTACTGCAGGTCAGAGTCACTGCTGCCTCTCGCCCCTTCCCCCTAACTTATCACCACCACCTCCAACTCCGCCACCTCCCCTCTTTCTCCCCTCCCCTCCCCCTCCCCCCATACCCGGCTGCCCCCTCCCTACCCTACCCAGCAGCCAGGAGCAAGGCTTTTCCACCACCTCCCCTTACCCCTCCCCATCGCAACCACCCTCTCCCCTCCCCATCGCAACCTCTTCCCCCCTTCCTTTCCACGCATCCTCCATGTGCCAGTCCCTTCCATTTGACATGGCATCGCTGCCCTCACCCCACCACCAACTTCTCCTCACCCCCCACCATCTTTGCGCAACCCTCGTCCCACTTCCCCATCACAAAGATTAATGTAAGAGCAAACAAGGAGCATGGAGCAGCAGTGTCCCTAATTACCCTACCTAACCGCCAGCCCATGTTTGCTGCAGGTCTATCGGGCACACCCAATCCCTACCTCACACACCACCCCTGCTCCTTCCCCCACCCCCGCTCCCGCAGCTCTGCCCCGGCCCCGCCCAGCCCAGCCATGACCCACTCCTTGTTATCACAAAGTTACATAGTACTCTATTGGTGAGTGCATCCAGTACCCATGTCCCATGTTTGCTTCCGTTGACGAATCGTCACACCGTCGCCGCAGGTCTTGTGCGCCTACACCTGAGACTATCAATGCCCTCCCTCCCTTCTTCCCCACTTCTCTCGCCCTCCCCATGGACCTCCCCTTCCCTTCCCTCCCCTTCCTCCTCTACCTCCCCTCCCCCGCTTCTCAATCATCCCGTCGCCCTCTGGGTCCCATTACCCCCTCCGTTACCTGTCAACAGCAGCAGCCTTCCTCCCCCTCCGCCTCCTCACCCTCACCATCTACACGCATATACACCCCATTCCAGCAAAAGGTGAGTGCATGTATGTGGCACCCTGTACCTACACTCACGATAAACACGGACCGGTCGCGATTGGACCGACCATAGCTCCTTGAAAACTAGAGTAGAAGGCCGTTCGAACGGTATAAGTCTTACGTTAATCCGTGCATCCGTCGCGACGTAATTTGGCCGCCAATTTGTAAACCACGCAATCTGTGCAGATGTCGGTTGTCCCTAATCTGCACAGTTGCTGATAGTCGACATCTGCACAGATGCAGGCGATGTCGACATCTGTGCAGCTGCTGGAAGTCGACATCTGCACAGATGTCGTATACCGCGACCAACATCTGTGCATCTGCTGACGACGACATCTGCACAGATGTCGACTATCACATTTAGTGCTTGGCTGTGCAGATGTCGTGCCCGACATCTGTGCAGCTGCTGACAACGACATCTGCACAGATGTCGACTATTACATTCGAGCCTTGGCTGTGCAGATGTTGTCTATAGCATCTGCACAGATGTCGACTTTTACATTCGCGGCTTGGCTGTGCAGATGTCGTGGCTTCATCTGCACAAATGTCGACTATTTCATCGACTCTTACATCCGCAAAACACATGTATTGACACCCAAACATCCCGCAACATCCCCTCAAAACATATGTATTGACCACCAAACACCCCGCAACACCTTGCTACACCCCCGCAAAACAGATGTATTGACGACCAAACACCCCCCAACACCACGCTACACCCCCGCAAAACACATGTATTGACGACCTAACACCCCGCAACACCTCGCTACACCCCCGCAAAACACATGTATTGACGACCCAACACCCCGCAACATCCCCGCAAAACACATGCATTGACACCCAAACATCCCGCAACACCTCGCTACGGGACTTGCAAGCACATGTCTCGATGCACCATCACTCCACAACACCTCAATATGGAAATGCTAAGCACATGCATTGATGCACCCAATGACCGCAACACCCCCCTACGATGTGACAAGGTAGCAACGACACAACACAACAACAAGGTGACACCACACACCACCATCACCATCACCATCACCATCACCATCACCATCACCATCACCATCACCATCACCATCACCATCACCATCACCATCACCATCACCATCACCATCACCATCACCATCACCATCACCATCACCATCACCATCACCATCACCATCACCATCACCATCACCATCACCATCACCATCACCATCACCATCACCATCACCATCACCATCACCATCACCATCACCATCACCATCACCATCACCATCACCATCACCATCACCATCACCATCACCATCACCATCACCATCACCATCACCATCATCCACACCACATTACACCACACCACACCACACCACACCACACCACACCACACCACACCACACCACACCACACCACACCACACCACACCACACCACACCACACCACACCACACCACACCACACCACACCACACCACACCACACCACACCACACCACACCACACCACACCACACCACACCACACCACACCACACCACACCACACCACACCACACCACACCACACCACACCACACCACACCACACCACACCACACCACACCACACCACACCACACCACACCACACCACACCACACCACACCACACCACACCACACCACACCACACCACACCACACCACACCACACCACACCACACCACACCACACCACACCACACCACACCACACCACACCACACCACACCACACCACACCACACCACACCACACCACACCACACCACACCACACCACACCACACCACACCACACCACACCACACCACACCACACCACACCACACCACACCACACCACACCACACCACACCACACCACACCACACCACACCACAACCCAACAAGGTGACAACACAACAACATCGCAACAAGGCGGCAAGATGACGAGGACAACAAGCACGGGCTGACAACCACCCAAGCGCTCAGCTATCCCTTTTGAGAGGGATGGGTAGGGTCATTGTGGTGTGTGGGCATGGCATGGCCAGGGTGGGCTGGGTGGGCTGCTACTCCAAGCTGCCCGCTCCAGGTTGCCCGCTCCAGGTTGCTACGCCAAGGGTAGGGTAGGGAGAGGGCTACTACGCCAAGGGTAGGGTAGGGAGAGGGCTGCTACGCCAAGGGTAGGGTAGGGAGAGGGCTGCTACGCCAAGGGTAGGGTAGGGAGAGGGCTGCTACGCCAAGGGTGGGGTAGGGAGAGGGCTGCTACGCCAAGGGTAGGGTAGGGAGAGGGCTGCTACGCCAAGGGTAGGGTAAGGAGAGGGCTGCTACGCCAAGGGTAGGGTAGGGAGAGGGCTGCTACGCCAAGGGTAGGGTAGGGAGAGGGCTGCTACGCCAAGGGTAGGGTAGGGAGAGGGCTGCAGCGTGTGTCGTGGGGCGGGGGGTGGGAAAGGCGGGAGGTAGGTGGGGTGCCAGGCTTGGAGGTGGTGGGACAGGGGAGGGGAGGGGGAAGGGGGAAGGAGGAAGGGGGGAAGAGGGAAGGGCTGACCGTGGGACCTGCAGTAAACAGTGGGCATCTTTGCGGTTAGGCTGGGCATCCGACCACCCATGTGCAAGGGTTGGCCACTCACTCTTTGCTAGCGCCACTTCTATACCTACCTGGCAGCGCCTCCATGGCTGCAGCTCCTGGCTGCTCCTGCGCTCCATGCGCCTGCTTCTTGTGGTAGGGTGATGGAGGAGGGGGTGGGGGTGGGGGTGGGGGTGGGGGTGGGAAGGGGGATGGGTGTGGCCATTAGAACCTCCATTACAACCCACCTTCCTTTGTCCTCACCTCAGTAGGAAGTGCAGGGTGGGAGAGTAGGGTTGGGCTGGGCTGGGCTGGGCTGGGCTGGGCTGGGCTGGGCTGGGCTGGGCTGGGCTGGGCTGGGCTGGGCTGGGCTGGGCTGGGCTGGGCTGGGCTGGGCTGGGCTGGGCTGGGCTGGGCTGGGCTGGGCTGGGCTGGGCTGGGCTGGGCTGGGCTGGGCTGGGCTGGGCTGGGCTGGGCTGGGCTGGGCTGGGCTGGGCTGGGCTGGGCTGGGCTGGGCTGGGCTGGGCTGGGCTGGGCTGGGCTGGGCTGGGCTGGGCTGGGCTGGGCTGGGCTGGGCTGGGCTGGGCTGGGCTGGGCTGGGCTGGGCTGGGCTGGGCTGGGCTGGGCTGGGCTGGGCTGGGCTGGGCTGGGCTGGGCTGGGCTGGGCTGGGCTGGGCTGGGCTGGGCTGGGCTGGGCTGGGCTGGGCTGGGCTGGGCTGGGCTGGGCTGGGCTGGGCTGGGCTGGGCTGGGCTGGGCTGGGCTGGGCTGGGCTGGGCTGGGCTGGGCTGGGCTGGGCTGGGCTGGGCTGGGCTGGGCTGGGCTGGGCTGGGCTGGGCTGGGCTGGGCTGGGCTGGGCTGGGCTGGGTGTAGGGATGGGGAGGTTGGGACCATTGAACCTGCAATTCAGTGGTTGGCAAATAGTCAGGCAAGGTACTTGGAGCCACATGACTGCAAGATAAACTACTCACCATTCGCTAGGGTGGGGTTTGTGTGGGTGCACATAACTTTGCTTCAAGTGCACCCAGCTTCGTCTCATGCATGGCTCCTGACCGCCTCCGGGCTCCTCCACTCCTCTTCCGCTCCGTCTCATAGGCTTCGGGCTACGTGTCCAAGTTGCACCTCATGCATTTCTTATGCCGCATCGCTGCATCGCTGGGTCGCTGCATCGCTGCACCTCCTTCCGTTTTCTGTCGCTATCTCTTGATCCTATCTCTTGATCCTATCGCTGGTCGCCAATGCTATGCGGCTGGTCGGCTCATAGCTAGCCTTTTGGCGACGGTTTTGTTGGCTGCTCCTGGCCGCTCCTGCCTGCTAATGCCAGCTGAGCGGGCAGTCTGGATTCTTGCGTGATTCCTTTGCTTCCTTCGCGGTACCTTCATGCAGGTCTCCATGCAGCCTGGTTATTTTGTAACCTTAGGGCATACCGTGTTATGTTAGAAGAGTCTTGCTTCCTTTGCGGTTACTTTGCTGCCTTCGCGGTGCCTTTGCGTAACCTTCATGCAAGCCTTTTCTTCATGTGCACATCTGCACTACTTCACATCTGTGCAGATGTCGAGGGATGAAGCTGTGCAGATGTCGAGTGTGCCGACAGCTGTGCAGATGTCGAGGAATGCATCTGTGCAGATGTCGACTGTGTCGGCAGCTGTGCAGATGTCGAGGGATGCATCTGTGCAGATGTCGAGTGTGTCGACAGCTGTGCAGATATCGAGGGTTGCATCTGTGCAGATGTCGAGTGTGTCGACAGCTGTGCAGATGTCGAGGGATGCATCTGTGCAGATGTCGACTGTATCGACAGCTGTGCAAATGTCGAGGGATGCTTGGCTGTGCAGATGTCGACTGTTTCGACAGCTGTGCAGATGTCGAGGATTGCTTGGCTGTGCAGATGTCGACTGTGTCGGCAGCTGTGCAGATGTCGAGGGATGCATCTGTGCAGATGTCGAGTGTGTCGACAGCTATGCAGATATCGAGGGTTGCATCTGTGCAGATGTCGAGTGTGTCGACAGCTGTGCAGATGTCGAGGGATGCATCTGTGCAGATGTCGTCTGTGTCGACAGCTGTGCAGATGTCGAGGGATGCTTAGCTGTGCAGATGTCGACTATTTCGACAGCTGTGCAGATGTCGAGGGATGCATCTGTGCAGATGTCGAGTGTGTCGACAACTGTGCAGATGTCGAGGGATGCATCTGTGCAGATGTCGACATTGTCGGCATCTGTGCAGATGTCGAGGGATGCATCTGTGCAGATGTCGTATGTCCATAGGGCATCTACATGCATCTGCACAGATTCCGGCCTCATTTAACCGGCATCTGTGCATCCGCCCTATTTTGGGGGGGTACCTCGCGCGCGGATCGTTGTATCTTCGCAACCGCTGCGAATTAGGACTTCATTCAAGAGCGAGGTCCCCCTTAAACTCAACGCTCTATCGTTCTATCGGAGCGGAATGTCCATCCGATGCAAAAAAGCCACTCGCGTCGGCCTTATTTATCGTGAGTGTACACGCTAGCATGCCCCTTGTCCCGCTGCAGGGTTGATCGTCGCACCCTCCCCATCCCTTTCCTCCCCTTTCCCACGCCCACCACCAACGCCCAACTTGTCTTTCCTCCACTTCCACCTCTCCCCACCCCCCACTTCCCCCCTCCCCGTCACCTCTCCCCTGACATCCCAGCAGCCAAGAGAAAGCCCACCCCATCCACCCTCTTGCCACCACCACCACCACCCCCTCCCTTCCCCCTCTCCCTCCCATACTTGTCAAGCCTACCGTCCCCTTCTTCCACCCTCCGCTATGTGGCATCGCAGCCCCCACCACCGCAGTCCCACCCCAATGGCGCATAGCATATGTTGCCTGGTGTGAGCAGGTAGGAGGTGATAGCTAACACAGTGCCCAACCTGGTCACCCTACCTCACGTGCACACCCCTTGGTTGCAGGTCTGATGGGTACCTCCCCTCCCTACCCCACATCCCTGCAACCTGCAGCCTGCAAGCTGCAGCCACAGCTATGTGAGGCAGCCTTGAGCCATGCCCATCTATTGTTCTTTGCATGCAGTAGGAGCACGAAAAGTGTACCATAGCGTGCCTCCTCTGCTCACCTTGCCAGGCAAGTGCCACTCCATCTCAACCACCCCACCCCACCCCACCTACACTGGTTGCCAGCCACAGCCAGCCAGTCACAGCCACAGCCAGCCACGGCCAGCCACAGCCAGCCAGTCACAGCCAGTCACAGCCAGCCAGCCAGTACTGGTCACAGCCAGCCAGCCAGTACTGGTCACAGCCAGCCAGTACTGGTCATAGCCAGCCAGTACTGGTCACAGCTAGCCAGTAGTGGTCACAGCCAGCCAGTACTGGTCACAGCCAGCCAGCCAGTACTGGTCACAGCCAGCCAGCCAGTACTGGTCATAGCCAGCCAGTACTGGTCACAGCCAGCCAGTACTGGTCACAGCCAGCCAGCCAGTACTGGTCACAGCCAGCCAGCCAGTACTGGTCACAGCCAGCCAGCCAGTACTGGTCACAGCCAGCCAGTACTGGTCACAGCCAGCCAGTACTGGTCACAGCTAGCCAGCCAGTACTGGTCATAGCCAGCTAGTACTGGTCAGCCAGCCAGTACTGGTCACAGCCAGCCAGCCAGTACTGGTCACAGCCAGCCAGCCAGTACTGGTCACAGCCAGCCAGCCAGTACTGGTCACAGCCAGCCAGCCAGTACTGGTCACAGCCAGCCAGTACTGGTCACAGCCAGTCAGCCAGTACTGGTCACAGCCAGCCAGCACTGGTCACAGCCAGCCAGCCAGGTGTCTAATGTGTGTCATGCATTGCATTCATTGGGTACAGTAGTGCATTGTATGTAAGATGACACTGTGTCACTTTGCAGGGGTTGGAGCATGGACGAGTGCCTTCATTACATCAAGGTCGCTGGAAGAGGGCATTGACATAGGTCAACCAACACATGAGATTGTGGAGGGTGTTGGTTGACGCTACATAGCTTGAGGGTTGTGCGGCGCTGTGTACTATGTAACTATGTGATAACAAGGAGTGGGGCATAGCATATGCATGTGGTTATAGCATGTTGTCCTCATGGTTATATGTACTCTGTATACCTTGCAATATCTGTAGCTCAGTATCACGTGTAAGTACACCCAACGGCTCTAGCCTAACGTGTAATAACCTCCAACTTGGCAATCGTTACCGAGCAAGCCCCTTCCTTCAGCCCTTCACCCAGCCCTTCAGCACTTGAGGGGGTCACACAGTAATGGATGGGTGTCACACAGCAATGGATGATGGTCACAAAGTGTGCTGTCGCTGCCTCCTCTACCTCCCCTCCCCCGCTTCTCAATCATCCCGTCGCCCTCTGGGTCCCATTCCCTTTCCTTTGTTGATGTTGCTGTTGCTGCTGTCGCTGCCCCCTCGTTGCCGCTGCCCCGCTGCCCCCCTGCCCTCCTGCTGCTGCCGTTGCTGCCCCCCTGCCCCCTTGCTCCTGATGCTGCCCCCCTGCCCCCCCTGCTGCTGCTGCTGCTGGCCCCCAGCCCCCAAGCTCCTGCAGTTCCATGCCCCCCTGCTGCTGCTGCAGCCCCCAGCCCCCCTGCCGCTGCTGCCCCCCAGCCACCCTGCTGCTGCTACTGCTGCCCCCCTGCCTCCCTGCTGCTGCTGCTGCTGCTGCTGCTGCCCCCCTGCCCCTCTGCTGCTGCTGCTGCTGCCCCCCTTCCCCCTGCTGCTGCTGGCGGCCCCCTACCCCAAGCTCGTGCAGTCAGCCAGTACTGGTTGGGTGTCAGCCAGTACTGGTTGGGGGTCAGCCGATACTGGTTGGGAGTCAGCGAGTATTGGTTGGGGGTGGACCAGTACTGGTTGGGGGTGGACCAGTACTGGTTGGGGGTGGACCAGTACTGGTTGGGGGGTGGACCAGTACTGGTTGGGAGAGGACCAGTACTGGTTGGATGTGGACCAGTACTTGTTTGGGGTGGACCAGTACTGGTTGGGGGTGAACCAGTACTGGTTGGGGGTGAACCAGTACTGGTTTGGGGTGAACCAGTACTGGTTTGGGGTGGACCAGTACTGGTTGTGGGTGGACCAGTACTGGTTGTGGGTGAACCAGTACTGGTTTGGGGTGAACCAGTACTGGTTTGGGGTGGACCAGTACTGGTTGTGGGTGGACCAGTACTGGTTGTGGGTGAACCAGTACTGGTTTGGGGTGAACCAGTACTGGTTTGGGGTGGACCAGTACTGGTTGGGGGTGGACCAGTACTGGTTGAGGGTGAACCAGTACTGGTTTGGGGTGAACCAGTACTGGTTTGCGGTGAACCAGTACTGGTTAGGGGGGGACCAGTACTGGTTTGGGGGTGGACCAGTACTGGTTGGGGGTGGACCAGTACTGGTTGGGGGGTGGACCAGTACTGGTTGGGAGAGGACCAGTACTGGTTGGATGTGGACCAGTACTTGTTTGGGGTGGACCAGTACTGGTTGGGGGTGGACCAGTACTGGTTGTGGGTGAACCAGTACTGGTTTGGGGTGAACCAGTACTGGTTTGGGGTGGACCAGTACTGGTTGTGGGTGGACCAGTACTGGTTGTGGGTGAACCAGTACTGTTTTGGGGTGAACCAGTACTGGTTTGGGGTGGACCAGTACTGGTTGGGGGTGGACCAGTACTGGTTGAGGGTGAACCAGTACTGGTTTGGGGTGAACCAGTACTGGTTTGCGGTGAACCAGTACTGGTTAGGGGGGGACCAGTACTGGTTTGGGGGTGGACCAGTACTGGTTGGGGGTGGACCAGTACTGGTTGGGGGGTGGACCAGTACTGGTTGGGGGTGGACCAGTACTGGTTTGGGGTGGACCAGTACTGGTTGGGGGTGGACCAGTACTGGTTGGGGGTGAACCAGTACTGGTTTCGGGGTGAACCAGTACTGGTTGGGGGTGAACCAGTACTGGTTGGTGGTGAACCAGTACTGGGGGGGGGGGTAAACCAGTACTGGTTGGGGGTGAACCAGTACTGGTTGGGGGTGAACCAGTACTGGGGGGGGGTGGACCAGTACTGGTTTTCTCGTATCTCCTCAGCCCGATTTTTCCTCGATTTTAGGTTTACACCCCCATTCTTAGAACCGCTAGAAAATACAATCTATCAAGCCACTTTGTCAAAAAATTCAACTTTTCTCATGAACTTTTCTGCGAGTGTTGCTGTGTGCTTCTGTCATGCTGTAGGTGCTCAGGAGCTCCTTGATGTACTGCTGCTGGTCAAGCTGCAATGTGCCCTGAGCCCTGTCTCTGCTGATTTGCATACCCAGTCACCACCTGGTCTGACCCAGGTCCTTGATGCCAAATACCGAGGACAGCCGTTGCTTCACAAAGTCCAGGCTGTCAAAGTCACCTTTCTCTGTGCACAGAAGGCAATCGCACTCGTGGAGAATAAGGCCGAGTCGGCGATTTTAGTTAAGGGGTACTGCAGATAGCCCTTTGAAAGGCCGTCCCATCGCCATATGTTTCATGATTTTAATCGACGTGGTTGGGCTGTAATCGGCCCTGAGCTGAAGGTTCGTAACTCTGTGCAGGGTTTCGCCAAACCGTGCACAAGGTTTCAACTGGCTCAGCCCCTAGGTGGCCGTCAAGCCAGTTCCTGACCCTGTGCAGGGTTTCATAGACCGTGTGCAGGGTTTCACTGACCGTGTGCAGGGTTTCATAGACCGTGCACAGGGTTTCATAGACCGTGCACAAGGTTTGGTGTGGCTCAGTTCCTAGGCGTTTCTGACCGTGTGCAGGGTTTCGCTGACCGTGTGCAGGGTTTCAAAGACCTAGTGCAGGGTTTCATTGACCTAGTGCAGGGTTCCATAGACCGTGCACAGGGTTTGGTGTGGCTCAGTTCCTAGGCGTTTCTGACCGTGTGCAGGGTTTCGCTGACCTTGCACAAGGTTTCAAAGACCTAGTGCAGGGTTTCATAGACCGTGCACAGGGTATCAAAGCATGAGTGTATAGTCAGCATTGGCTTACAACCTACATGCCTGCTGACATCTGCTGCCTCATGTGGCCTCCTACATCAATGTAACATCACACGGCATCACCATTAGAGTCATGCCTAGCACACAAACTGACTCATGGCTAACAACTGCTGTTTGCACACTGAAACTGGTGCTGCCAGGCATGCACCACATGACACAAGCCACTAGACCCAGGGCTGCACACGCCATGCACCTCTCATGTCATACCAGTTGACTCATGTCTATTCAAACTATATACTTACGACGAACAGCAGCAAACACATGGCTAAGGAAGCCATGCACCTCATGACACATGGCGGCTGACTCAGGTCTACACATTCCTTGCCACACCTGCCACATGGCAGCTGTCTCATTGCTTGGGATAAGGGAAGGGCTGTTGCCCGGCTGCTGCTTTGTAGTAATGGCCTGGGAGGTGGTGGTGGTGGTTGTGAGAGTTGGGAGGGTGTGATGGAGGGCTAGCTCCGGCTGAGGCTGTGTGCTGCCACAAACAGCATACGACCATGCTCCTCACCATCTGGGAAGCTGCTGACGAACACATTGTGTATCCTGCTGGCATCATACATGTACCAGTGCTGATCACCAAAGCCCTTGTGCATGCCACCCAATGGTGGTGGCTGTGGCTGGGGCTGGGCTGCAGCTGGAGCAGCTGGGGCAGCTTGGCGCTGAGATGAAGGCGCTGCAAGCCTGGCTGACTTCCTGGTGCTCCCCAACACGACGTTCTCCCCTGCTGCCACCTGGGCTGGGCGCTTCTGGGACCTGCCTGCTGCTGGCCCCATCAGACCACCGGTCCCTTCATTGCCAGCCCCTGATCCTGAGGCTCCTGCTCCTGAAGCGCCCTGTGCCAGCTGCTCTGCCCCGGCCTCAGCACCAGGTTGTACCCCTGCTCCAGGTACTTGGGCAGCAGGGGTTTTTGCCAGGCCTGTTGCTTCAAAGCAGAAAGGGTGAGATGTTGTGCGTGTCAGCTAGGAGGTGGTGGTGGTGATGGGGGGAAGGGTGCACCAGCCGCGCTGCAGCTGCCTCTTGGCTGATCATGCCTTGCACCACCTGCCCCATAGCATCTGGCTCCTTGTTGCTCTCTTAAGGCTCCTTGTTGCTCATGCCTTGCCACACCTGCCACATGGCAGCTGGCTCATGGCTACACACGTCATGTACCACCTCATGGCTGCCACTCCTAGCTGCCGCTCCAGGCTGCTGCTCCGGGCTGCTGCCCTGGGCTGCTATTGATGGCCTGGGAGGTGGTGGTGGAAGTGGGGTAAGGTGAGGGTAAGGTGGGGGAGGGGATGCAGTGTAGCGCAGGAGGGGGGAAGCGGAGCGACACGGGTGAGTTTGTGGGTAAGGGGAAGGACAAGGGAAGGGTGTGAACATTAGACCTGCAGCAAACAAGGGGCATGCTAGCCATCAGGCTTGGTACCAAGAGCCACAAATCTGCTTCATGCTGGCCACTCACCGTTTGCTGGGGTGGGGTGGGGTAGGGTGGGGTGGGGTGGGGTGGGGTGGGGTGGGGTGGGGTGGGGTGGGGTGGGGTGGGGTGGGGTGGGGTGGGGTGGGGTGGGGTGGGGTGGGGTGGGGTGGGGTGGGGTGGGGTGGGGTGGGGTGGGGTGGGGTGGGGTGGGGTGGGGTGGGGTGGGGTGGGGTGGGGTGGGGTGGGGTGGGGTGGGGTGGGGTGGGGTGGGGTGGGGTGGGGTGGGGTGGGCGAGGGGTGGGCGTGTGACCGTCACACCTGCAAGCAACAAGGGGCGTGCTCACGGTAAGGCTGGGCAATGGGGGCCACTGATGTGCAAGGGGCTGGCCACTCACTCTTATCTCCATGTGCCATTGCTGACTCCTTGCTGCCTCCTTGTTGGCTGCTGCTCCTCCCTCCTGGCTGTGCCTCCTGGCTGTGGTGGGCATGGGCCTCTTGGCCTTGGCCAACCACTTGCCTTGCCCATGCCTCCTGGCTGCCACTCCTGGCTGCCGCTCCTAGCTGCTGCTCCTGGCTGCCGCTCCTGCCTGCTCCTCTTGGCTGCTCCTCTTGGTTGCGCCTCCTGGGGAGTGGTGGTTCTGGCAGGTGGTGCCACCAAGGGTGAGGGTGAGGGTGTGCACTCCTGTCCTGGGTCCTGTCCTGGGTCCTGCGTGCTATGTGCACTCCTGGCCTGGGTAAGGGTGAGGGAGAGGAGGAGGAGGGGGGTGTGAGGGAAGGAGGTGAAGGGGAGGAGGTGAGGGGGAGGAGGGAGAAGAGGTATGTTGCTCCTTGCTGCCGCTCTGGCTGCTGAGCTGACCATCACACCTGCAGCAAACAAGGGGCGTGCTAGCGGTTAGGCTGGGTACAAGGGGTCACTTATGTGCGTGGGGCTAGCCACTCACTGCTTGCTCCATGCGGTCCCTTGATCATTCCTTAGGGGGAGGGAGAGGGGGAGTGGGGGGTCTGGCAGGTGGTGGTGGGCAGTGTGGTAGGGAGGAGGGAAGAGGGAGGAGAGAAGAGCGAGGAGGGAGGAGGGAGGAGGGTACGCTTTTGCTCTTGTCCTGGCTTGCCCTGGCTGCCGCTACTTGTTGCCGCTGCTTCTGGCTGATGGAAGGTGCCACTGCGCCTTGGCACCGAACCTGCTCAAGCAACACATGGCACATGACACATGCCACGTTCCAACCTCGCGGTCGCACCTCAGAGTCGCATCTATGCATCGCACCTTTGCAAGCTACCGTTGTGCCGTTCGCCCTCAACTCTGTGCTTGATCACAAACACCATATTCCTTTCGCTGATCACTAATGGCTGCGAGACCGAGCTGCATGCTGGCCTCTTGGCTGACGACTGATGGCTGCGAAGGCTAGCTGGCCCGCATTTCATGGCCGGCTGCGAGGCTGCGCATTTGGGCGCTGTCGATGTCGCTGCTGCTGAGTTTGGGATGGACGTGTCGCGTGTTGCGTGTTGCTGCATTACTGCGGGCTTTGCGAGGTCGACATGGTTTCCTCTCATGGCGCCTCGCGACCTCGTGGCACACCAACGGCATGCTTGGTGGCAGCTGGCGCAGATCCCAATACACAGCCCGTCAGTTTTCGCGCTCTTGCATGCAAGTCACATGCACAATTGATAATTGACTCTGCAGTGCACAAGGTCAGCGAAACCCTGCACTAGGTTAACGAAACCCTGTGCTAGGTCTGTGTTGACTTAGGTGAAATCATACTGGTTGCGAAACCCTGCACAAGGTCAGCGAAACCCTGCACAAGGTTAAATAAACCCTGTGCTAGGTCTGAGTTGACTTAGGTGAAATCATAGTGGTGGCGAAACCCTGCACAAGGTCAGCAAAACCCTGCACAAGGTTAGCGAAACCCTGCACAAGGTCAGGGTTGACTTAGAAAAAATCAATGCTTGGATCGAAACCCTGCACAAGGTCGGCAAAACCCTGCACACGGTCTTAAAACCCTGCACAAGGTTTGCGAAACCCTGCACAAGGTCAAATGAAACCCTGCACAAGGTTTCAAAGGCTAATTGTGCCTCAAAGAGAGAATAAACCGTGTGCAGGGTTTCAGTAAACTGGCCCCCATTTCTTACTGGCTTTGACTTTGCACATGCTACCTACTAGGTTGTGCTTCTATTCTGATGCCTGACAACTCCTCATACTCAGAAGTTTTAAAAAGTCACTTCAGTCAGTTAGCACCATCTCCCTTAGCCAAATTCGGGGTGAGGGCTCAGCCACTGGTCCAGCAGCTCCGCAATGACCACGAATTTCACTTTGGCCCAAGGGAGTCTTCTCCTCCACTAAGTCACAGCAGCCTACATACCAAGTCTCAGACCTCAAGTCGCAAGTTTGCCGAGCCAACCAGCCCTTAATTGCCAGGAGTGCGTCTACATACACAAGCAGGTACACAGTGCCAGAAGAGCGTGGCAGCATGAACAGGGCAGGATCAGACTCTGATGCAAAGAAACCCATTCCCTCTAGCTCTTGCTTGAGCTTTGCATGCCATGCGCGTGGTGCTTGCCTGAGCACTCCTACAAATTAATCCCTGCGTCCGTCCCTGCGTGTTGACCGACCTTGTCCGATCGGGCTGAAATTTTGATAGATGGTAGTGCAGGTTATAAAACATATTTTTCAGAAAAAATATTTCAAAAAATTCAAAGGCGGCTGCGCTGTGGCCCTGTGACTAGAGTGCAGGGATGAGTGCAGGGATAGGTTGCGGGCCACAGCGCAACAGCTGTTGTTTTTTTCAAAATATTTTTCTTGCAAAATATGTTTTATTTTTTGCAAATTACCATCTATTAAAATTTCAGCCCGATCGGACAAGGTCGGTAGAACGCAGGGACGGACGCAGGGATTAATTTGTAGGAGTGAGTCCATACAGTGCCTTCTGCAATCTGCACACTGTGTTAGGACTGCCCTCCTCAAACCCCTCAGGCTGCTGGACATGAATGACTTCGTCAGGCTGCAGTGTGCCATTCAGGAAAGCAGCCTCGACATCGATCTGGTGCACCTCCATGTCCCGTGCAGCTGCCAGTGCCAACAGCGCACGCAAGGTGGTGTGCTTGCTGACAGGTGCATACACATCCCCCACATCCACACCTGACACTTGCATGAAGCCCTTTGCCACCAGTCGGGCTTTGAACTTTTCAATTGCTCCTGTGGCATCACGCTTGATTTTCAGCACCCACTTAGTAGGCAGGACACGTGCACCAGATGGCCGTTCCACTAGAGTCCATGTGCCATTAGCATGCAAAGAAGCAAGCTCTGTGTGCATTGCCTCACGCCAGGAATCAGCATGTGGTCCTGACAGAGCTTCAAGCACAGTGGGTGTGTCACTGGGGGGCATGCTGTCTGCCACGACAGAGTTGAGCTCAGGCTGTCTGAATCTGACAGGCATGACATGTTGCCTCTGAGGGTAGCAACGGGGAGCAGGTGCACCTGGTGCCGATGGTGAAGCAGGCTGTGAAGCATTGGAGAGGATGGGTGCAGCAGATGGCACAGGTGAGGCCGGTGGAGGGAGCGGAGGGTGAGGCCCAGGGCCTCTAGGGCAAGGCCCAGGGCCTCTGAACCTGCCAATGCCAGAGGAGAGTTGGTTGCTAGCTCCCACTGACCCCACGCCAAGGCTGCCACTGCCGGGTGGTGCTGGTGTGCTGGGCGCACTGCTGCTGTCGCTGCTGGGAGAATTGCTGCTGTCACTCCCACTGCCTTGAGCAGCGGAAGAGCTGGTGCTGCTGCTTGCCTCCCCCCCAGCAGCACTTGCGCTGCGTCTGCTGGGGGAGGGACTGCTTCGTCTGTCAGAGTCCTGCTGCTGCTGATACTGCTGCTGCGCTGGGGGTTGCATATTAGGGGCAGGTGGTGGGATGAGATAAACAGGAGCTGCAGGGCTGGGTGTGGCTGTCAGTGAGGCTTGCACAGGTTGCTGCATTTTGAGATGGTTCTGCAGCACAGCTGTCTCGTCAATCTGCACATTTGCTGACGACAACCTTTCCACCCACCCAGAGCTTGTAAGCTTTGCTGCCCACTGCATAGCCCAGGAAGATGCCCTTGACCGCTTTGGGCTGTAGCTTGTGGCGGTTGGGCAGTGTCACATACACCCAGGCAGTTGCTCCAAAGACACGCAGAGCAGAGAGGTCGGGCTTGCGCTGGTAGAAGGCCTCCCATGGGGTCAGGGACTGCCCTGTGATGGGCAGCAAATTTCTGACATAGTTGGCTTTGAGGGCAGCGTCAACCCAGAACCCAGGCGGCAACTGAGCTGTGAGCAGCATGCTGCGAGTGCCTTGCATAAGAGTCCTGTTGAGGCGCTCAGCCTTGCCGTTTTGTTCTGGGCAGTAGGGCGCTGAAAACGGTTGCTGGATGCCTTTGCTGCTGCACCAGTCACGAAGAGCTTTGTTGGTGTACTCAGTGCCATTGTCGGATCTGAGGGCTTTGCAGCGCTGGCCTGACTGGGTTTCAAGCTCTTTTATGACACGCTACACAGCTGCTGCGACCTGATCCTTGCTGGTTAGGAGCTGTATGACTGAAAGGCCTGTGTGCTCGTCAAGGAAAGTGGCTATGTAGCGACTGCCATCTCTGCCGCGGTGAGGCATAGGACCACACACATCCATGTGCACCAGGCCAAGAGCAGCAGTGACAGGGGGAGCATTGGTGGGGAGATCAAAGTGGACACGCCTGTGCTGTTTGCCCATGGCGCATCCAGGGCACACAGCTGAGCTGCATGCTGCTGCTGCAAAGTCTGTCTTGCTGACCTGAACACCATTCACCATCCCCTCCCGCTGCATACGAGTGAGGACAGAGAACGAGGCATGACCACAGCGTTGGTGCCACACCTGGGATCCAGTTCATTGGCTTGCATGCGGAAGGCATGAGGAATTGGTGTGTAAACAGCATCAGGGTCGTACAGGTGATCGTCGTCGTCAGAGGAGCTGGGGACATTGGAGTGAGGCACTGCGTTGATGTACCACAGGTAGACACCTGGGGCTGCTCGGCTGATACGCATGCTCCACTGCGGTGGATCACCTGGACCCAGTAGCTCACAGGAATCCTGCTGGAAGCGCAGAGACACCCCAGCACGAGTGAGCTAAGACACAGAGAGGTAGCAGTGTGCTGCTTGAGGGGCGTGCAGCACCCCAGTCACTTTCCACTGATCCCCCCGGCTGTTGGTGAGGTAAGTGGTCCCCCGCCCCAGGACGCTGATGCTTGACCCCGAGCCACCCAGCTGAAGCTGGATAGGAGGATTGAAGGACCTGTAGTCTGAGAGGCAAGAGCGCCAGGGCATGACATGCTTGTTAGCACCAGAATCAATCACCCAGCGGGGGAGCCTGCACTCCTACAATTTAGTCCCTGCGTTTGTCCCTGCGTTCTACCGACCTTGTCCGATCGGGCTGAAAATTTGATAGATGGCAGTTTTCAGAAAATAAAACATTTTTTACAAGAAAAATATTTGGAAAAATCCAAAAGCTGTTGCGCTGTGGCCCGCAACCTATCCCTGCACTCATCCCTGCACTCAAGCCACAGGGCCACAGCGCAGCCGCCTTTGATTTTTCTAAAATATGTAATCTGTGAAAATATGTTTTATATCCTGCAAACTACCATCTATCAAAATTTCAGCCCGATCGGACAAGGTCGGTCAACACGCAGGGACGGACGCAGGGATTAATTTGTAGGAGTGCTGCTCATCTGTCATCTGCATGGCGTCAGCAATGTGGTCTGGCACAGGAGTAGCTACAGGTTCTGTCCTGGATAGCTTTGGAAATTGAGGAGACTGTCGGACCATGAAGAGGACATTGGTCTGCTCAGAGTCGGTTGGGTTGCTGGCAGCTGTCGCTGTGGGCCTACCGCCTGCACCACCCCCCCGACTTGTAGGGCTGCTGCTCCTGGGCCTTTGGGGGCTCCAGCGTGCTCTGCTGCTGGGGCTGACAGGCCTGGCAAAGCCCCTGTGATCACGCTCATACTTGAAGCAGGTGGACAGGGTGTGGCCAGGGTTGTGGCAGTACTGGCAGACAGTAGAAGGATTGTTGGAGTAGGGATGTAACGGACCTGAGACCAGGGAGCCTGTGAGGGCGGGAGAACGAGACAGGACCCGGGGTCAGATAGAGTTCTGAGCCAAGGTTACAACATAGCAGAGATGACCAACAGAGCACGGCTTACCTGTGAGAGCGGGAGAACGAGACAGGACCCGGGGTCAGATAGAGTTCTGAGCCAAGGTGCCTGTCTCTGCCCTCACAGAGCCTTAAGTACTCAAAACCATTCACATTCTTAGTCATCCACGTGTAAAGGGAAAAGGTGTACGTAAACTGTGAACTTCTGTGCTCGGTGCATCCGCCTAGGTTCGGAGCACATTGCACAGAGAACAACAGAAGCATCCACTGTAAGAAAAGAACAAGTACTCAGTTCGCTAAAGATCAGACATGCAAGTCAGTTTAAAAGATGCAAGCCGTCCATGCTGCGCATGTCCACTACATTCACCCCCCCTGGAAAAAAGATGTTTAGCCTCTAAACATGCTACCTGCGCTTCTTGGGAGCCTTAGCTTGCTTGCACTGATGACAAAGCCAGGCACCACGAGGCACAGATCGAAGTGGGGGTGACAGGCACGTGATGTGAAAACCCTTGTCGCATTGATCACAAAGCAACATTGGAGGCCGCGGTGAACGGCTGGCGCAGACTTGGCAGGCAGGGTCGTCGTCAACCGGGGCATGATGGCGGGCGGTGTAGTCCCGGATTAAGGCGGCGACCGCGTCCTGCTGCGCGAGTGCTGGGCCCCACTCCCAGGAGTTGAAGGAGTCGTCGTAGCCAGCCCACTTGATGACACTTGACATTCCAGCGACGACCCAGGATGGCTTCCACCGTGAAGTACGCCTCGCCATCGATGATCACGGGCGAAGGCTGAAGCTCCACGGCGCGCTCAGGGAAAGAGGAGGAGGAAAGGTAGGGCCGTAGGCGGCTGATGTGGAAGGTGGGGAGGATACGCATGGAGGAAGGGAGGTCGAGCTTGTAGGAGACCGGGGAGTGCTTGGCCAGGACCTTGAAGGGCCCCACAAAGCGAGGCTGGAGCTTGGCGCTGTTGACAGCAGTCTGCAGGTTCAGGTTGGCACAGCTGAGCAGCACCAGATCACCGACCTCAAACTCCTCATGGCGGCGGTGCTGGTCAGCATGCAGCTTCTGGCTGTCAATGGAGCGTTGCAAGGCTGAGCGGGCGGCGGTAAGGTTGTTGCGCATGGAGGTGATGAAGTCCTCAGCTGCCTGGCTGGGCACAAGGGTGGGAGGGGGGAGCAAGAGAGCAGAGGGTGTGGTGGGGTGTTGGCCGTAGTTGAGGTAGAAGGGGGTGAAGCCGGTGCCAACGTGCTCAGAGCTGTTGTAGGCAAACTCCACGGCTGCAAGGTGCTGGTCCCAGTCAGTCTTGTGGTCGTTGACGTAGGGCCGCAGCATGTCCTCCACAGTGCGGTTGGCGCGCTCTGTCTGGCCGTCGGTCTGGGGGTGGTAGGCAGAGGAGAGGAGGAGCCGGGTGCCGGTGAGGTGGAAGAGGGAGGTCCAGAAGTCAGAAGTGAACTTAGGGTCACGGTCAGAGATGATGGCCTCCGGCAGGCCGTGGTGCTTGAAGATGTGGTCAAAGAAGAGGCGGGCGGTGTCCTGGGCGGTGGCGGTGGTGGTGGTGGGGATGAGGTGGATCATCTTGCTGAGCTTGTCGACGATGGTGAAGATCATGGTGTGGCCGCGGGGAGTGGCTGGAAGGGGCCCAATGAAGTCCATGCTGACCTGCTGCCAGTTGCGCGGGGGGATGGGGAAGGGCTGTAGCAGGCCAGGGGGCAGCTGGTTAGTGGCCTTGTTGCGCTGGCACTTGTCGCATGTGCGCACGTACTCCTGGACGGTCTTGTGCATCTGCGGCCAATAGAAGTGACGCTGCAACCGCTCCAGAGTCTTGGCACGCCCTAGGTGGGCAGCGGTGTGGGCGTCATGAGCTTCATGCAACAGCTGGGCGCGGATAGGGGAGGAGGGGATGTAGAGGCGGGGAGAGGTGGAGGTGGTGTAGAGGCGGCCTTCAATGACCTGCATGTGGGTAGGGCTGGAGGGTGAAGGGGGGGAGAGGACCTGGGACAGGGCTGCTTGGTAGGCCGGGTCCTCGGGCGCATGGCGGTCAAAGGTGGAGAAGAAGGAGGGGTCAGGGTCAACGATGGAGAGGGCGGTGAGTTGGTGGTCAGGGCGACGGGAGAGGGCGTCTGGCACGGTGTGGTGCTTGCCAGCCTTGTGCACAAAGGTGATGTCGAACTCCGCAAGGCGCTGGGTCCACCGCATCTGGCGCCCGGTGAGGTTGGACTGAGTCAGCACATGGGTGGTGGCGCTGTTGTCAGTCTCCACAATGAAGGGACGACCTAGTAGGTAGTGGCGCCAGGTGGTGAGGGCATGGAGCACAGCCAGGAGCTCACGCTCATGGGCTGGGTAGTTGACCTGAGCCGGGTTGAGCTTGCGGCTCTCGTAGGCCACCACGTACTCGGCGCCGGAGGAGTCCTGTTGGGTAAGCACGGCACCAATGGCAAAGAGGGAGGCATCAGTCTTGACAGTGAAGGGGAGGGAGAAGTCAGGGGGACGCACGACGGGGGAGCTGGCCATGGCTGCCTTGATGTCGGCAAAGGCACGCTGCTCAGCCTCGCCCCAACGCCATGGCTGCTCATCACGCAGCAGGTCGGTGAGAGGGAGAACACGGTGGGCATGGTGGTGTAGGAGACGCCGGTAGTAGTTGGCGGTGCCGAGGAACGACCGTAGCTGGTGCTTGTCCTGTGGGGCAGGCCAGTCCAGCACAGCCTTGACCTTGGTGGGGTCTGGCTGGATGCCGGCGGCGGAGACGATGTGGCCAAGGAAGTCCACGGTGTCCAGCCAGAATGCGCACTTGGACAGGTTGGCGCACAGCTGGTGCTGCCGCAAGAGAGAGAGGGTAAGGTGGAGGTGGCGCTCATGGTCAGCGGCTGACTTGGAGAACACAAGGATGTCGTCCAGGTAGACAAGCACAAATTCATCCAGGTGGGGCTTGAAGACATCGTTCATCAGCTGCTGGAAGGTGGCAGGGGCATTGCAAAGGCCAAAGGGGAGGACAGTAAATTCATAGTGCCCGTACCGGGTGCGGAAGGCGGTCTTGGGGATGTCGTCCTCAGCCACCCTGATCTGGTGATACCCAGACCGGAGGTCGATCTTGGAAAAGACCTGGGCACCTGACAGCTGGTCCAGCAGATCATCGATGCGGGGGAGGGGGTAACGGTTCTTGAGGGTCTGCTGGTTGAGGGCACGGAAGTCCACACAGAGGCGCAGGCTGCCGTCCTTCTTGCGCACAAACAACACAGGGGCAGCAAAGGGGGAGGTGGATGGCCGGATGAAACCCTTGGCCAGGAGGTCGTCCAACTGCTTCTTCAGCTGGTCCAGCTCTGGCTGCGACATGCGGTAGATGGGACGGGGGGAGGGGGCAGGGCCGGTGAGATGGATGGTGTGGTCCACGGAGCGGCGGGGCATGTCCTGGACTGCAGGCAGCTCCTTGGGGAAGACAGAGGGGTACTGATGCACCAGTGCTGCCGCCTTGGGGTGGAGAGGGGGTGGATCAGGGGCAGGGGTGGAGGAAGAGGTAGAGGTAGAGGGTGAGGTAGAGGGGTTGGGCTGCTGGGTGAGCAGGGCCATGAAGACCTCATCATGCCGCGCTGCCCGGCGGAAGCGTGGCGCCGACAGCAGGTTCAGCTGATCCGCTTGGAGTGGGGTGGGTGGGGGTGGGGTCAGGGTGTGGGTGGAACCGGCGTGATCCAGGCGTACGACGTTGTTGATCCAGTCCACACACGGGTTCTTGGCTGCCAGCCACGGCTTGCCGAGGACGATGTCAAAGGAGGGGTTGGGGATGTTTGCCATGGAGAGCTGTAAGCGATCGCGGTAGGTACCCATGCGGATGGAGCACGGTGGGAGGGTGTAGGTGGGTAGGGTAGTGTGTTTAGGGCCTGGGAGGAGGAGGCGACGGGGGGAGAGGGTGGTAGCCAAGTGCAGCCCATTGCGCATGAGGTACTGCTGGCTGACGATGTTGCCGGTGGCGCCGCTGTCCACCATGAACCTGGCTGGGTGACCAGCAAAGGTGCCATGGAGGATGATCAGCTCTGAGGAGGGGCTGCTGCCACTGGCTGACAGGGAAGTGAGCACGATGGGGGAGGGCGCAGCAGCGGGGGAAGGGGTGGGGGTGGGAGTGGGCGTGGGAGTGGGCGGGGAGGTGTGGGAACGACAAGGAGCAGGAGGGGGACACGGAGGGGCAGGGGGAGGAGGTAAGGACCGGGGAGCGAGAGCATCGGCCGGCGGTTGGTCCTGAACAGCCAGCACGGCAAAGGAGTTGACATGGAGGAAGGCAGGTGCATCAGCATTGGCACGCTGCAACACAGCCGGGCGGGCTGTCCGGCCAGGCTGGGGAGGGCGAGGAGGGCTGCCACCTAGAGCTGCAGGTAGGGGCAGGGAGAACCGCACGACCTTACGAGGTCGTCCCGGTGGCGTGGAGCCAGCCACAGAAGGCTGCTTGAGAATGCTGCCAGCAGGTCTAACATGCTGCAGGGGTAAGGGCATGGATCTGACAACCTGCAGGGAGGGCCGGCCAGCAGTGTCCACCTTACCAGTGTACGGCTGGCAGGTGGGATGCAGACCAGGGTAGGAGGGTGCAGGGGCAGGGAGGAGGAAGTAAGGCGCGCGGTGGGGACGAGCGCACCGGGGAGGACAAGGAGAGGAGGTGGAGAAGCAGAGGGGCTGGGAGGGGGTGGTGGGAGGGGGTGGGAGGAGGTGGGAGGGGGTGGTGGGAGGGGGTGGTGGGAGGGTCCGGAAGGCGACGTCTAGCGGCGGTCCCCCTTCCGTGGGCCGCTGCTGACGTTTGGGCGGGGAGGGCGGATGGGGCAGTCCTTCATGGTGTGCCCCGCCTTGCGGCAGTAGAAGCACGCTTTGTTGTCCCGCAGAGCCGCACGCTGAGCATCGGAGAGACGAGTGCCACGGCTGCGGCTTGGGCTGGTGTGGAGCATGGCGTCCAGCTCCATGGGCACCGCGGCAGTCTCAGGGCGGGGAGGGCGGGGAGTGGAGGGAGGGCGATTGGAGGAGCGGGAGGCTGAGGTGGAATAGGAGATGGCGTCCACCCGATCCGCGATGGTGGAGGCTTCGGAGAAAGAGGTTGGCTCGCGCAGCTCCAGTTCACGCCGCACTGAGGGCTTGAGGCCCCGGATGAACCGGTCGAGCTGTTCTGCGGGCGAGAGGTCCGTGACCTCCAGGCAGAGCGCTGTGAACTCGCCAAGGTACCGCCGCACGGAGCTCGTTTGGGTGAGAGCTGCCAAGCGGTCCCTTGCATGGCGCAGCCGGTTGACAGGCGCGAACTGCCGCTCAAAAGCAGCGACAAAGCACGTCCAGGAGGTGAAAGAGCTGACGCTGCTGCGGTACCACAGGAGAGCATGGCCGGAGAGGAGGGTGGCGACGTAGACGATCCGTTGGGCGTCCGTCAGCTCGGAGATTGTGAAAAAGAGATCCACTGCGAATAGCCAAGCCGCCACGTCCGTGGTACGGCTTCCAGAGAAAGTGGCGGGTGGATTGGCGCGGGGCATACGCTGCTGTGGGGCAGGAGCGGGAGTAGGAGGAGGAGCAGGAGCAGGAGCAGGAGCAGGCGCGGGCGCCACCGGAGTGGTTTGCTGCAGGGACAGTTGCGCGAGCTGCTGTTCCAGCCGCTGGATTGTGGCCTGCTGCTCCGAAAATACGCGTTGCATCTGAGCGATCTCTTCCGCGTTCATGGCGGCGCGGGATTAGCGGTGAGAATGCGGAGTGGGAGAGAGGAACGGTGGAGTGGGAGAGACGAGGGAAGAGCACTGCGGTTCCCGAGAGAGAAGGCACCAATGTAACAGAGCTGAGACCTGGGAGCCTGTGAGGGCGGGAGAACGAGACAGGACCCGGGGTCAGATAGAGTTCTGAGCCAAGGTTACAACATAGCAGAGATGACCAACAGAGCACGGCTTACCTGTGAGGGCGGGAGAACGAGACAGGACCCGGGGTCAGATAGAGTTCTGAGCCAAGGTGCCTGTCTCTGCCCTCACAGAGCCTTAAGTACTCAAAACCATTCACATTCTTAGTCATCCACGTGTAAAGGGAAAAGGTGTACGTAAACTGTGAACTTCTGTGCTCGGTGCATCCGCCTAGGTTCGGAGCACATTGCACAGAGAACAACAGAAGCATCCACTGTAAGAAAAGAACAAGTACTCAGTTCGCTAAAGATCAGACATGCAAGTCAGTTTAAAAGATGCAAGCCGTCCATGCTGCGCATGTCCACTACAAGGGAGGTCTGCTGCTGCGCTGCTTGGCCGCCCCACCCCTAGAGGCTGTGGGAATCACCCCCCCCCGGCCAGCAGTGTAGCCCCCCCGGAACCCAGAGTGGGAGGATCTGCCCCTGGACCCAGACGGCGTACCCCTACCCTTGGTGTAGGTGAAGGAGGAGCCAAAGAGAGAGGGGCCAGGCTGCTGCTGATGCTCCTGCTGCAGGTCGGCTTCAGCCTGCAGAAGGACTTTCTTCACAGCATCAAGCTGTGCAGCGCCAAGGGTAAGCTGGTATCTGAGCATTTGGGTAGAGAGTTTGAAGTCAGGAGGCATGGCATTGAGAATAGCAAGCATGAGGGAGTGCTCAGTGATTGCACAGCCAGCTGAGGCAAGCTCATCTCGCAGCAGCATGGTTCTGCTGAAGAACTGAGCGACAATTTCCTCAGGCTGCATTCGCAGCTGAGAGAGCTGAGTTTGCAGCTGAGACTGGCGAGCAACTGAGACCTGGACGAATTCTGCGGATAACTGATCCCAGGCTTGCTTGGCCGTCGGAGCAGCGCTGACATCTCGCACATGCTGATTGCTGACAAACTGTAGAATGATATTGCGCGCTTTGAGATTAGCGGTGGCATCAGCTGCGACTCTGGCAAGCTGAGCGTTGTGGGCGTTCTGCTGAGCTGGAGTGGCATCAGCAGCGAGAGCAGGAGGGGCAATCAGAGGGCCGTTTTCGACCACATCCCAGACGTTGTGCATCTCTAGCAAGCCACGGAGCCTAATAGCCCAGATCTGATAGTTGTCTCTATCGAGGATTGGCGGAGTGGCACCGCCACTAACACTGATGCTAGCCGACATAGTAGAACGGCTGCAGATGACCCTGAAGCAACTTACGTGTTGCGCGTCGTGGTGTCTTTGGTTTCACCACGCACAGCAGTGGTGCTGTGGGCCCATAACCCTGTAGAAGAGCGTGGGACAGACGAGACACCAGACGAGGGTTATTACAGGGAGAGCCTCGAACACAGATCTGAGGCTAGCTCTCATACCTGTAGAAGAGCGTGGGACAGACGAGACACCAGACGAGGGTGCCTATGAATGCCTGTCACCACGCTAAGTACCAACTGTCACACAGAGTCACTCAAGTGCTGGACAGCTGGACCTGTCACCGGTGACAGATTAGATCTGCACCGGGGCGTGATTCACAACAAGCAGCAGCGGCGGCAACAGCAGCAGCGGCAGCGGCGGCAACAGCAGGGCAAGCAGCAGGGGCAGCAGCAGGGGCAGCAGCAGCAGGGGCAGCAGCAGCAGGGGCAGCAGCAGCAGGGGCAGGGGCAGCAGCAGCAGCAGCGGCAACAGCACCAACAGGGGCAGCAGCAGCAGCGGCAGCAGCAGCGGCGGCAGGGGCAGCAGGGGCAGGGACAGCACCAACAGGGGCAGCAGCAGCAGCGGCAACAGCAGGGGCAACAGCGGCAGCAGCGGCATCAGTGGCAGCAGCGGCGATAGTAGCAGGGGAAGTAGTCGCAGCAGGGGTGGCAGTGGCAGCAGGGGCAGCAGGCGCGGTAGGGGCAGCAGGGGCAGCGGCAGCAGGGGCAGCAGCAGCAGAAGGGGCAGCAGGGGCAGCAGGGGGAGCAGGGGCAGCAGCAGCAGGGGCAGCAGCGGCAACAATGGGAGCAGCAGCAATAGTAGCAGGGGCAGCAGCAGCAGGGGCAGCAGCAGCAGCAGTAGGGGCAGCAGCAGCAGCAGTAGGGGCAGCAGCAGCAGGGGCAGCAGCAACAAGGGCAGCAGGGGCAGCAGGGGCAGCAGCAGCAGGGGCAGCAGCAGCAGGGGCAGCAGGGGCAGCAGCAGCAGGGGCAGCAGCAGCAGGGGCAGCAGCAGCAGGGGCAGCAGCAGCAGCAGCGGCAGCAGCAACAGCGGCAGCAGCGGCAGCAGGGGCAGCAGGGGCAGCGGCAGCAGCGGCAGCTGCGGCGGCAGCAGCAGCAGCAGCAGCGGCAGCAGCAGCAGGGGCAGCAGCAGCAGGGGCAGCAACAACAGGGGCAGGAGCAACAGGGGCAGCAGAAGTAGAAGGGGCAGCAGCAGCATGAGCAGCACTTGCAACAGTAGGGCGGCAGCAGCAGGGGCAGCAGCAGCAGGAGCAGCAAGGGCGGCATGGGCAGCAGGGACAGCAGTGGCAGCAGCGGCAGCAGCTCTGGAACTTGCGGCAGCCGATCTGGAAATTGCTGCAGCATGGAGTTACGGGTACACAAGAGGTGTACGAGCAGAAGCTACAGATGAAAGACAGATCGTGTGTTGCATCTGTGCTAAGACACTGCCATGCAGCCATGGACAGTTGGGAATGCTGAAAAGACTGTCCAACAGGTGTGGTGCCATGTGAACAAGGCCTATGCCATCCATGAAAACAAAAACGTGGAAACGTGCAGAACGACCGTTTAGTACACAAGGCAACGAAGCGCAAGGAGTGTACGGTTGAACCCCCGCAAGGAAAGCTCCCTAGAGGGCGTTTGGTGACAAAGTGGGTTGAAAGGCTCCTGTATTGCCACAAGGGAAGAAGCTGAAGGAAGAACTGAAGCAGCAGGATACCGTAAAGAATCAGGTCGTGTAGGCTTACTTGACTGGCTTCATCAAGTGGGTTGCATCATTCGCATGTGGTGTCTGTGCTGCCTCTCCGTGCTGCCGCAGTTTACACTGAGAATGTGGTGTACACCAGGGTGTTTTATGCCTTGCCACCTGGCCCCGACGAGGATGAGGGCTGGTGACAGGCCATGCCAACTTGCATTGACTTGGCACTGAGCTGGCACCACTGCTGTTGCCACTGTGACTGCAGCTGCAATTGCTCTTGCCACACACTGTTGCTGCACCCACACACACTGCACAGTGCAGAAGTGATAACTGGACAGCATGCTCACACACAATTTTTAGATGCCAAGGGATGCAAAGCGAACATCATGCAAGCATGCGAACATCATTCATACACACATTGCAAGTGGACTTGGACATGCATAGTTTTGTTCGGCTGCATGCGGGCTTGCTTGACCGGCTGTCGGGCTGGTTGTTAAACAAATGTGGTGCGGCCGGAGGCCGCACATACATATGTTGCCTGCTGGCCGTCCGATGTGGGACGGGCCCACTGCCCTAGTAACCTAAAAAAAGGGCCGGTTACTTTGGGCTCTCACTGAGAGAGTCTCAGTGGATGGGCGGGCAAGGCAGCGGCCGCAAGCGCAAAGCCAACGCTGAGGCCAACGCCGAGGCCAACGCCGAGGCTTTATTTTGGTGTTGCATGAGGGCTGTAGGGATTAAAACTTGGTAATTGAGTTTTACTCGAGTGTAATCGTTAATAGACCTCGTTTTAAGAATCGTTAACTGCAGCGGACCTGGTGTATTAACAAAAAGTGCTCCCAACGAACACGTAACAGCCGGCCAACACCATCGCAGGTCACAAGGAGCATCGCATTGCGCGGCTTCGCCGCGCTGATAGACCTTCGCCTACGTGAAACTCAATTACACTAGATAATGGAGTCGCTTGGGCCGTTTTAGGTAGTTGAAAAAGGCTCGGCCTCGGCGCTGTCGCGTAACAGCTCTCGACCTCAGCCAGCAGCCGCGTCGCTACGCTCCGCGGCTGCTGGCTTCGGTCTCGAGCTGTTACGCTCCAGCGCCTCGGCCTCACCTGTTACAACCACCTAAAACGACCCGCGACACCATTATCTACTACTTAATTACATGGTGCATGGGGGCATGAGGCAGGCTGAAAACTACAGCACCGCAGCACAACGCATTCACGCCTTGCGCCATCACGGTCGACATCGCCTCATTCAATCTACACCAGAGGTGCGCAAACGGGTGAGCCTGCCAGCCACCAGTCGGCCCGCTGCCATGTCTTTATCTCGCACGCTGCCATGTCTTATCTCGCACGCCGCGCAGGTTAAATGGGCAACGGGCAGACTAGGCTAGAGAACAAATTGGAACTCGGCTTCAGCGCCGTGGATAAGAAGATTAGCGCCGTGGAGCACAAGATTAGCGCCGTGGAGCACAAGATTAGCGCCGTGGAGCACAAAGTCGACCTGGTGCAACTGGAAGTGCAAATATTGAAGGAGCAGGCTGGCAAGTTGGAGGCCCGGTTTGACTGGGTGGAAGCCCAGTCCACGGCGCGTTTTGACAAGGTGGAAGCCCAGTCCACGGCGCGTTTTGACAAGGCGGAAGCCCAGTCCACGGCGCGTTTTGACAAGGCGGAAGCCCAGTCCACGGCGCGTTTTGACAAGATGGTTGACAAGTTGGACGCTAACACAAACACCCTGAACCAAATGATAGGCACCGGCGCCGCTCTGGCTGTGGCGGGCACCGCCCTGAAAATATGGGAGAGTTTGCAAACGACCCGCAAGGCTGCAACTGCAGTGGACAAGGTTATTGTTGGCGGTGGGCAGTGATTCATGTTGCGAGGACCCACGCCTAGTCTATGATGGTTGGGGTGAGTTATTTTCGTGTTGCATGAGGGCTGTAGGGATTAAAAGGGCTCAGCAAGTCTCAGAGACTAGAACCGGTCTTGATGCTTCTGCTGCCGGGCGAGTCAGCTGCGAAGTAATGCCAAGAGCTGATGGATTTGATTGTTATGCCGCCTTAAGCCAACCAACAAAGTGTACCAGGTCAAGTGCAAGATGTTGCACAATAACCATGACGAAGCACCATGGTTCAAATCCTGCGAAGCTGGAGCCGCGTAGTTTGTTCGGGCGTGAGCATGCAATCAAAGTCACAAGCTTCCCTCGCAGCGTACTCCCTAGCCTCTTTGCGCGCAGCTTAGCATTCAATTCACTTCCGCTTCTTTAACTGCAATTCTCGTCGCAAACATTAACCTAGCGCCGTGCTTGCACGCTGCAGCAACGTAGCGCAAGCACGCTGCAGCAAGTCATTTTCCGCATGCACTGTGCGTGGGCTGCACACCGAAGGAATGGCGGGCACCCACCAAGGAGTGGGACCTGCAATGGCCGCGCTGTCAGGCACGCAGCAGAGCACTGCCAGCAACGTGGGTGCACCAATGCTTGCTTCATGACCGCATGTCGAGCTCATGCTACCGAGTACCCAGCTTGGCCAGCTCCCCGCCCAGGAACACCCTCGTCAGAGGCGTGCTGCACTCACAACAGCTCTCGACTGTCATCAGGGATACCAAAGTCTGCAATAGCATTAGTGGTTGGCTGGTGCTTGGCTCGTGGCTAGCGATCAGCTCGTGGCTGCCTGCCTGTCACCAATTGACTGCCTGTCTGCGCCTGAGTCGTCCAACATGTGCCAAGCACAACCTGCCCAGTCATACATCAGCTCAGGCCCCCCCCACCCCCTGCTCCCCCGGTGCTCCCCTGCTGCAGCTGAATGACAGCGACAACATTAAGGTGGCGGTGCGGGTGCGGCCGCTGTTCCCGGACCAGCTCAGCCAGGGCGTCACCTCGGTGCTGCATGTTGCAGAGGACCTTAGTAGCATTCAGGTGCGACGTTCTCAACACTAGGGCTGCCTCTGGCAGCAGCAGCAGCAGCAGCAGCAGCTGGAGCAGCAGCAGCAGCAGCAGGAGCAGGAGCAGGAGTCCCACCCACTTGAGCTAGGGGGCTTGCACCCTGGCTCAGGGCATGCAAGCGGCTCCATGCTGCAACCCCATGCATGCCTGGCACCTCATGGCGTCCACATGGTGCTGGTGTGCCCTCATGCTGCAGGTGGTGGTGCCTGGGCCAGCTGGTAGCAAGCTGCAGCGCAACTTCCAGTTCCACGCTTGCTTGGGGTGAGAGGGGGCGGCAGTCAGGGCAGGCCAGCCGCAATGTCTGCAAGAGGGGTGATGTGGGCCCACCCCACCCCACCCCACCCCACCCCACCCCACCCCACCCCACCCCACCCCACCCCACCCCACCCCACCCCACCCCACCACACCACACCACACCACACCACACCACACCACACCACACCACACCACACCACACCACACCACACCACACCACACCACACCACACCACACCACACCACACCACACCACACCACACCACACCACACCACACCACACCACACCACACCACACCACACCACACCACACCACACCACACCACACCACACCACACCACACCACACCACACCACACCACACCACACCACACCTCACCACACCACACCACACCACACCACACCACACCACACCACACCCCACCCCACCCCACCCCACCCCACCCCCCTACTTTCGGTGCAGGCCAGATACGTCCCAGGCTGAAGTGCTGCAGCTGTGTGGCGTGCCGCAGCTCCTTGACGCAGCACTGGCCGGATACAACGTCACCATCTTTGTGTACGGCAGCACAGGCAAGCGCCAGCAGCAACACGTGCAAGCGCAGCGGCAACATCAACAGCGGGTGTTGTGGCCAGAGCGATATAAGCAGCAGCAGGTGCAGCAGCAGGCACAGTATGGTAGGGGAGCAGCTGCAGCGGCAACTGTGGCAGCTTGTAGCTGGTAGCTGTGGTATTGGCTGGGGTGAGGATGGTGTGATGTTGTGTGAGGAGACAGTGTGACCTGCCAGTGCATGGTGTGATGTGGTGTGGTATAGCTTGGTGTGATGTGGTGCAGGGTGGGTGAAATGCTGCAGGCAGTGGCAAGACCTACACCATGAGTGGGCGCGAGGAGGTCATCAGCAGCGACGTGTACCGGGGGGATGTGCACGACGGCATCATCACTAGGGCCGTCCATCATTTGTACAACCAGGTCTGGCCACACTGCCTAGGTATTGGATGATGGTGGGTTTACACCTGTATAGCCAGGTCTGATGGTAGGTCTAAATTGATGGTGGGTTTGCAGGTGGCATGGAAGCTGGCAACATGGGTGGGTGGACCCACGCACATGGGTGGGTGCACACACCTGAACAATGAAGCACCACACGTTCTTGCTTTCCATAGATACATCCTCACATCCCAGCCTAAGGTATAGCTTGCCCTGGCACTTGACAGTGACCGTGACTACAGCGTGCACATCAGTTCGCCCTCGTGCCACTGGCGTGCGCCTCTTGCACTTCCTCAGCTTGTAGTCTGCCTGTCGCCACCTCCTGCCACCGTTTCTGCCACCTTCCCCTCCCCTCAAATCAACCAAACCAACAGAAACGGTGCCATTGGGGGCCACCCTAGCATCAGGTACAGCAGCAGCAGCAGCGTAAGAGGGTGCAGCACAGGCGTGTGGGGCAGCAGCTGCGCTGAGCCCTTGTGGAGCCCTCCTGCAGGCCAGCACTTGTGATTCAAACGAGTTACAAGAGCCAGACTGCACTCTGCACATGCTGCTGCTATCACTGGCAGTAGCCCTGAAGCCCACAAGCGGCACATGCACCTCAGCCTGTAGGAGTGCAAGGGCAGTTGACATATCTCAGGCTCACACAGCTCAAGCCTGCCACCCAGCTCGCTAACATGCAGCAGGACTTGTCAAAGCTGGGCATGCATCTCTGGGGTGCGCTGGACAAGGTGTAGGGGTGAGGGTTAGGGTTGCCCTGCCCCATCCCCCCTTTGCTCCCCTCAGGTCCTCAGGTCCCGGCCCTTGTTTCTGCCCCTGCCCTCAGATCAGTGAGCGGCAGGACGCGCAGTTCTCCCTCAGCGCCTCTTACCTGGAGATATACAACGAGGGCGTGTTCGACCTGCTCACGCCACGGGCTGCCGGGGGGGAGGGGCTGGCGGGCGGTCGTGCCGTCAACGCCGCCAAGGACCTGCCCCTGAAGTGGGATGCTCAGCAGGTGCATGGCTGCGCAGCAGCAGCAGCAGCGCCTAGCGCCTCTCTGCTCAGCCCGTCAGGGGGAGATGGAGGGGGGCTCCCACCCACCCAGTGGCAGCAGCAGCAGCAGCGGTAGCAGGGTGGCAGGGTGTGGCAGGTACGGCTACATGCAAAGGGCTGTGGCCTTGCCCACTCCAGATTGCTGTAATCAAGCGTGGCCTGCGCCTGTGGAGGCCTGTGGGGGCCTGTGCGTGGCATTGTGCTGGTGGCGGGGGAGTCTGACCGGACCTGTGTGCAGTCCCCCCTCCAGCTGTGACCAATGGGGTGGCGGGGCAGCAGGGCTGTGTGCTCGTCTGCAGTGGGAGCAGGGCTGGGCAGGCTGGCCTGCAGGGCATTGGCGCCATGCAGCTTGCTGGCCTGACCTCCTGTGGTGTAGGAACCGCACCTGCCTGCCCATCACCACCTGCCCACCTACCTGCCCACCACCTCCTGCCCACCACCTACCTGCCCACCACCTGCCCACCACCCACTTGCTGCACAGGGCTTCCATGTGCCTGGACTGAAATTGGTGCAATGCCCTCAGATCAGCAAGATGATTGAGGTGAGGCCCCCTTATCCTGCAGCTGCACAGCTCCTGACCCTTGCCGCTGACAGCGTCCACGGCAGCTCAAGAAGTAGTGGCCTGTAGCCATCACCCAGCACCCCATGGGGTGGGGTCTGCTAGGGCACATGATGGTTATGCATGGCCTATAGTCGTCCCTGATGGCCCCATGACCCATGATGCTGCCCCTGCTGGCTGCCACTGCCGCCTCACTGCCTCCGTCACCTCTCAACAGCCCCACGCACACCCGCCCTCTAACCCTTTCCAATCAACCCAACCTTTTGCAGCATCTCTCAACTTGCCCACCCCTCTCACCCTTTTCGTTCCTCGCGGCATTTCCATCTCCCTCAACCTTACTCTCACTCCTGTCACTCAGCCAGCTGCCCCCTAGTGTGCAGGTGATCCGCATGGGCATGAAGAACCGGCATGTGGGCAGCCATGACCTGAACATGGAGAGCAGCCGCAGCCACAGCCTTATGACGCTGCACTGCACCGCCACACCCACTGATGAGGCTGCCTGGGACTATGGCACCACACGCTTTGGCAAGATCTGCTTTGTGGACCTGGCCGGCAGTGAGCGCCTCAAGGTGTGTGACCACACACTTATATTGCATGTTTGTATGGTGTGACCCACAAACACATAGTGTAACATGCATATACATGGTGTGAGGTGCATGCAAGTGTGGGGTGGAGCGTGATGTGATGCGTGGTGTGATGTCATGCAGGACTCAAAGAGTGAGGGTGTGATGTTGCGGGAGACCGCCAACATCAACAAGTCGCTGTTTGCCTTGGGCAAGGTGGGCCGGCTGCAGGGCAGCAGTGGGGCAGGCTGGTAGCTGGTAGCTGGGCCAGGGGGTCTGTGGCGGTGGCACAGAGGCAGAGGAGCAGCAGGGCAGGAGGAGCAGGGGGCATGGGAGAGTCCTGCCGGGCCGCTGGTCAGGCTGATGCTCAGCTAGAGTGGCTCGGGACCAGGCCTGACCAGGCACTGTCCTACCCCTGCTGCTGCTGCTGCCCATGACCCATGCCCACCATGCCCACCATGCACATCCATCCCCAGAGGGTTTAGCTCTGGCACCCACCCAGCCCTCATGATCCCATCCCTCTCATGCTCCTACCCCTTGCCCCCCTGGCCCCCTGCCCCCCTGCCCCCCTGCCCCCCCTGCCCCCCGGCCTGTGTGGCAGCCCTCTGGCAGCGCTCTCTGGCAAAGAGCCACTAACACACCCCTGCCCTGCCCTCCCCTGCCCTGCCCCTGCCCTGCCCCCCTCCCCCCTTGACCCCCCAGCTGTCGCTGCTGCCCTGCTGCTGCACCAGGTCATCAGCGCTCTGGCGGAGAGGGATGCAGCGGGCAGCAGCTCTGCGCACATACCCTACCGCGACTCAAAGATCACCAAGGTCAGGCGCCCACCCCACCCCACCCCACCCCACCCCACCCCACCCCACCCCACCCCACCCCACCCCACCCCACCCCACCCCACCCCACCCCACCCCACCCCACCCCACCCCACCCCACCCCACCCCACCCCACCCCACCCCACCCCACCCCACCCCACCCCACCCCACCCCACCCCAGGCAGCCATGGCTCTAGCCCTGACACACCCCTAACACAGCCAACACAGCCTAAAGTCTACATCCCACCCCCAACCCCCCTCCCCCCTGCTCCCCCCCCTTCCCCCCCTCCAGACCCCTCCCCTCTCACTCCTCACAGGCAAGCCCCCGCCCAGCCCGTGGCAACGTCCTGGTCGGGGCTCCGCCCTGTGTTGCCTGTAATGCCGCCAAGTGCTGCCTGGGGGCAGTCCCCCCGCACCCCCGCGGCCTGCTGCCCTGCTGCCCTGCTGCCCTGACACCGCCTGGCACCCCCACCCCCCAGACCCCCCAAGCACCCCCACCCTGCTGCCCCCTCTTGCCTGTCCCAGGCTGCTGCTGCTGCTGCTGCTGCTGCTGCTGCTGCTGCTGCTGCTGCTGGCCGCAGCTGCTCATGGACAGCCTGGGGGGCAGTGCGCTGGCCCTCATGATCGCATGCTGCAGGTCAGGTCAGGGCGGGCCAGGGGCGGCCAGGGGCAGCAGGAGAGGGATGTTTTCAGCAGCCAGTGGACATTGAGTGGGCAAGGAGTGGGGCACTTTTGTGTTGATGCATTGAGCATGGTAAGCAGGCCTAGACGCTGGAGACCCTCGAGCACAACAGGGGCAGAGTGGCAGGGCAGGGGGGGCCAGGGGGGGCCAGGGCTGACCTGCCCTTATGACCCCACCTGACCCGCCCAGGCAAGCCTGGGGACCTGTTGGAGCCAGGCTGCAGCGCCAGCCCCAGTGCTGCGCTCTGCCTTCCGCTTCCTTGCTGCTCACCTCCTGCCCTCCACCCCCCCTGCCCCGCCCTGCTGCTCCTGCCACCCCCCCCTGCGTAGTCCCAGCTCGCTGGCAGTTGAGGAGACACTGAGCACCCTAAGCTATGCCGAGCGAGCCAAGTGCATCCGCAACAGGCCCAGCGTCCAGTATGACCCCAAGGAGGGGCAACTCACGGCGCTGAGGCGGGAGGTGGAGCTGCTGCGCAAGGCAAGAGAGGACTCTCACACACATCACACACCCTACCCACACCCACCCCTGCTGCTCCTCCCCCTACCCACACCCACCCCTGCTGCTCCTCCCCCTACCCACACCCACCCCTGCTGCTCCTCCCCCTACCCACACCCACCCCTGCTGCTGCCATCCCTCCAGGAGAATACATACCTACGGGAGCAAGTGAAGCTGGGGGGCAGCAGCGTGCCCTCCACCCCCAGCAGCACCCTGGCCAGCTTGCTGCGCCCCCCTGCTGCCCCTGGGGGGGAGGTGGGGGAGCGCAGCAGCAGCAGCAGCGCTGCCCAGCAGCAGGACTTGACCTGGCCAAGCCTAGGTGGTTTTCTTGGGCAGGGGGTGGGGCAGGCCAGCCGGCCCAGCAGCCACCTGCAGGCAGGCCCTGGACCCCCACCCCTCCTGCCAAACACCTCAGGGGGGACCTCTGGCCGCTCCTCTAGCCAGGGGCCCCCCCGCCGGCAGCCTTCTCCCCTGTCTGGCCTGAACCTCAGTCAAAACCCTAGTCAAAACCCTAGTCAAAACCCTAGTCGAAACCCTAGTCAAAACCCTAGCTTGCGTGAGGAGCAGCAGAGGGGAGGTGGAGCTGCCTCCCGGTCCGTCAGCCCCCCAATGCAGCAGCAGGGGCTGGGTGGGTGTGGGGGGGCAGGAGGGGGGCCTGCCATGCAGCCGCTGCTGAGCCCTGCCCGCCCCGGCAGCAGCAGCTCTTGGCGTCCGGGTGCGCTGCAGCAGGGGCAGCAGCAGCGGCCAGGCTCAGGCCGGGGGGCGGCGGGGGGGGAGCTGGAGGCGAGGCTCAGGGACACCCAGGTGGGGGGGCAGGTGGGGGGGCCGGGGGAGTGAGAGGGGGAGTGAGAGAGGGCAGGGGACGAGGGGGAGGGGGCACGGGGGCAAAGGGCCAAGGGGCAAGGGCTAGGGGTCAAGGGGCCAGGAGGGTGAGTGTCAGGTGGCTGCGTGTGGGTGCCTTCTGCTGCAGTAGCTGTAGCCTCCCCTGCTGCTGCCGTGGTGCAGTGGGGTGTTGAGGCGGTGGGGTGCGCTGCAGGCCTTGCTGGTGCAGTTCAGTGAAGAGAACGGGCGGCTGGCCAAGGAGAATGACAAGCTGCGTGTGGGGCGCGCCCTGCTGGGTGAGCCACCTGGACCCGCACCCTCTTCCTGCTCTCCCCTGCTGCTACCCCCTTCTCTCCCCACCCCTGAACCCCCACCCTTGATCCCCCGCCCCTCACCCCCCGCCCCTCACCCCCCCGCCCCTCACCCCCCGCCCCTCACCCCCCGCCCCTCACCCCCCGCCCCTCACCCCCCGCCCCTCACCCCCCGCCCCTCACCCCCCGCCCCTCACCCCCCGCCCCTCACCCCCCGCCCCTCGTCCCCCGCCCCTCACCCCCCGCCCCTCACCCCCCGCCCCTCACCCCCCGCCCCTCACCCCCCGCCCCTCACCCCCCGCCCCTCACCCCCCGCCCCTCACCCCCCGCCCCTCACCCCCCGCCCCTCACCCCCCGCCCCTCACCCCCCGCCCCTCACCCCCCGCCCCTCACCCCCCGCCCCTCACCCCCCGCCCCTCACCCCCCGCCCCTCACCCCCCGCCCCTCACCCCCCGCCCCTCACCCCCCGCCCCTCACCCCCCGCCCCTCACCCCCCGCCCCTCACCCCCCGCCCCTCACCCCCCGCCCCTCACCCCCCGCCCCTCACCCCCCGCCCCTCACCCCCCGCCCCTCACCCCCCGCCCCTCACCCCCCGCCCCTCACCCCCCGCCCCTCACCCCCCGCCCCTCACCCCCCGCCCCTCACCCCCCGCCCCTCACCCCCCGCCCCTCACCCCCCGCCCCTCACCCCCCGCCCCTCACCCCCCGCCCCTCACCCCCCGCCCCTCACCCCCCGCCCCTCACCCCCCGCCCCTCACCCCCCGCCCCTCACCCCCCGCCCCTCACCCCCCGCCCCTCACCCCCCGCCCCTCACCCCCCGCCCCTCACCCCCCGCCCCTCACCCCCCGCCCCTCACCCCCCGCCCCTCACCCCCCGCCCCTCACCCCCCGCCCCTCACCCCCCGCCCCTCACCCCCCGCCCCTCACCCCCCGCCCCTCACCCCGCGCCCCTCACCCCCCGCCCCTCACCCCGCGCCCCTCACCCTCCACCCCTCAACCCCCGCCCCTCACCCCCCGCCCCTCACCCCCCGCCCCTCACCCCGCGCCCCTCACCCTCCACCCCTCACCCCCCACGCCTCACCCCTTACCCCACGCTTACCCTGCTCCCGCAGCAGTTGATCAACCTTCATCAGCCACAGTCACTGAGAAGGGGGAGTCGCCTCAACATGGGGCCAGCAGGGCAGGCGCCTGCAGTGGCTGTGTGATGTGTGATGTGTGATATGTAATGTGTGATGTGTGATGTGCCTGGTGTGCAGGGGTGGAGCATGAGGGGGTGCTGGACGAGATCGAGGTGCTGAGGGCGCAGCTGAGCGGGCTGGAGAGCGCGGTGCTGGCGGGCGCTGCCACCCCCAGTGTGGCCAAGGTGAGGGCCGCCGCGACTGCAGGGGGGCAGGGGCCAGGGGCCAGGGGGTGGTGGGGTGCAGAGCGGAAGTGGGGGAGAAGGGGAGGGGGAGGGGGAGCCTTTGCCTTTGCATTTACCTTTGCCTCGCACCCACCCCTGCTGGCCAGTCCCTGTACACAGCTGTGCCACCGTGAGCTGGGTCACACGCACCTCCCTGCCTGGCCCTCCCGCCCCACCGTCCTTCCCTGCCGGCCCCCGCAGGCTGTCCTAGGCACGCTGCGACAGGCCTCTGGCAGCCCCAGCCGCCCCCCCCGCAGCCCCGAACCCCCCGTCCCCCTCCCCAGCAGCCACCCCCCCTCACGGTCCGGGCCCCCACCCCCTGCCCCCCCAGGCCCCAGCCCCCTGGGCTTCGTGCCGACAGGCATGGGTGCAGGCAAAGCAGGGGGGTTGGCAGCGGCAGCACAGGCGTCGCAGGTCAGCCCAGCCCCCTTGAGCCAGACGTCTGTCCTGCAGCCTGCAGGTGGGAATGGGCTGCAGGCAGGGGCGTGGCAGGGCTCACAGCCGCTGCCCCTGCAGCCGAGCCTGCAGGCAAACCCGGCTCACACCACAGTCCCTGACAGCACCCCACCCCAGGGGCATGGGCTGCACCCGGTTGGCCTGGCGCCCCCCACCCTCCCTGCAGCTGCTGCTGAGGCGAGCTGGGGGGGCGGCAGGGGTTCCCAATCGAGTCACGGGGGCCAACCCAGCGCGCAAGGGGAGGGGGCCCCAGCTGGGATGCAAGCAGGGGGGAAGGGCGGTGGGCAGCAGCAGCAGCAGATGCGGGGTGGGTGGCAGGCCGGGCAGCAGGCAGGCCAGGGGCACTCACACGGGCAGGCTGCTCATGCAGGCGTTGCTGATGTGATGACCTTTGGGGAAAACCACAGCGCACAGATGCGCACCCGTCAGGTGGTGTATGGAGGGCAAGCAGGAGCGAAGGCAGGCACTGGTAAAGGCGGAGCCACCGCTGCCTCCAATGGCGATGGCATCATCGTAGCGGATCAGAACAAGCTTGCGTTGCTGCTAGGCTGACATGTGTAAGCCGGCAGAGTAGGGGTGGGCGCACTGAGGGTTGGGGCACAGGAGAAAGGAGGGATCGACCAGAGGGGGTAGAGTGCCAAGTGATGATGTAGCGCTGTCATAAGGCAGCTTACATTTGCATAGAGTCATGCCGCAACTTAAAGTGAGGTAAGGGGTGCCAGCTGGCTGACTTGTGCGCATATTCACGAATCATATGCTCCATGCACTGACATGCAAGCAGGCGTACTGCACTTGTGCCGTTGGCTTACGGCGTGCGTAGAAGAGTTGCCCGCCTCGCCTTATGATGTGCGTGAGTCTTTTAGAGGCGGAAAGCACAGGTCAGGTTTGGGCGGGCGCCGATCTGAGCTATTGTTTTGCGGACGGTGGGTGCCGCATACACCTGTTACACCCGACTGCGTCAAAACTTTGTCGCGAGCTACAGGGAGATTCGCGCCCCAGACCGTCTCACATTTGCGGGGCCAATGGCGGGGGTGACAATCAATCCTCTCGGTAAAATGTCCACCGAACTTGTGGACATTTTGTCCACCAGTTATGTGGACATTTGAAACACGCACCAAACAGCTAACGCTGCATTAACCCTGTATTGTCTTAGAACCTGTGTGCCAACCGTAGGTCGAACACTGCGATCAGTTAAGTCGCCCGGTCACACATGGCCGCAATTCAGCTACAAATGTGTCCCGAAAAACGTCGACAACCGGCTTGTAAGGCTATCCCTGCGCAGTGTGGCACTGTCCGCGGTAACAGCTGAGGAACAGCGCCCACGCCTGGTGGCGTGGGTCAACCCAGGCCAGGCCAGGTGGGGCAGCTCACACCCATTACTCCGCCTCAGCCCCCACGCACGCCTGCACCCTCCGCTACAGCTCTGCGGACAAGACAGCTTTTGGGCCAGCAGCTGCTGCGGATGTTGAGGATGGACTGCGGTCTCAGCGGCCAACGCAGCTCGCGCAAGAAAGCTTTGTGCCCTCAGTTGCTAGTATACCCGCACATGCTGTTGCTTGCTGCTGTTGTTGCACCTCACCTGCTCAAGTGCTCAATGCACAGCTATGCGTTGCATTGCTTCACTCCTATGTGTGGCATCGTGATGGTTGTGGTGCTCATCCACAGGTATGGCCACACAAAAGCATACTGCCCAGGCACAGGCAAGGGCATATTGGCATCACAGCAGGAGCATGCGGTAAGCACAGCTGGGCCACAAGGGGCAGGGGCAGGTATGAAGCGCAGCCGGGGCAGGTGCAGCAGGGGTAGGCAGGCAGCATTGCAGGAGTACGCAGACAGAGCAGCGGGAACAGGCGCAGGCGCATCATGGGTGTGTGGGTAGTACAGGGAAAGAGGCAGGCGAGCAGTGCAGCAGGGGCATGCAGCAGGGGCACGCGCAACAGGGTTGCATGCAGCTTGGGTAGGCAGGCGGTGGAGGGGCAGCGGCAGCCAGGCAGGACAACAGTATACACTCAGAGCTGCAGTGGCAAACACAGCAGGGATAGGCCATCAGAAGAAGGCATGCTTTGCCTAGCAACAGGGAAGGATGTGTTCATGCTTGTGCCTACTGGTGCTTGTGCAGATGCCCGCCCAGGGCGCATGATGTGATGGTGGCAGCAGTGGGGGAGGCAGTGCTGGCAGCAGCAACAGCAATGGTGGTAGCATTGGCGGCAGCACATCTGGAGTAGACAGTCATAACAACACAGGAACACAGGTAGACAGTCATAACAACACATGGCAAGCACAGAATGGCCAGGCAGGTAGTGGGGGACAGGGGCAAGCGGACAGCACACCAGAGGTAGGCAACCAGGACAGGCGTTGACAGCGGCAGTGGCGGCAACAGTGGCATCAGTTGCGTTGCCCCTCCCCTCCCTGCCTAGCCCTGCCCCACCCCCTCCTAGCCCTGCCCTACCCCCTCCCAGCCTTGAGTTGCCCCTACCCTCCCTGCCCAGCCCTGCCCCACTCCCTCCCGGCCCTGCCCCACCCAATCCCAGCCCTGCCCCACCCCCTCCCAGCCCTGCCCCACCCAACCCCAGCCCTACCCCACCCCATCACAGCCTTGAGTTGCCCCTCCCCTCCCTGCCCAGCCCTGCCCCACCCCCTCCCAGCCCTGCCCCACCCTTTCCCAGCGCTGCCCCACCCCATCCCAGCCCTGCCCCACCCTATCCCAGCCTTGCGTTGCCCCTCCCTGCCCTGCCCTGCCCAGCCCTGCCCAGCCCTGCCCAGCCCTGCCCAGCCCTGCCCAGCCCTGCCCTGCCCTGCCTTGCCCTGCCCAGCCCTGCCCAGCCCTGCCCTGCTTTGCCCTGCCCAGCCCTGCCCTGCCTGTGGGTGTGTAGCAGTGCAGGTAGCAGCAGGCTGCAGTGCATGAAAAGCAGTGCAAGGACAGCAGCATGGATGGGCAGCAGGCTGTAGGTGTGTGGCAGTGCAGGCTGCAGGTAGCAGCAGGCTGCAGGTAGCAGCAGGCTGCAGGTGTGCTGCAGTGCATGAGCAGCAGCAGCAGCAGGCTGCAGTGCATGTGCTGCAGTGCATAAGCAGGAGCAGCAGCAGCAGGTTGTAGGTGTGTTGCGGTGCATGAGCAGCAGCAAGAGCAGCAGGCTGTAGTGGATGAGCAGTGCATGGACAGCAGCAACAGGCTGTATGTGTGTGGCAGTGCAGGAAGAATGTTGCATGGTACAAATGCTTTCAAAAGGCTGTCCTGAGATTCCGTTCAGTTCCATGGCACACAACGTGATTTGTAAGCTGTAAATGGTCAAGATGTAATGAAGAAAACGGTGGTGGTCATTAGCCATGTATCCTCTGTTGTCCATGTATCTTCATCAGCAACATTGCGCACAAATGATACCTACGCCCCTTGTATGGACAACACGTGTTAGCCGCCTGCTACATACCCCCTTCGCATGTATGCATCACGGCCATGCTTAGCAAGTGCAGGCCTGGCAATGATCCACGCCCAATGTGTCACAGCCAGCTGGACTACGGATGGTACCTATAGTGGAGGCTCACCAGATCCAGCCACATGCTAGGGTGTGGTGCGCCACATGCCCCTTGTATGGACAACACCACCACGCGGTGATGCGCTAATGCTGCAAACGTGTTAGCCACCTGCTACATACCCTGCTTGCATGCATGCATCACAGTCATGCTTAGCAAGTGCAGGCCTGGCAATGATCCACGCCCAATGTGTCACAGCCAGCTGGACTACGGATGGTACCCATCGTGGTGGCTCACCAGATCCAGCCGTATGCTAGGGTGTGTTGCGCCTTATGCCCCTTGTGTGGACAACAACACACAGCTAGTTCCTTACAATACACAGCTTTACCAACGATATGCCACCACACGGTATTACATCGACGCTGCAACTGGCACGGTCAAGGACGCTAGGTCTATTGTAGACCTTCATATTCGAGTTGCAATTGCCCATCACCGGGGGATTCGTCTTACACAACCAATGTGGTGTCCATACGCGGCTACACAAGCAATGAAATGGTTAAACAAACGCAAATTGCATGCCTTTATTTGCATGGAGCTACCAAGACCACCGCAGACCATGCCAGATCTATGCCTTGAAATGAGCTTGCATGCAACCAGACACACACCACACACGTTGTTGTCCTTGCACTGCTGGTCATGCATTACAGCCTGTTGTTGCTGCTGCTGTTGCTCATGCACTGCAGAACATGCACTTCAGCCTGGTGCTGCTGCTGTTGCTCATGCACTGAAGCACACCTACAGCCTGCTGCTACTTGCAACCTGCACTGCTACACACCTACAGCCTGCTGCTGCTGCTGCCCATGCACTGCTGCTCATGCACTACAGCCTGCTGCTGTTGCTGCTCATGCACTGCACTGCACCTGCAACCTGCACTGCTACACACCTACAGCCTGCTGCTGCTGCCCATCCACTGCTGCTGTGTCCTTGCACAGCTGCTCATGCACTACAGCCTGCTGCTGCTGCTCGTGCATTGTAACACATGGACTGCAGCCTGCTGCTGCTGCTCATGCACTGCAGCACACCTGCAGCCTGCACTGCCACACACCTACAGGCACACACAGGCAAATTAGCGCGAATATTCGACATCCTAGGGGGGTATTTTTTGATGGGGTTCGCCTCGGATTGTCCTTGCGACTCCAACGCCACTTGAAGCTTGTTGAGATTCTGAGTATGTGAGCAGTTGGAGTGTAGGTACCTACAGTACTGTAGATGTCTACAGTACTGTAGACATCTACAGTACTGTAGACATCTACAGTACTGTAGGCCAGATTTGACAATGTCTCTTGTAAATAGGGTACCATGCTGTTCTCCACATTCAAACCACCATTTGCTACCGCGATTGCACCGTCAGCTTCTGCGTGCTATAACTAGTGAGAGGCGTCGAAGCGTAGGCCCGCAAGCTCGATATGGGTATTTGTGCCGAAAGTTGTGTCCACGCAATAAGGTCGCCATAGGGAGCTACATACATACGTGTAAGGTCTAAGGCCGGGGCCCGTCTCTATCGCAAGCTAGGTCCGTTCTGTCGGTTGTACTGGGTAGCTCGGCTTGCAAGCTCCCGCAAAGCTGTGGATGTTGATGATGCCCCGCAATCACAACCTCCTGCACCGCACCCTCCCGTGTAATATCGAGTGCGGCAGAGATTGCCCCAAACGTTGTTTGCGGTTGGCCCTCAACCATCCATCATTACATCTAACCTCACATCATTACATCATGACTCTTAGCCTACATCATTACATCACCACTTGTGGTCCTAACACAAGGGCTGGGCTCAGGGTCGGTAACGAATCCTAGAGGCTGAGTAGGGCTGGGCAGGGCTGGGCTGGGCTCGGCAACATAGGCACGCTTTGCTGTCAGCGCATTTGCATAGCACTGTCGGGATAGCAAACGAGCTTGGGCTACATTGAGTTGTTCCTGCATGGGGGTGAAGGGGGCATGGGGGTTAAGGATGCATGGGGGGAAGGCAGCTACAGTACTGTAGACATCTACAGTACTGTAGACACCTACAGTACTGTAGACACCTACAGTACTGTAGACACCTACAGTACTGTAAACACCTACAGTACTGTAGACACCTACAGTACTGTAGACACCTACAGTACTGTAGACCTCTACAGTACTGTAGACATCTACAGTACTGTAGACCTCTACAGTACTGTAGACACCTACAGTACTGTAGACCTCTACAGTACTGTAGACACCTACAGTACTGTAGACACCTACAGTACTGTAGACCTCTACAGTACTGTAGACCCCTACAGTACTGTAGACCTCTACAGTACTGTAGACCCCTACAGTACTGTAGACCCCTACAGTACTGTAGACCCCTACAATACTGTAGACCCCTACAGTACTGTAGACACCTACAGTACTGTAGACACCTACAGTACTGTAGACACCTACAGTACTGTAGACCTCTACAGTACTGTAGACATATACAGTACTGTAGACCCCTACAGTACTGTAGACCTCTACAGTACTGTAGACACCTACAGTACTGTAGACACCTACAGTACTGTAGACCTCTACAGTACTGTAGACACCTACAGTACTGTAGACAGCAGCAGCATGGGTGGCAGCAGCAGCAGTAGGGGGGCAGCAGCAGCAGCAATAGGGGGGCAGCAGCAGCAGCAGGGGGGCAGCAGCAGCAGCAGGGGGGCAGCAGCAGCAGATATAGTAGGGGCAATGTAGCACCTACCTACCTTTTGGCTGCTTGATGACTGCTGCTAGGAAGGGGGGGGGAGTGGAAGAGTGAAGGCGGGGAAGGGGGGTAGATGTGGTAGGCGGGAGGTGGGAGGCTGGGCGGGGGTGGGTTGGGTTGGGGGCATGGGTTGGGGTGGGTGGGGGCATGGGTTGGGGGCATGGGTTGGGGTGGGTGGGGGCATGGGTGGGGGCGGGGGCGGGGGCGGGGGCGGGGGCGGATGAATTGGGAGGGGGTGGTTGTTTAGGGGAAAGGGAAGTGGAAGGGAGGTGCCCACTAGACCTGCAACCAAGGGGCATACACGTGCGGTAGTGTGACCAGGCTGGGCGCTGTGTTAGCTATCACCGTGGCCTTACCTTTGTGGTCCTCCTGGCCTCCTACCTGCTCACACCAGGCAACATATCCCATGCGCCAGTGGGGTGGGACTGCGGTGGGGAGTGTAGGGTGTAGGGAAGGGAAGGTGGGGTGAGGTGGGGTTTGCGATGCCACGTCAATCGAAGGGTGGGAGAGGGGAAGGGTAGGCTTGACAAGTATGGGAGGGGAGAGGGAGGGAGAGGGGGAAGGGAGGGGTGGGAAGAGGGTGGGTGGGGTGGGCTTTCTCCTGGCTGCTGGGATGTCAGGGGAGAGGTGACGGGGAGGGGGGAAGTGGGGGTTGGGTAGAGGTGGAAGTGGAGGGACGACAAGCTGGGCGTTGGTGGTGGGCGTGGGAAAGGGGAGGAAAAGGGGATGGGGAAGGGTGTGACGATCAATCCTGCAGCGGGACAAGGGGCATGCTAGCGGTTAAGGTGGGTACAGGGTGCCACATACCTGCACCCACCTTTTGCTGGGGTGTGGTGTATATGTGTGTGGGAGGAAGGGGAGGAAGGGGAGGGAAGGGAAGGGGAGGTCCATGTGGAGGGCGAGAGAAGTGGGGGGGGCATTGATAGTCTTAGGTGTAGGCGAACAAGACCTGCGGCAACGGTGTGACGATTTGTCAACGGAAGCAAACATTGGACATGGGTACTTGATGCACTCACCATTAGAGTAGGGAGATGTAGAGCTGGCAGATGGAGGGGCAGGTGTAGCAGCCCTCCATTACGGCCCACCTTCCTTTGTTCTCACCTCAGTAGGAAATGCAGGGTGGGAGAGTAGGGCTGGGCTGGGCTGGGCTGGGCTGGGCTGGGCTGGGCTAAGCTGGGCTGGGCTGGGCTGGGCTGGGCTGGGCTGGGCTGGGCTGGGCTGCAACACAAGGGAGACAACACAAGGGAGGCAACAGTGGGAACGTTGTGAGAGGTGATGAAATGGTGATGGTGGTGGTGGTGGTGGTGGTGAGGGGGATATGGAGGAGGTGGTAATCAGGGGGTTACTAGGCGTGATTGTAAGACCTGCAGCAACCAGGTGTGGTAGCGGTTAGGCTGGATACTAAGGGCTATGCTGCGCAATGCTAGCTCCTTCTAAGCTCTTACCTTGGTCCTAAGCTCTTACCATAGTCCGTCTGACCTCTTCGCTGCTCACAACACGTTGCACCTGCCTTGCGTTGGTGCATCAATGCTTGCGATTCACTGCGGAGAATCGTTGTGAGGAAACTGGCCGCGAGGTGTAAGGGCGCGCTCCGCGTAAGTCCCTTAGTGTCGTCTGGGCTGTCGCGGTTAACCCGAGGCAGCTACAGGATAATCGGTCACACCGCATTAGTGTGAGTTGGCAGGTAAAGCCTAGCAGCGTAAGCTGTGAGGACAGCTGGTTCGATTCCAGGGGGCCCCGTTCTAAGCCCTAGCCTTCTCACGGTAGTGCCTTGTGGCCGACCCTTTCAGTACCCGCACTTCGGTGCCCTCGCGGCCGGCTCAGTGTTACACATGGTTCAAACGGTCCAGCGTCGCCTTTATAAGGCTGCACGTTACAAGTGGTTTCCGACCGATAAGCCAGTTAACACCCGGCCTCGATTATATCGAGAATGGGTCGAACTTCCCGAATTGAATACACAATCACCCCGGAGGATGAGGCTCTCGCTAGGCTCTATAGGTTGCGACCAGCTAGGCGTGGGCCTACTGTTGCACCTACCCCCGAGGCAGTTGCTGCCCGGGAAGCAGCGGATGCTGCAAGGCTTGTCAGTCCTCGCGACGCAGCCATAGCTCGGCTCCCTGCCAATATTGACCCGGCTTCGCCCGCGGCCATCGAACTGATAAACCTCCTAGAAGAGCAGGCTTGGCCTGAGGCCCACACTGAGTCAATCAAGTCTCCCGGTAACTCTTCCACCTGTGAGGTAGATTTACTAGCCGCTGTCAGGTGGAATAGCGCAACCGCCTAACCGCTGCCCGCACAGGTCGTGTTGCTCTATCTAGAGCCATCTACAGCTCTGCGGACAAGACGACTGCGCAGCAGGGTAAAGAATGCCCACGGTAATCCTCTCCAGTAGCCTCAGCATCGGCAGCTCCATTCAGCACCAGGCAAGGCGCAGCGAGCGCAGTGTGCAAAGCAGCTGCTGGGCCAACGCTACGTCCGTAGCAGCTGCTCCGGTTGCTAAGGATGGACTGCGGTCTCAGTGGCCAACGCAGCTCGCGCAGTAAGAAACGGTCGCTCCAACCCAGGTATGAGCTGCGTTGTGCCCTCAGTTGCTAGTATACCTGTTGTTGCACCTCACCAGCTCAAGTGCTCAATGCACAGCTATGCGCTGCATTGCTTCACTCCTATGTGTGGCATCGTCCTGGTTGTGGTGCTCGTCCACAGGTGTGGCCACACAGAAGCGTACCACCCGTGAGCAGACATTGCCTTACAAGGGGCAAGGGCATGTTGGCATCACAGCAAGAGCATGCGGTAAGCACAACTGGGCCACAAGGGGCAGGGGCAGGTATGAAGCGCAGCCGGGGCAGGTGCAGCAGGGGTAGGCAGGCAGCATTGCAGGAGTATGCAGGCACTGCAGCAGGGACAGGCGCAGGCGCGTCATGGGTATGCGGGGTGCATGCAGCTTGGGTAGGCGGGCGGTGGAGGGGCAGCGGCAGCCAGGCAGGACAACAGTATACACTCAGGGCTGCAGTGGCAAACGCAGGAGGGATAGACCATCAGAGAAGAGCATGCTTTGCTTATCAACAGGGAAGGATATGTCCATGCTTGTGCCTACTGGTGCTTGTGCAGATGCCCGCCCAAGGCGCATAATGTGATGGCGGCAGCAGTGGGGGAGGCGGTGCTAGCAGCAGCAGCAATGGTGGCAGCAGTGGCGGCAGCACAACAGGAGTAGGCCCTTGTAACAACGATGGCAAGAACAGAATGGCTAGGCAGGTAGTGGGGGACAGGGGCAAGCGGACAGCATACCAGAGGAATGCAACTAGGACGATGGCAGCAGCAGTGGCAGAGGCGACAGCGACATCGACAGGCGTCGACAGCGGCAGTGGCGGCAACAGCGGCAGCAGCGGCGGCAGTGGCGGCAGGAGCAGCGGAAATGTTGATACAAGTCAGCAATGTCAGCAATCTTCTAGAAATGTCCAGGTACACATGTCTCGTGCTAGCCTGTGCTTGTGCCTGCGTGTTCCTATCTGTGTGTCCCATCATGTGTGCCTATCTGTGTGTCTATGCCAATGCATTCCACTTCGAGCATTCCCAGCACAACACAGCCAGGAGCGGCAGCCAGGCGTTGCCGGGGTGTTTGGCCAGCCTGCCCACTCCTAGTCATGCATGTCCTTGTTTGTTGATCACAAGCGTGCCCCTTGCTTGCTGCAGGTGTAACAGTCACATAGCGACCCCTCGGTCCCTTCTCCCTAACCCTACCCTTTCCCATCACCAACACCTCCAAGTCTCCTACGCCCCCACTTCCCCACTCCCCCTCACCTCCCCCCGGACATCGTGGTCCCCTCCCTACCCTACCCATCAGCCAGGAGGAAGCCCCCTCTTGTCCCTCTTCTCCCTGCCGGCAAGTGGCTGACACCCAACCCAGCCCAGCTGGCCTCCTGCCCCTTGGCTTCTTGCTCCTTCCCTCTGCTGTCCCACCACTACCACCAAGTCCGCAACCCGTCTACTTACCCCCACCCCAGCGGGCAGCCTAGAGCTAGTATGTCTTGGGCTTCTTGACTTCCTTGCTGTGTGGATAGTAGCACCCACAGATGATGACGAGACATTGGGCTGCTTGGCTTTGTGAATGGCATTGAAAAGGATTGGGGTGATGTGTGTCATGTACTTGCCATGCATCATAACTTTGTCTCCTGTAAGCTCATGTTGAGTATGCAACATCATGTTGATGCAAGCGTACGTCACACAGAGCCTTAAAGTCTCAATGATACCTAGTCTTCTAATGTAATAGTGGGAGGGTAGGATGTTTTGTGTAAAGCTGACCAACCGGTTAGTGCATGGATGGCCCGCTTATGCGGATAACCCATCTTCGCAACGTTCTCGTGTTCTTGCCCTTGCTAGCATAACGTGCCTTACCAAGCCTTGATGTAATGCACTACTCACGAGACGCAATTGATAGCATGATTTGCAGCTGCAAGCCTGATAACCCTAGTGTCGCCCTCATGCACCGACCACATGCACACACTACATTGTTATGGATGCGTCTCCAGGACCTAGCTGTGTGTTGTTGACCATACAAGGGGCATAACACGCACCACACCCTAGCATGTGGCTGGATCACTGTCAGGCCTGCACTTGCTAGGCATGACCGTGATGCATACATGCAAAGGGGGTATGTAGCAGGTGGCTACCAGGTTTGCAACATCAGCGCATCACCGCGTGGTGGTGGTGTCCATAGAAGGGACATGCGGTGCACCACACCCTAGCATATGGCTGGATCAGGTGAGCCTCCACTATAGGTACCATCCGTAGTCCAGCTAGCTGTGACACCTTGGGTGTGGATCACTGCCAGGCCTGCACTTGCTAAGCATGACGCTGATGCCTACATGTAAAGGGGGTATGTAGCAGATGGCTACCACGTTTGCGGCCTTAGCGCATCACCGCGTGGTGGTGTTGTCCATACAAGGGGCATGTGGCGCACCACACCCTAGCATTAGGTTGGATCTGGTGAGCCTCCACCATAGGTACCATCCGTGGTCCAGCTAGCTGTGGCACATTGGGTGTGGATCACTGCCGGGCTTGCACTTGCTAAGCATGACCGTGATGCATACATGCAAAGGGGGTATGTAGCAGGTGGTTACCACGTTTGCAGCATCAGCGCATCACCGCGTGGTGGTGTTGTCCATACAAGGGGCGTAGGTATCATTTGAGAAGAGGATACACGGCTAATGACCACCACCGTTTTCTTCATTACATCTTGACCATTCACAGCTTACAAATCACGTTATGTGGCATGGAACTGAACGGAAGCTCAGGACAGCTTTTTACAAGCTTTTGTACCATGCAACATACTTCTCAGATGGGCTCAAAGTTGTTGCTGATTGCTAATACAAGACTGCACTGCCACACACTGCACTGCCATGCACTGCTCATGCATTACAGCCTGCTGCTCTTGCTGCTGATCATGCACCGCAACACACCTACAACCTGCTGCTGCTGCTGCCCATGCACTGCTGCTCGTTGCACTACAGCCTGCTGCTGTTGCTGCTCATGCACTAAAACACATGCACTGCAGCCTGCTGCTGCTGCTCATGCACTGCAGCACACCTACAGCCTGCTGCTACCTGCAGCCTGCACTGCCACACACGTACAACCTCCTTCTGCTGCTGTCCTTGCACAGCTGCTCATGCGCTACAGCCTGCTGCTGTTGCTGCTCATGCACTGCGTCACATGCACTGCTGCCTGCTGCTGCTGCTCATCCACTGCAACGCACCTGCAGCCTGCTGCTACCTGCACTGCTACAAACGCACAGCCTCCTGCTGCAGCTGTCCTTGTACTGCTGCTCATGCACTACAGCCTGCTGCTGTTGCTGCTCATGCACTGTAACACATGCACTGCAGCCTGCTGCTGCTCATGCACCACAGCACACCTGCAGCCTGCTGCTACCTGCAGCCTGCACTGCCACACACCTACAGGCAGGGCAGGGCAGGGCAGGGGGCAGGGGGCAGGGGGCCGGGAAGGGGGCAGGGGGCAGGGCAGGGGCCAGGGGGCAGGGCAGGGTGCAGGGTAGGATGCAGGGCAGGGGGCTTGGATGGGCTGGGCAGGTAGGGGGCAGGGCTGGGAGGGGGTAGGGCAGGGCTAGGAGGGGGTGGGGCAGGGCTGGGCAGGGAGGGGCAGGGCTGGGAGGGGGTAGGGCAGGGCTGGGAGGGGGTGTGGCAAGGCTGGGCAGGGAGGGGAGGGGCAACGCAATGGCTGGGAGGGGGTGGGTTAGGGCTGGGAGGCGGTGGGGCAGGGCTGGGAGGGGGTGGGGCAGGGCTGGGAGGGGGTAGGGCAGGGCTGGGAGGGGGTGGGGCAGGGCTAGGCAGGGAGGGGGCAGGGCTGGGAGGGGGTAGGGCAGGGCTGGGAGGGGGTGGGGCAGGGCTGGGAGGGGGTGGGGGCAGGGCTGGGAGGCGGTGGGGCAGGGCTGGGAGGGGGTAGGGCAGGGCTGGGAGGGGGTGGGGCAGGGCTGGGCAGGGAGGGGGCAGGGCTGGGAGGGGGTAGGGCAGGGCTGGGAGGGGGTGGGGCAGGGCTGGGAGGGGGTGGGGGCAGGGCTGGGAGGCGGCGGGGCAGGGCTGGGAGGGGGTAGGGCAGGGCTGGGAGGGGGTGGGGCAGGGCTGGGCAGGGAGGGGGCAGGGCTGGGAGGGGGTAGGGCAGGGCTGGGAGGGGGTGGGGCAGGGCTGGGCAGGGAGGGGAGGGGCAACGCAAGGCTGGGAGGCGGTGGGGCAGGGCTGGGAGGGGGTAGGGCAGGGCTGGGAGGGGTGGGGCTGGGCGGCGGGCCGCCGGTCTTGCCGTTCTATGTTGTTGTGGTCCCCTTGAACTGTTATTGTGGATGGCCTGCATGTATAGGCACACAACAACAGAGTTATGGCAAGGGTACTGCAAGGGGCGAATTGTTGCCCCTACTGTGTTAGTGGCTAGGTATTACCTTAACCATCTCACCTGTAGCTCGCCTGGCCCGCGCCTAGCTCAGCTCCACGCGTGTCTTCTTGCTGTCCTTTAGCTGTGCGTGGGGGACGCACTCGCTTTGGGTTTTGCTTTGCGGTAGGGGTTACAGCTGCATCGTGCGCTGACCCAGCTCCTGAGGCTGGTGCTGCATCCGCTTGCGCTGCTTCCGTTGATGCTGCAACGATGGTAGTCACTGGTGCTGGTAGGAGCTGCCGGCGCTGAGGCTACTGGAGAGGGTTACCCTGCGGAGATGGGCATTCTTTACCCTGCTGCGCAGTCGTCTTGTCCGCAGAGCTGTAGATGGCTCTAGATAGAGCAACACGACCTGTGCGGGCAGCGGTTAGGCGGTTGCGCTATTCCACCTGACAGCGGCTAGTAAATCTACCTCACAGGTGGAAGAGTTACCGGGAGACTTGATTGACTGAGTACCCTGTGTACCTTCACGGTCGCTCGGTCACTGAACATGAGGCTATGCTTGAGGCCTCGCTCCAGCGGATGGTTGCCCGCAATGCTGCTGCTGATGCTCCTCTTGTTGAGGAGGGTCAGCTGGAGGACGACGACGAGGAGGAGGAGCTTGACGAGCGCGACACGGCCATTCAGGAGCTCCACGCCTCTCTTCAGGCTCGCGAGGACGTCCTGGTCGCTGTACAAGCTCGGCTCACTGCCCTCGAGGCTAGCCAAGCCGCTGTCAATGCTGGGGTAAGTCCTGCTGTCGGTCTTAGCTCCGCGGCCCCAGTCAGGTCTCCTCCGCCCCATGGGCTTGCAGCCGGACAGCATCGCAATACAGTAGCGAACCTGTTTAGTGCTGGTCGATTCTCTTCTGGACAGCCTGCTGGTGCTGTCGCACCCCAGTCTGCTGCTCCGCAGGAAAACGACCCCTCAGCTGCAGGTGGGTCTACAGGTCCCCTTCACCCTGCTGCAGGACATGTAGGTAATGGCAGCTCTGTTGTCCAGCCTGCTGTCCAGCCTGCTGTGCACAATGCTACACACACTGCTGTTGCTGCATCTGCTGCACGTGCTGCATACACTGCTGCACAAGCCACAGTAGCCCAGGGTGCTCCTGCCTCTGGCAAGGCTCCAATGGGGCAGAGCCCTAACAGGCCTGTCACCAGGGCAGCAGCAACCATTGCTGCAATCCGTCAGAAGTATGCTGGGTTGTCTGGTGGTTCTGCCCCAGCCCCACTTGCTGCTGTGCCTCAGGCACCTGACACTGTGGTGCACTCCCACAGGGGTTTGCCCCCTGTTGAGCGTTGGTCTGACAACAGCCTTGCTCAGGGAAAACGTGCTGTCACCTTTCTTGAGGATCTTGAGGTGCACTGTGTTAATAATAACCTTGATCCTGCCCTTGCACTGCCATCCTTCTTGTCAGGCAAAGCTAGGGAGGTCTGGTTCAAGTCCATCAGGGATGCCTATGCCTTGACACATGCTGGCTATCCTCCATGGGACTATCTGTGCAAGCAGTTCATTGAGATGGTAGGGGAGGATCTTGTCACCGATCTTGACCAGGCTCATGACAAGCTTATGAACTTTGAGCTGCTGCGCATGTCCTCAGGTGTCACCCTGCAGGCCTACATCACTGAGTTTCGCAACACCATCACTATGTGTGGTGCTGGTTGCATGAACCGTGCTCTGACTGTGGCTACCTTCCAGAGGGGTCTCACCCCTCAGCTGCGTGGTGCTGCAGCCAAGGACCTCAGGTCACTGCCTCACCCCACCCTTGAGGATGCTGTGTCTGCTGCCATTGACAACCACAAGGCTAATGTTGCCTCTGCTGGTGCCAATGTCACTCCCAGCAAACGTGGTGCTGGTCATGCTGCTGCTGTGCGCCCACAGATCTCTGCCATCCGGGCAGCTGTCACCCCTGTCTCCGCCTACCGCTCCGGCCGTACCGGCGGCGCTGGTGGCGCCGGGACTTCACGCTCCCACGGCGCTGCGGCTCAGCCGCCCGCCCCAGTCATCTGGTGCTTCCACTGTGGTGTGACCGGTCATAAAACCCCGGACTGCCCCGACGGTCACCTGACCCAGGAGGAAGCTATGCGCAAGAACGGCAACATTGGTATGTTCCTGGCTCTGCAAGCCGCCAATGAGAAGCTGAGGTCAGCTCCAGGCAACAAGCGCCCGCGCCCACCACCTCCTGGTGACAACGGTGGCTCTGCCCCGGGTCCCAACCAGAACCGCAATGGCCCTGGTGGCCGCGGAGGCCGTTCCGGCAAGGGCGGTGCTGGTCGCAATGGTGGCCGTGGTGCCGGTCAGCGCTAGGGTGTTGCCCTGTCAGGTAGCCAGACCTGTACTGTGGTACCCACGTGTTCTGCTGCTGATGAACTTAAGACTGTACTCTGTGGTACTGCTCAAGAGGAAGGATCACTGCATTTCCTGTTTGCTGGCACTGTCAATGGGCATCAGGCACACTTCTTGTGTGATACTGGTGCCACACACTCCTTTGTCAGCACTGCCTTTGCTCTGAAGCATGCACTGCCACTGGAGTCTCTCCCCTCAACACAAAAGTGGTCACTGGCTGACAACACCACTCTGTCCTGCAAGCAGTTTGCCACTGTGGACTTATGTCTGCCTGGCCACTGTGCCACATGCAAGCTGACAGTCATGCCTAGCTTTGTGCAGGGTTATGATGTGCTTCTGGGTGATGACTGGCTGTTTGCCAACAAAGCTATCCTTTCTTATGAGGGTAAAACCCTTTCTCTTTCTGCTGCTGGCAAGACTGCTGTGACTCTGCCGTGTCCTGCTGTGGCAGCCCCTAAGTATGTTGGGCAATGTTCTGCTGTAAGACCAACCCCTGCATTCTTAATCAATGCTCTCAAAGCCAAACCTGAGTTAATCTCAGCTACCCAGGCGTCCAGGTGGCTCCTTAAAGGTGGCCGTGCTGTGGTGGCTTTAGTCATGACTGAAGGCTCAGCCTCTGCCAGTCCTGGTACCCCCAGTGACAAAGACGACCCACACATACCTGCAGCTATCAAAGCTGAGCTGCAAACCCTACTCGATGAGTACAGTGATGTGTTTAAACCACTCACTGATACCCCTCCTGAACGTCCTGTGGGTCATACCATACCCCTGGTCCCTGACGCCCGTCCACCTGTGACCCCCATGTACCGCCTCAGTAAACCTGAGCAAGAGGAGCTCAAGAGACAGATCCAGGACTACCTCAGCAAAGGTATGATTGAGCCCAGCTCCTCCCCCTATGCTGCACCCATCCTGTTTGTGCAGAAGAAGTCAGGTGAGCTACGTATGTGCATTGACTACCGTCAGCTCAACAAGCTCACACTACGTGACCAGTACCCCCTGCCCAGGATTGATGATCTGTTTGACAGGTTGTCAGGGTGTTCTGTCTTCTCCTCCCTGGACCTCCAGGCTGGTTACCACCAGATCAGGATCACTCCTGAAGACGTCCCCAAAACGGCCTTCAGGACCCCTGAAGGTCACTTCCAATTTAAGGTGCTGTCTTTTGGCCTGACCAATGCCCCTGCCACCTTCCAGCGTGTCATGAATAATGCTTTTGCACCTGTCCTGGGCAAGTGTGCACTAGTGTATCTAGATGACATACTGGTCATGTCTAAGTCTCTACCTGAGCACCTGCAGCACCTACGCCTTGTCTTTGACCTGCTGCGTAAAAACAAACTGTATGCCAAGATGTCCAAATGTGAGTTCATGCAGCTCACCCTCAGGTTTCTTGGGCATGTGATTTCAGCTGGTGCCATCTCTGTGGACCCTGACAAGGTGAGGGCCATTGTTGACTGGCCTGTCCCTTCCTCCCTGACCCAGCTGCAGTCATTCCTGGGTGCTGCCAACTTTGTTCGCAAGTTTGTGCATAACTTCAGTGCCATCTCAGCACCCCTGACTGATCTTTGTGGCAAGCTCAGTGCCACATTCCCATGGCACTCCTGGCCTGACCATGAACGTCTTGCCTTCTATGAGCTCAAAGCTGCTGTGGCTAACGTGCCTATGCTGCGCCTGCTAGATCACACCCAACCCTTCCAGGTGTACTGTGATGCCTCACTCCAAGGAGTAGGTGCAGTCCTGATGCAGGATGGGTACCCCCTTGCCTATCTGAGCAAGAAGTTGTCCTCTGCTGAGGTCAACTACACCACAGGTGAGCAAGAGATGCTTGCTCTTGTCACCGCATGCAAAGAATGGCGTTGCTACCTTGAAGGTGTGCCATTCACTCTGTTCACCGACCATAAGCCTTTGATTTCACTGCCTACACAGAAGAATCTGTCTAGGCGTCAGGCTAGGTGGATGGAGCTGCTGTCTAGGTTTGACTTTAAGCTGGAGTATATTCCTGGCCCTGTCAACCCAGCAGATCCTTTATCCCGGTTAATCACTGGCCCCCAGGAAGGTGCCACTGTGTGTGCAATGCTCACCAGACGGCAGGCCAAACTTTCCTGTGGGGGGGAGGGAGCTAGTGGTGCTCGAGCCCTTGAGGCCAATGCCCCTGCTGCCGTCACTGCGAAATCCTCCTTAACTCCAGAGATTACTGAAAATACTGCTGATACAAGCCATAACAGGGACCTCGTTCCCCTGGTCACCTGTACATCTGACACCTCAGTGCACTATCCTGCGGCTCCTGCCCATCCTCTGGGTTTGTCTGATCAACTCATCCAAGGATACCGGCTTGACCCTGCGTTTAATGCTGAAGCTGATCTGTCCAGCATGTACCAGGACACACATGGCCTATGGCGGCTCACTGGTAAGGATAAGGTAGTGGTCCCCAATGACTCTGAGCTGCGCAATCACATTTTGCACGAGATGCATGATGCAGTCTATTCAGGTCATGTGGGTATCAGCAAAACCCTGGAACGTGTGTCACGTGTGTTTTGGTGGAACACAATGCGTGCTGACGTCAGGTACTATGTGTCCACATGTGATGCCTGTCAACGTGACAAGGCGTCTACTCTCAAGCCAGGTGGCCTACTCAACCCGTTGTCTATACCTGACTACCGCTGGGAGTCTGTGTCCATGGACTTCATTACCAAGCTACCCTCTGGGTCACATGGGTATGATGCTATCTGTGTCTTTGTGGACAGGCTCAGCAAGATGGTCCACTTTGTGCCCTGCCGTGAGGACCTTAAGGCACGCCGTTTTGCACAACTGTTCATTGACCATGTGTACAAGCTGCATGGCATGCCTGCTGAGCTGATCTCTGACCGGGGCTCACTGTTCACAAGTGTGTTCTGGCGTGAGGTCATGAGGCGCTGTGGCTCTAAGCCTGCCCTCTCATCATCTTATCATCCACAGTCTGATGGCCAGACAGAGAGGTATAACCGTGTGTTAGAGGAGATGCTCAGGCACTACATCTCACCTACTCAATCTGACTGGCCTGACTACTTAGCCTTGGCTGAGTTTGCTGTCAACAACTCGTGGCAGGAGTCCATCCAGTCCACCCCCTTCCTGGTCAACACAGGTCAGTCTCCTGTGACTGTTGGCCTACGTGATCTGCCTTATGGGGGCCGTTGTCCCTCTGCTCATGCCTTTACCCGCTGGTGGCAGGATGCTGTTGCCAATGCCAGGAAGTGCATGGCTGCAGCCCAATCCCGTCAGGCTGCCTATGCCAACAAGGCTAGGCGTGACGTTGAGTACAAGGTGGGCCAGAAGGTGTTGCTCAGCACCAAGAACCTCAAGCTTCAGCCTGGGAAGGCTCGTAAGCTCATACCTAGGTATGTGGGTCCCTTTGAGATCCTGCTACTGGTTGGTGCAGTAGCTGTCAAGCTAGACCTGCCTGCCAGCATGAGCCGTCTGCACCCTGTCTTCCATGTGTCACTCATCAAGCCTTACACTGGCACTGATGTGGGCTTCATGCCACCTCCTGTGACATGGATGGATGAGACCCCTGTGTACTATGTTGAGCGTTTGCTTGACCACAAGGGTGTGAAAGACAACAAGGCCAGTTTCTACCTGGTGCAGTGGGAGGGCTATGACTCCACTCACAACACCTGGGAGCCCAGGTCCAACCTGACTGACTGTGACAAGGTCTTGGCTGAATACAATGCTATCCATCATCTTAAGTAAGTCTCCTGCATGCATGCTGCCGCGCTGCTGCACTAGGGCACTCTCTTCTCTGTGCTTACAAAGCCTATAATGATATGTTACAATTCCCCTATTACAGTTGGTCTCTGACCACACCCAGCTTTGACCTGGCTCTACCTTCATGGTACCCAGTAGCTAACCAAGTGAGACCTAGGTCTTGCGAGTCTCGGGTTTAACCTGAGGCGGAACGAGGCATCCCCTTGGGGGGGAGGAATGTAAGGGCGCGCTCCGCGTAAGTCCCTTAGTGTCGTCTGGGCTGTCGCGGTTAACCCGAGGCAGCTACAAGATAATCGGTCACACCGCATTAGTGTGAGTTGGCAGGTAAAGCCTAGCAGCGTAAGCTGTGAGGACAGCTGGTTCGATTCCAGGGGGCCCCGTTCTAAGCCCTAGCCTTCTCACGGTAGTGCCTTGTGGCCGACCCTTTCAGTACCCGCACTTCGGTGCCCTCGCGGCCGGCTCAGTGTTACACATGGTTCAAACGGTCCAGCGTCGCCTTTATAAGGCTGCACGTTACACGAGGCTAGCTGCGATGCTGGCTGCGAGGCTGGCTGCGAAACTGGCTGCGAGGCTGGCTGCGAGGAAAATGGCTGCGAGGCTGGCTGCGAGGTGAGATCCTCACACCGAGTTGCCTCGCAGGTATGCTTCTGCGCTGCTGGACCAGCTGTGTGGCCGCGAGGTTGTGTGGCCGCGAGTATGTGGCTGCGAGTATGGGCTAGATGTGGCTGCGAGTATGGGTAACCTCGTGCGATGCCATCTGTGGACCAGCTGTGTGGCCGCGAGGTTGTGTGGCCGCGAGTATGTGGCTGCGAGTATGGGCTAGATGTGGCTGCGAGTATGGGTAACCTCGTGCAATGCCATCGCTACAATACCGGCTACACGATGATGCGACTAAGGCACGGGTGTTGCACGGATGCCTTGAATGCAAGTGAGGTGGTCATTCCGTGCAAGGCAAGCCGCGAAATCTTCCAAGTGCTTGAAGGCATTGTGCTATTCCGTAGTGCATTCCGTAGTGTGTTTCTTAAATGTTACAAGGTGCGAGGGTACCCCGACAGTACTGTAGACATCTACAGTACTGTAAGTGGTCTCTCGAGGTACCTCGAGGTATCTACAGTACTGTAGATGTCTACAGTACTGTAGATGCCTACAGTACTGTAGATGTCTTCAGTACTGTAGATGTCTACAGTACTGTAGACATCGACAGTACTGTAGAGGTCTACAGTACTGTAGAGGTCTACAGTACTGTAAGTGGTCTCTCGAGGTACCTCGAGGTACCTATAGTACTGTAGATGTCTACAGTACTGTAGATGTCTACAGTACTGTAGATGTCTACAGTACTGTAGATGTCTACAGTACTGTAGATGTCTTCAGTACTGTAGATGTCTACAGTACTGTAGACACCTACAGTACTGTAAGTGGTCTCTCGAGGTACCTCGAGGTACCTACAGTACTGTAGATGTCTACAGTACTGTAGATGTCTACAGTACTGTAGATGTCTACAGTACTGTAGACACCTACAATACTGTAAGTGGTCTCTCGAGGTACCTCGAGGTACCTACAGTACTGTAGATGTCTACAGTACTGTAGATGTCTACAGTACTGTAGATGTCTACAGTACTGTAAGTGGTCTCGCGAGGTACCCCGACAGTACTGTAGATGTCTACAGTACTGTAGACATCTACAGTACTGTAGACATCTACAGTACTGTTCGTGTACTCGCGAGGTACCCCGACAGTACTGTAGACCTCTACAGTACTGTAGCATGGCCGTATCTCACCAACCGCGCAAAATCACGAATTTTAGTTTCAACCCCCAATCTTACAATGCCTTCATTTGACTATGTACCAAGTCCGAGGCTCTGAATCTCAAAAATGCTGTTACTAATTTGCCTGAGTGCAGGGCAGGGCAGGGCAGGCACTCCTACAAATTAGTCCCTGCGTTTGTCCCTGCGTTTTGCCGACCTTGTCCGATTGGGCTGAAATTTTGATAGATGGTAGTTTGCAGAAAATAAAACATATTTTTCAGACAAAACATTTTAAAAAATCAAAGGCGGCTGCGCTGTGGCCCTGTGGCTAGAGTGCAGGGATGAGTGCAGGGATAGGTTGCGGGCCACAGCGCAGCCGCCTTTGATTTTTTTAAAATATTTTGTCTGAAAAATATGTTTTATTTTCTGCAAACTACCATCTATCAAAATTTCAGCCCAATCGGACAAGGTCGGCAAAACGCAGGGACAAACGCAGGGACTAATTTGTAGGAGTGGGGCTGGGCAGGGCAGGCAGGGGAGGGGCAACGCAAGGCTTGGATGAGGTGGGGCAGGGCTTGGATGGGGTGGGTCAGGGCTGGGGAGGGGTGGGGCAGGGCTGTCAGGCATGTAGGCAGGCAGGCAGGCTGTCAGGCATCTAGGCCGGCAGGCAGGCTGTCAGGCATGTAGGCAAGCTGTCGGGCATGTAGGCAGGCAGGCAAGTGAGCTGTCAGGCATGTAGGCAGACAGGCAGGCTGTCCGGCATCACTCCTACAAATTAATCCCTGCGTCCGTCCCTGCGTTTTGACCAACCTTGTCCGATCGGGCTTAAATTTTGATAGATGGTAGTTTGCATAATATAAAACATATTTTCAAATAAAATATTTAAAAAAAATCAAAGGCAGCTGCGCTGTGGCCCTGTGGCTAGAGTGCAGGGATGAGTGCAGGGATAGGTTGCGGGCCACAGCGCAACAGCTTTTGGATTTTTCCTAATATTTTTCTTGAAAAATATGTTTTATTTTCCGAAAACTGCCATCTATCAAATTTTCAGCCCGATCGGACAAGGTCGGTAGAACGCAGGGACAAACGCAGGGACTAAATTGTAGGAGTGATGTAGGCAGGCAAGCAGGTGGGCTGTCCGGCATGTAGGCAGGCAGGCAGGCAGGTAGGCTGTCAAGCATGTGGCAGGTGGGCTGTGGGCATGTGGGCAGGCAGGTGGAGGGTGTTGGGCGGGCACATGAGCAGGCTGTCTGGTGAATATGTAGGTGAGGTGGCAGGCTGGCAGGCCAGTAAGCAGGCAGGTGGAGGGTAGGCAGGCAGGTGGAGGGTGGGTGGGCAGGCAAGTGCGGCAGGCCTTCATACCTGGGCTGGTTGGGGCCCAAGGCGAAAGGGCATTGGCAACATAAAGGTTTAGTTGCACTCCAGTACAGGGTTCGACAGTTGGTGATATCTGGTCTAAGGGCGCCCTTAACTGATGTCAGGGTAAACTACGGGGACCCTATACACTGTTCATACCCCAAAAAAATTTGCCGGCCTGCGGCCGGCTTGGAAGAGGCATGTTAGCTTACAGCAGCTGATAAGGAGGCTTCAAATTGTGAGCCCATTGTGAGCCCCCATGACCCCATTGTGAGCCCCCCATTGTCAGCCCCCATGACCCCATTGTGAGCCCCCATGAAGGTGCTGGCACCAACAGAGCAGAAAGCCACAAGCTTGCCAACATCTTGACAACAGGGTGTCAATCACACGCAGTATGACAGCTGTGATGTGCTCAGATGTGGCCCCCACCACTTTAACAGCGCATAAGAAAGAGGTGTGGTAGACGATGGCTCCAGATAGCGCACGTAGAGGAGCAAATGGTCCTCAGTTCCCACGTCCGTGCTGCTGTCAGCTAACAAGCTGAATAGGGGCTGGCTCGTACAGCTGCTAGCTGTTGAGTGAGGAGGGTTTGGCTAATAGAGTAAAGGGCGGCATTGAAGTAACGGGTGGCACTGAAGTCATGCGGCATAGCTGGTGCCCCACTGTGAGTGGCAAACTGGAGGTGGGCTGCAAAGGACATGGCTGAGTGGCCCCACAACACCATGAAGAGGGCTGCCAACACCATGCGGCGGTAGGTGCCTTGGACCACTGTTGTTGTTGCAGCCTTCACAACTGCTTTGATGGAGCTGGCACCCCCCCCAGCACGCTGTGCCATGCCGATGGCTTCTGAATGGGCCTTGCTCTTGGCGTGTTGGGCCAGCTCCGCCTCACACGTCACAGCCCCACCACCACCACTCGCCTTTGCGAATAGAGATGAGTTGGGCATGTGCTCCGAGCAAGTGGAGCAGTGGGCTTGGGGGGTGCCTCTCTCGTTGCATCCGCCACTGAACCTGCACCATGGGTACTTTGCTTGCAACTCCTTCTGCTTAGCCTCAGTCATTGCAGTCTTGTGGCCTCTGCGGATGCTGGAAGGTGCTGGCTCTTGGTCAATGAGAATAGGATCGTCTTTGCTAAGGCTGGCCACTGGCTGCGGGGTGGACGGAGCCGAAGAGGTTGGGCTGGAAGGGGAGGGGGCTGGGCTCCTGCCCTGCTGCTGCTACCGTGATGCTGCCCTGCTGCTGATGACGTTGCTGCCCTGCTGTAGCTGCCCTGCTGCTGCTGCTGCTGCCGCTGCTGCCCTGCTGTAGCTTCACTGCCGCTGCTGCTGCCGATGGTTCAGCACTTTAGCAGCAGCATGGCCCTGATGCTGCCCTGCTGCTGCTCTGCTGCTGCTGCGCAGCCCTGCTAATGCTGCTACTGCCCTGCTCCTGCTGCTGCTGCCCTGCTGCTGTTGCCCTGCTAATGCAGCTGCTGCCCTGCTGCTGCTACCCTCCTGCTGCTGCAGCCATGCTGCTGCAGCTGCTGCCCTGCTGCTGCTCCACTGCCATTATGCTGCTGCCCTGCTGCTGCTACCGTGATGCTGCCCTGGTGCTGCTGACGTGCAGGACCTGCTGCAGCACTTATTAAGAATGCCAAATGATAATTATCAGACATATTATACCCCAAACCAGTTTAATCCTCCCCGCATTGGGCTGACAAGGCCAATTTCATCGGGAAAGGCGGGATTGCGGGCTGCGTGGTCTGCGCGGTTCAAGAAGTTAACATGAGTTAACATGTGAACGCGGAGATGTCAACGTCGAAGATGTCAACGATGCGATGGTACCCACCAAGCGCCATTTGAATTGTCATCTGTCGCTGGTCCGACGGAGTCTGCCTTTCTTGCCTGGCTTTCCCATATCTGATAACGCAGCCGTGAGTTAGGTTTGAGATATGTACGGGCGCAACTAAGAATAACAGGCGCCCGTAGATAGCCCGTGAACTCCCCCCCGTAACCCGAATTTTGAAAATCACGGGCCCCCGTACTGGGCCTTCGGCCCAGTTACGGGGGCCCTCGCCAAAATGGGTCAAAAGTACGGGCCCCGTACGGGGGGTCGAACCCTGCTCTAGTATTGTTTAACACTCCCAAGCCTGCATTCACGCACAGGGCAATGCACTACACTGTGAGCATTGCGCGTGTAGGTGCATGCATGTGAGCATGACATGGCATCTGTTTGCTGGTGCATCCACATCCTACTTACCAAGCGGCCACGTGCCAAGCCTTAAGTCAGAGGCGCCTAGCGCACTCAGACTTCCACACCCAGGCGCATGCAGGGATTGAGCAACCTCCAATGCTCATCTGCTACTGTCTTTCGCCGTGCCCACGGGGTGTCCCCCTTCTGTTGCTGCTCTCCCTGCTGTTGCTGCTGTTGCTGCTGTTCTTACTGTTGCTGTTGCTCATACTCCTCCAACTGCCCATCGTCTTGCTCCTGGTTATGCTGGGGCCTGGCAAGCTTTCTTCGTCGTGGTGGTGACTGGCCTGGACGCTCCTGCCCAACCCTAGGTACAGGGGCATCGCAGGGGCGCAAAGGGGCTGATACATTCGTCGTCTTGCCCCTTCAGATTGAGCCGGATAGCCAGGACATCGCCCCCGCAGCGAGCGCACACCATCTGTAACCGCACCATCTGTAACCGCTTGCTATCGTGCTCGCGAGCAATGATGCCAAGAGCATCATCGATGTGCTACGCTGTGGTTGTGTAGTTATGGGTGTGAGGAGCCCCACCTGGGTTGACCCACGCTACTAGCCGTTGGCGCTGCTCCTCAGCTGTTGCCGCGGACAGTGCCACACTGCGCAGGGGTGGCCTTACAAGCCGGTTGTCGACGTTTTTCGGGACACATTTGTGGCTGAGTTGCGGCCATGTGTGACCGGGCGACTTAGGCCCCCTTTCCAATGGAGTCCGGGCGGAGTTGGAGTCCGCACTTTTTGGAACTCCAACTCCACCCCTTTCCATTGCTCCGGAGTCCGGAGTCGGAGTCCACCTGCAGCCGTAGGAACTTGAAGGATCTGCTGTGTGCTGCGAGATTGCTTGGTGCCGCAATTCCAAAGCAGTGCCGTTTACCAAAGCAGCCGCAAATTCAAAGAGCGCCTGACCAGGTTGCCGTGCAGGCGCTACAACCGCGTCAGTGAGTATTGGAAACCTCAGACCCCAACCTCGTCGACGTGGTAGGGCACGCAGCCCGCGAAACAGCGTATCGTTCGCGATTTCACACCGCGCACCATCACCACCTCCTAGCACCACCCAACAAGCCCCAAACACTTGAGACACCGTTGTAACACTTGAGACACTGTAATACCTTGAGACTGGTGGACAAGACACAGTAACACTTGAGACACTGTTGTAACACTTGAGACACTGTAATACCTTGAGGCTATAACGCCTTGAGACACTGTAACACTCGAGACACTTGTGACACTGGGACCTTGAAGCTGTGAGAATGTTGGACAAGCCTCGTCGTCAATTGTGCATGTAACAACGGTCCACATTACAACGGCACAAGGCAAGTACCACCAGCAAGACAAACCATGCCAACCAGCTATTGCCAAGTCCAATGCACGTAGGCACCTTTACTCTGTCCAAAGGGCATGTGTGTAGCACAAGCTACAGCTCTGATGGTGGATCACAGAAGATGGCAGTATACCTCCGTTTTGACTGGTGCCGGTACCATTTTGACCGGTTGACTGTGCCGTTCATGAACGGAGCAGTTGCGGACGCTGGGTCAAAACGGTGCGACTGGTACCATTGATAAACGCTCCGTTTCATGACAGCGTCAACCTAGACGGCGGTCCGTTCAAACGGACCGACCGTAGCTGTCAAGACAGTCTTATCTCAACGGTCCGTTCAAACGGTCTGACTGGAGCTGATGGCCTTGATGGTCAGACCGGAGCAAACGGAGTGACTGGAGCGACTAATCCGACCGGAGCAGTCAAGACAGTCTTATCTCAACGGTCCGTTCGAACGGGCTTACTGGTGCTGATGGCCTTGATGGTCAGACCGGAGCAAACGGAGAGACTGGAGCGACCGGACCGACCGGAGCAGTCAAGACAGTCTTATCTCAACGGTCCGTTCGAACGGTCTGACTGGTGCTGATGGCCTTGATGGTCAGACCGGAGCAAACGGAGTGACTGGAGCGACCGGAGCGACCGGAGCAGCCAAGACAGTATCATCTCAACAGTCCGTTCAAACGGTCAAATTGGTGCTGATGGCCTTCACGCTCTGATTGACGGAGCGACCGGAGCAGTCAAGACAGTCTTATCTCAACGGTCCGTTCGAACGGTCTGACTGGTGCTGATGGCCTTGATGGTCAGACCGGAGCAAACGGAGTGACTGGAGCGACCGGAGCGACCGGAGCAGTCAAGACAGTCTTATCTCAACGGTCCGTTCAAACGGTCCGATTGGTGCTGATGGCCTTGACGGTCTGACCGGAGCAAACGGAGTGACTGGGGCGACCGGAGCGACCGGAGCAGCCAAGACAGTATCATCTCAACAGTCCGTTCAAACGGTCAAATTGGTGCTGATGGCCTTCACGCTCTGATTGACGGAGCGACCGGAGCAGTCCGACAAACGGAGAGACTCGAGCGACCCGGTAGCTGTATCAGGGATCCACGGCTAGACACAACCGACGTGCTACATACACAATGCTGAATTAATGAGTGTCTCTATCTGCATCTCACGAGGTAGAAGAGGAAGGATTCCATAACAACCCAAACATTCCAACGTTGTGGTCCAAATGCACAATAGTCCCCAATGTCCATTAAAACCGCTCTGACTTTATGTGGCGCAGCAAAGGCCCATACTTGTTGATGTGCTTAGAACGTTGCTCATAGACCTGCGATCATAACCAACAACTTTTGATTTAGCGATAACCAACAACTTTTGAACGAGCCCGACAACAATTGGCACAACTACAATGCGTGATTGCATGTTCTGTGACACACCTCAGTATTGACGCCCTGCAACTCCTGCAGATTAAGAGGGTTGACCATTGCATCACACCAGATCCCCTTGTGATTGTAAATAGTTGGAAACGGTCCACTGCATGCTTTGCTTGCGTGCAGAACTTGTTGATCTCTGGGTGTAGGTGTGCCCCCAAGCAGGGGGCAGGCGGCAGTATGCGGGGGGGCAGCAACGGGCAACATGTGGGCGGGCAGCAGCGGGCAGCATGCGGGTAGCAGCAGTTAGGGGGTTAGGGGTCAGGTTTAGGGATAGTTTTAGGGTTAGGGTTAGGGTTAGAGTTAGGGTTAGGGTTAGGGTTAGGGTTAGGGTTAGGGTTAGGGTTAGGGTTAGGGTTAGGGTTAGCAGCAGGGCAGCAGCAGCAGCAGGGCAGCAGCAGCAGCAAGGGCAGCAGCAGCAGCAAGGGCAGCAGCAGCAGAAGGGCAGCAGCAATAGCAGGGCAGCAATAGCAGGGCAGCAGCAGCAGCAGCAGCAGCAGCAGCAGCAGCAGGGCATCAGCAGACGGGCAGCAGCAGCAGCAGCAGGGCAGCAGCAGCAGGGCAGCAGAAACAGCAGCAGCAGAGCAGCAGCAGCAGCAGCAGCAGCAGCAGCAGCAGAGCAGCAGCAGCAGCAGCAGCAGCAGCAGCAGCAGCAGCAGCAGCAGCAGCAGCAGCAGCAGCAGCAGCAGCAGCAGCAGCAGAGCAGCAGCAGCAGGGCAGCAGCAGCAGGGCAGCAGCAGCAGCAGCAGCAGCAGCAGCAGGGCAGCAGCAGCAGCAGGGCAGCAGCAGCAGCAGGGCAGCAGCAGCAGCAGGGCAGCAGCAGCAGCAGGGCAGCAGCAGCAGCAGCGCAGCAGCAGCAGCGGGGCAGCAGCAGCAGCAGCAGCAGCAGGAGCAGCAAGAGCAGCAGCAGCAGCAAGAGCAGCAGCAGCAGCAAGGGCAGCAGCAGCAGCAAGGGCAGCAGCAGCAGCAAGGGCAGCAGCAGCAGCATGGGCAGCAGCAGCAGCAAGGGCAGCAGCAGCAGCAAGGGCAGCAGCAGCAGCAAGGGCAGCAGCAGCGGCAGCAGCAGCGGCACGGCAGCAGCAGCGGCACGGCAGCGGCAGCGGCAGCGGCAGCGGCAGCGGCAGCGGCAGCGGCAGCGGCAGCGGCGGCAGCGGCAGCGGCAGCAGTAGCAGGGCAGCAGCAGCAGCAGCAGCAGCAGCAGCAGCAGAGCAGCAGCAGCAGGGCAGCAGCAGCAGGGCAGCAGCAGCAGCAGCATCAGCAGCAGCAGGGCAGCAGCAGCAGCAGGGCAGCAGCAGCAGCAGGGCAGCAGCAGCAGCAGGGCAGCAGCAGCAGCAGGGCACCAGCAGCAGCAAGGGCAGCAGCAGCAAGGGCAGCAGCAGCAGCAAGGGCAGCAGCAGCAGCAAGGGCAGCAGCAGCAGCAAGGGCAGCAGCAGCAGCAAGGGCAGCAGCAGCAGCAAGGGCAGCAGCAGCAGCAAGGGCAGCAGCAGCAGCAAGGGCAGCAGCAGCAGCAAGGGCAGCAGCAGCAAGGGCAGCAGCAGCAGCAAGGGCAGCAGCAGCAGCAAGGGCAGCAGCAGCGGCAGCAGCAGCGGCACAGCAGCAGCAGCGGCACGGCAGCGGCAGCGGCAGCGGCAGCGGCAGCGGCGGCAGCGGCAGCGGCAGCGGCGGCAGCGGCGGCGGCAGCGGCGGCAGCGGCGGCGGCAGCGGCGGCAGCGGCGGCGGCAGCGGCAGCAGTAGCAGGGCAGCAGCAGCAGCAGCAGCAGCAGCAGCAGCAGCAGGAGCAGCAGCGGGGCAGCAGGAGCAGCAGCGGGGCAGCAGGAGCAGCAGCGGGGCAGCAGGAGCAGCAGCGGGGCAGCAGCAGCAGCAAGGGCAGCAGCAGCAGCAAGGGCAGCAGCAGCAGCAAGGGCAGCAGCAGCAGCAAGGGCAGCAGCAGCAGCAAGGGCAGCAGCAGCAGCAAGGGCAGCAGCAGCAGCAAGGGCAGCAGCAGCAGCAGGGCAGCAGCAGCAGCAGGGCAGCAGCAGCAGCAAGGGCAGCAGCAGCAGCAAGGGCAGCAGCAGCAGCAGCAGGGCAGCAGCAGCAGCAGCAGCAGCAGCAGCAGCAGCAGCAGCAGCAGCAGCAGCAGCAGCAGCAGCAGCAGCAGCAGGGCAGCAGCAGCAGAATGGCAGCAGCAGCAGAATGGCAGCAGCAGCAGCAGGGCAGCAATAGCAGCAGGGCAGCAATAGCAGGGCAGCAGCAGCAGCAGCAGCAGCAGCAGGGCAGCAGCAGACGGGCAGCAGCAGCAGCAGCAGCAGGGCAGCAGCAGCAGGGCAGCAGCAGCAGCAGCAGCAGAGCAGCAGCAGCAGCAGCAGCAGCAGCAGCAGCAGAGCAGCAGCAGCAGCAGCAGCAGCAGCAGCAGAGCAGCAGCAGCAGCAGCAGCAGCAGCAGCAGCAGCAGCAGCAGCAGCAGCAGCAGCAGCAGCAGCAGCAGCAGGGCAGCAGCAGCAGCAGGGCAGCAGCAGCAGCAAGGGCAGCAGCAGCAGCAGCAAGGGCAGCAGCAGCAGCAAGGGCAGCAGCAGCAGCAAGGGCAGCAGCAGCAGCAAGGGCAGCAGCAGCAGCAGGGCAGCGGCAGCGGCAGCGGCAGCGCGGCAGCGCGGAAGCGCGGAGGGGCGGCAGGGGCGGCAGGGGCGGCAGGGGCGGCAGGGGCGGCAGGGGTGGCAGGGGCGGCAGGGGCGGCAGCGGCGGCAGGGGCGGCAGGGGCGGCAGGGGCGGCAGGGGCGGCAGGGGCGGCAGGGGCGGCAGGGGCGGCAGGGGCGGCAGGGGCGGCAGGGGCGGCAGGGGCGGCAGGGGCGGCAGGGGCGGCAGGGGCGGCAGGGGCGGCAGGGGCGGCAGGGGCGGCAGGGGCGGCAGGGGCGGCAGGGGCGGCAGGGGCGGCAGGGGCGGCAAGGGCGGCAGCAGCAGCAGGGCAGCAGCAGCAGCAGGGCAGCAATAGCAGCAGGGCAGCAGCAGCAGCAGCAGCAGCGGCAGCGGCAGCGGCAGCGGCAGTGGCAGCGGCAGCGGCAGCGGCAGCGGCAGCGGCAGCAGCAGCAGCAGCCGAAGGGCAGCAGGGCAGCAGCAGCAACAGGGCAGCAGCAGCAGCAAGGGCAGCAGCAGCAGCAAGGGCAGCAGCAGCAGCAAGGGCAGCAGCAGCAGCAGGGCAGCAGCAATAGCAGGGCAGCAATAGCAGGGCAGCAGCAGCAGCAGCAGCAGCAGCAGCAGCAGCAGCAGCAGCAGCAGCAGGGCATCAGCAGACGGGCAGCAGCAGCAGCAGCAGGGCAGCAGCAGCAGGGCAGCAGCAACAGCAGCAGCAGAGCAGCAGCAGCAGCAGCAGCAGCAGCAGCAGAGCAGCAGCAGCAGCAGCAGCAGCAGCAGCAGCAGCAGCAGCAGCAGCAGCAGCAGCAGAGCAGCAGCAGCAGGGCAGCAGCAGCAGGGCAGCAGCAGCAGCAGCAGCAGCAGCAGCAGCAGGGCAGCAGCAGCAGCAGGGCAGCAGCAGCAGCAGGGCAGCAGCAGTAGCAGGGCAGCAGCAGCAGCAGGGCAGCAGCAGCAGCGGGGCAGCAGCAGCAGCAGCAGCAGCAGGAGCAGCAAGAGCAGCAGCAGCAGCAAGAGCAGCAGCAGCAGCAAGGGCAGCAGCAGCAGCAAGGGCAGCAGCAGCAGCAAGGGCAGCAGCAGCAGCATGGGCAGCAGCAGCAGCAAGGGCAGCAGCAGCAGCAAGGGCAGCAGCAGCAGGAAGGGCAGCAGCAGCGGCAGCAGCAGCGGCACGGCAGCAGCAGCGGCACGGCAGCGGCAGCGGCAGCGGCAGCGGCAGCGGCAGCAGCAGCGGCAGCGGCGGCAGCGGCAGCGGCAGCAGTAGCAGGGCAGCAGCAGCAGCAGCAGCAGCAGCAGCAGCAGAGCAGCAGCAGCAGGGCAGCAGCAGCAGGGCAGCAGCAGCAGCAGCATCAGCAGCAGCAGGGCAGCAGCAGCAGCAGGGCAGCAGCAGCAGCAGGGCAGCAGCAGCAGCAGGGCAGCAGCAGCAGCAGGGCACCAGCAGCAGCAAGGGCAGCAGCAGCAAGGGCAGCAGCAGCAGCAAGGGCAGCAGCAGCAGCAAGGGCAGCAGCAGCAGCAAGGGCAGCAGCAGCAGCAAGGGCAGCAGCAGCAGCAAGGGCAGCAGCAGCAGCAAGGGCAGCAGCAGCAGCAAGGGCAGCAGCAGCAGCAAGGGCAGCAGCAGCAAGGGCAGCAGCAGCAGCAAGGGCAGCAGCAGCAGCAAGGGCAGCAGCAGCAGCAAGGGCAGCAGCAGCAAGGGCAGCAGCAGCAGCAAGGGCAGCAGCAGCAGCAGGGCAGCAGCAGCAGCAGGGCAGCAGCAGCAGCAAGGGCAGCAGCAGCAGCAAGGGCAGCAGCAGCAGCAAGGGCAGCAGCAGCAGCAAGGGCAGCAGCAGCAGCAGGGCAGCAGCAGCAGCAGTGCAGCAGCAGCAGCAAGGGCAGCAGCAGCAGCAAGGGCAGCAGCAGCAGCAGCAGGGCAGCAGCAGCAGCAGCAGCAGCAGCAGCAGCAGCAGCAGCAGCAGCAGCAGCAGGGCAACAGCAGCAGAAGGGCAGCAGCAGCAGAAGGGCAGCAGCAGCAGCAGGGCAGCAATAGCAGCAGGGCAGCAATAGCAGGGCAGCAGCAGCAGCAGCAGCAGCAGGGCAGCAGCAGACGGGCAGCAGCAGCAGCAGCAGCAGGGCAGCAGCAGCAGGGCAGCAGCAGCAGCAGCAGCAGAGCAGCAGCAGCAGCAGCAGCAGCAGCAGCAGCAGAGCAGCAGCAGCAGCAGCAGCAGCAGCAGCAGAGCAGCAGCAGCAGCAGCAGCAGCAGCAGCAGCAGCAGCAGCAGCAGCAGCAGCAGCAGCAGCAGGGCAGCAGCAGCAGCAGGGCAGCAGCAGCAGCAAGGGCAGCAGCAGCAGCAAGGGCAGCAGCAGCAGCAAGGGCAGCAGCAGCAGCAAGGGCAGCAGCAGCAGCAAGGGCAGCAGCAGCAGCAAGGGCAGCAGCAGCAGCAGGGCAGCAGCAGCAGCAGGGCAGCAGCAGCAGCAGGGCAGCAGCAGCAGCAAGGGCAGCAGCAGCAGCAAGGGCAGCAGCAGCAGCAAGGGCAGCAGCAGCAGCAAGGGCAGCAGCAGCAGCATGGGCAGCAGCAGCAGCAAGGGCAGCAGCAGCAGCAAGGGCAGCAGCAGCAGCAAGGGCAGCAGCAGCGGCAGCAGCAGCGGCACGGCAGCAGCAGCGGCACGGCAGCGGCAGCGGCAGCGGCAGCGGCAGCGGCAGCAGCGGCGGCAGCGGCGGCAGCGGCAGCGGCAGCAGTAGCAGGGCAGCAGCAGCAGCAGCAGCAGCAGCAGCAGCAGAGCAGCAGCAGCAGGGCAGCAGCAGCAGGGCAGCAGCAGCAGCAGCATCAGCAGCAGCAGGGCAGCAGCAGCAGCAGGGCAGCAGCAGCAGCAGCAGGGCAGCAGCAGCAGCAGGGCAGCAGCAGCAGCAGGGCACCAGCAGCAGCAAGGGCAGCAGCAGCAAGGGCAGCAGCAGCAGCAAGGGCAGCAGCAGCAGCAAGGGCAGCAGCAGCAGCAAGGGCAGCAGCAGCAGCAAGGGCAGCAGCAGCAGCAAGGGCAGCAGCAGCAGCAAGGGCAGCAGCAGCAGCAAGGGCAGCAGCAGCAAGGGCAGCAGCAGCAGCAAGGGCAGCAGCAGCAGCAAGGGCAGCAGCAGCAAGGGCAGCAGCAGCAGCAAGGGCAGCAGCAGCAGCAGGGCAGCAGCAGCAGCAGGGCAGCAGCAGCAGCAAGGGCAGCAGCAGCAGCAAGGGCAGCAGCAGCAGCAAGGGCAGCAGCAGCAGCAAGGGCAGCAGCAGCAGCAGGGCAGCAGCAGCAGCAGGGCAGCAGCAGCAGCAAGGGCAGCAGCAGCAGCAAGGGCAGCAGCAGCAGCAGCAGGGCAGCAGCAGCAGCAGCAGCAGCAGCAGCAGCAGCAGCAGCAGCAGCAGCAGCAGCAGCAGGGCAGCAGCAGCAGAAGGGCAGCAGCAGCAGCAGG
>JASKMD010000029.1:5188037-5250537 GCA_030144725.1 Haematococcus lacustris | reverse complement strand
CAGCAGCAGCAGCAGCAGCAGCAGGCAGCAGCAGCAGCAGCAGCAGGGCAGCAGCAGCAGCAGGGCAGCAGCAGCAGCAAGGGCAGCAGCAGCAGCAAGGGCAGCAGCAGCAGCAAGGGCAGCAGCAGCAGCAAGGGCAGCAGCAGCAGCAAGGGCAGCAGCAGCAGCAAGGGCAGCAGCAGCAGCAGGGCAGCAGCAGCAGCAGGGCAGCAGCAGCAGCAAGGGCAGCAGCAGCAGCAAGGGCAGCAGCAGCAGCAGAGGGCAGCAGCAGCAGCAAGGGCAGCAGCAGCAGCAGGGCAGCGGCAGCGGCAGCGGCAGCGGCAGCGGCAAGCGGCAGCAGCGGCAGCAGCGGCAGCGGCAGCGCGGCAGGGGCGGCAGGGGCGGCAGGGGCGGCAGGGGCGGCAGCGGCGGCAGGGGCGGCAGGGGCGGCAGGGGCGGCAGGGGCGGCAGGGGCGGCAGGGGCGGCAGGGGCGGCAGGGGCGGCAGGGGCGGCAGGGGCGGCAGGGGCGGCAGGGGCGGCAGGGGCGGCAGGGGCGGCAGGGGCGGCAGGCGGCAGCAGCAGGGCAGCAGCAGCAGCAGGGCAGCAGCAGCAGCAGGGCAGCAATAGCAGCAGGGCAGCAATAGCAGGGCAGCAGCAGCAGCAGCAGCAGCGGCAGCGGCAGCGGCAGCGGCAGCGGCAGCGGCAGCGGCAGCGGCAGCGCGCAGCGGCAGCGGCAGCGGCAGCGGCGGCGGCAGCAGGGCAGCAGCAGCAGCAGCAGCAGCAAGGGCAGCAGCAGCAGCAGCAGGGCAGCAGCAGCAGCAGGGCAGCAGCAGCAGCAGCCGAAAGGCAGCAGCAGCAGCAGCAGCAGCAGCAGCAGCAGCAGGCCAGCAGCAGCAGGGCAGCAGCAGCAGCAGCAGCAGCAGCAGCAAGGGCAGCAGCAGCAGCAAGGGCAGCAGCAGCAGCAGCAGCATCAGCAGCAGCAGCAGGGCAGCAGCAGCAGCAACAGCTACAGTAGGAGGGGGTAGGGGGCAGGGGGGCAGGGGGACAGGGGAGCAGGGGGGCAGGGGGGCAGGGGTTGCCTAGTTATCCTTAGCTCCAGTCAGTCCAGTCACGGCAGTCACTCCGTTCGCTCCGTTTGGGCCTACCCCGCTATCCTTAGCTCCAGTCAGTCCAGTCACAGCAGTCACTCCGTTCGCTCCGTTTGGGCCTGCCCCGCTATCCTTAGCTCCAGTCAGTCCAGTCACAACAGTCACTCCGTTCGCTCCGTTTGGGCCTGCCCCGCTATCCTTAGCTCCAGTCAGTCCAGTCACAGCAGTCACTCCGTTCGCTCCGTTTGGGCCTGCCCCGCTATCCTTAGCTCCAGTCAGTCCAGTCACAACAGTCACTCCGTTCGCTCCGTTTGGGCCTGCCCCGCTATCCTTAGCTCCAGTCAGTCCAGTCACGGCAGTCACTCCGTTCGCTCCGTTTGGGCCTACCCCGCTATCCTTAGCTCCAGTCAGTCCAGTCACAGCAGTCACTCCGTTCGCTCCGTTTGGGCCTGCCCCGCTATCCTTAGCTCCAGTCAGTCCAGTCACGGCAGTCACTCCGTTCGCTCCGTTTGGGCCTGCCCCGCTATCCTTAGCTCCAGTCAGTCCAGTCACAGCAGTCACTCCGTTCGCTCCGTTTGGGCCTACCCCGCTATCCTTAGCTCCAGTCAGTCCAGTCACAGCAGTCACTCCGTTCGCTCCGTTTGGGCCTGCCCCGCTATCCTTAGCTCCAGTCAGTCCAGTCACAGCAGTCACTCCGTTCGCTCCGTTTGGGCCTGCCCCGCTATCCTTAGCTCCAGTCAGTCCAGTCACGGCAGTCACTCCGTTCGCTCCGTTTGGGCCTGCCCCGCTATCCTTAGCTCCAGTCAGTCCAGTCACAGCAGTCACTCCGTTCGCTCCGTTTGGGCCTGCCCCGCTATCCTTAGCTCCAGTCAGTCCAGTCACGGCAGTCACTCCGTTCGCTCCGTTTGGGCCTGCCTCGCTATCCTTAGCTCCAGTCAGTCCAGTCACGGCAGTCACTCCGTTCGCTCCGTTTGGGCCTGCCCCGCTATCCTTAGCTCCAGTCAGTCCAGTCACAGCAGTCACTCCGTTCGCTCCGTTTGGGCCTGCCCCGCTATCCTTAGCTCCAGTCAGTCCAGTCACAGCAGTCACTCCGTTCGCTCCGTTTGGGCCTGCCCCGCTATCCTTAGCTCCAGTCAGTCCAGTCACGGCAGTCACTCCGTTCGCTCCGTTTGGGCCTACCCCGCTATCCTTAGCTCCAGTCAGTCCAGTCACAGCAGTCACTCCGTTCGCTCCGTTTGGGCCTGCCCCGCTATCCTTAGCTCCAGTCAGTCCAGTCACAGCAGTCACTCCGTTCGCTCCGTTTGGGCCTGCCCCGCTATCCTTAGCTCCAGTCAGTCCAGTCACAGCAGTCACTCCGTTCGCTCCGTTTGGGCCTGCCCCGCTATCCTTAGCTCCAGTCAGTCCAGTCACGGCAGTCACTCCGTTCGCTCCGTTTGGGCCTGCCCCGCTATCCTTAGCTCCAGTCAGTCCAGTCACAGCAGTCACTCCGTTCGCTCCGTTTGGGCCTGCCCCGCTATCCTTAGCTCCAGTCAGTCCAGTCACGGCAGTCACTCCGTTCGCTCCGTTTGGGCCTGCCTCGCTATCCTTAGCTCCAGTCAGTCCAGTCACGGCAGTCACTCCGTTCGCTCCGTTTGGGCCTGCCCCGCTATCCTTAGCTCCAGTCAGTCCAGTCACAGCAGTCACTCCGTTCGCTCCGTTTGGGCCTGCCCCGCTATCCTTAGCTCCAGTCAGTCCAGTCACAGCAGTCACTCCGTTCGCTCCGTTTGGGCCTGCCCCGCTATCCTTAGCTCCAGTCAGTCCAGTCACGGCAGTCACTCCGTTCGCTCCGTTTGGGCCTGCCTCGCTATCCTTAGCTCCAGTCAGTCCAGTCACGGCAGTCACTCCGTTCGCTCCGTTTGGGCCTGCCCCGCTATCCTTAGCTCCAGTCAGTCCAGTCACAGCAGTCACTCCGTTCGCTCCGTTTGGGCCTGCCCCGCTATCCTTAGCTCCAGTCAGTCCAGTCACAGCATTCACTCCGTTCGCTCCGTTTGGGCCTACCCCGCTATCCTTAGCTCCAGTCAGTCCAGTCACGGCAGTCACTCCGTTCGCTCCGTTTAGGCCTCCCTGGATATCTTAACCTCCAGTCAGTCCAGTCACGGAAGTCACTCCGTTCGCTCCGTTCGGGCCTCCCTGGCTATCTTAACATCCAGTCACGGCAGTCACGGCAGTCACTCCGTTCGCTCCGTTTAGGCCTCCCTGGCTATCTTAACCTCCAGTCAGTCCAGTCACGGCAGTCACTCCGTTCGCTCCGTTCGCCTAGCTCTCTCTCGCTCGTGTAAGGACCGGTCATAACGGAGGTCACGGGTCCATTCCGCTCCTTTGACCTTGACTGTTCAGATTTACTGAGGAAATGAGACCAGTCACCAGTCAAAATAGGTCCGGTACCCGTCAGAACGGAGTGTGGTTGCCATGCTCTCGTGGATCAGGCTGCAGCAGGTACCTAGCCTTGTGACTGCAAGGCTCCAGGTGTGGTAGGAGCAAGAGGGCTTACACTTGCCCCTTTGCTGAGGCCGCCACTCATAAATCCTTGCCAGCTGATCCCCAATCCAGGTTGAGCATCACCCTGCTGTGTTGCCAGCAGCTTGTGAAGCATGGTGAACTAGGGATGCAGGCCAAATTGCACTGGCTGCTCTTGTTGCAGTTGCTGCATCCTCATCTTGCGTCGCAGTTGGCTTTGCTGCAGTTGCTGTTGCAGTAGTTGCAGCTGCAGCTGCTCATGTTGCAGCTCTGCCTGAAGCTGTGCAAAGGTAATGGCAATAGTGACAAGGTAATGGCAACATAGTAACACAACAATATACGCAAGGTGCTCACATAAACTACCTTATGCGGACAGGGACGTGCATATGCCACACTACTTGCCTCGTGAGTGGGGTTCATCTTGTTGAGCCTGCCCTTCTTGGCGCCGTCCTTCGAAATGAGCAATTGATCCTTTTGCTGTAGCTTGCAGAAAGCTTCTTGATCACCACCACCTACACATAGCAACAATGGCTGCTTGATGAGCGATCAAGCCATGTTGTGTAAAGATATAGCTGCTATAGCAACGTCCAGCCTTGCCTGTGCGTTTCGAGCCCCACTTGTAGATGGCTTGACATCCCCGTTTAATGTAGTCCATTCATCATCCTCCCCAGCGCCACCGAGTGCTCCTGGACCACAGCAGCCAGCAAGGTTCCCATCACGACATTTGTCTTGCCAGCGCAGGCCGAATGCGCTTTGACAATGAGCTCCGCGAAGAGCTTGTCCTGGCCGTCAGACCACGGGTCCACCACGCGATCGAAGGCTGTTCCCTCCTCCTCTTCTTCCTCCCCATACGCTTCCTCCTCTCCTCCTCCTGCTGTTGAGAGCCCAGCAAAGCACCAAAAAGGTCGGACTCCATTTCCGACTCCGAGCTCCGAGGGGGGGGGGGGGCTCGGAGCTCTGGGGGCCTTGCGGAGTCGGTCCGGAGTCGACTCCGTAGCTCTACGGACTCCGTCATTGGAAATGCTCGGGGCGGAGTCGTCGGTTGGGCTGTCGGTTAGTGCTACAGGGGGTCTTTCCAATGCGGGGGAATTTTTCGGAGGGTAACGGGGGAATGAGGGGAAAAGCGCAGCGGGGGAATTTTTATTTTCCCTCTAACCGCCGTCCAACTGCCGTTCCCCTGCGAGTCCGTTTGCGCCGTTGGGGAATCCCCCCAGGGGAATGGCGGTGGTTGGTCCCTAACCGCCCTCCCCTCCTCGCTTTTTGCTACCCTAGCCGAACCCCGCGGTAGCAAAAAAAGTGCTCGGGGGAAAAAATGACGGGGTACGATGCTTTCGATGATGACTGGCAGCCCGATGGCACGCAGCCCGATGGCACTCAGCCCGATGGCATGCTGCTCGATGGCTCGCAGCCCGATGGCACGCAGCATCTCAGCACCAGTTGAAGCAGCTGACTCAGCGGCTGGCTGTGCAGCGGGCTCAACAGCAGGCACAGCGGCGAGCTCAGCGGCGGGCTCAGCAGCAGGCCCAGCAGCAGGCTCAGCAGCAGGCACAGGCACAGGCACAGCAGCAGCAGCAGGCACAGCACCAGGCAGGGGTGGGGGCAGAAGCAGGGGTAGGACAGCGGGCAAGGGTAGGGGGGTGGCAAGCAACAGAGCACCTGCTGCTCAGTCCCCATCTGCGCCTCACACCCCCACTAATACCCCCTTTGCTCCTCAGCAACTCACTCCTCAGCAGTTGCTTGCTGCCCATCAGCTGTTTGTACAGCTGTCCACTGGTCAGCCCTCTACCTGCCCACAGGCCACCAGCAGGCTGCTCCACTCCAGCCCACCGTCCCCAATGCTCCGCAACCAGGTCGTGTGTCATTTGTGAGCATGTTACAGGAGATCTAGTGTGTAGTGACAGCCAAGTCATGAGAGGCAAGCCATGAGAATTCCAGACCGCTACAGATGAACTCATAAATGATGTGACATGTTGACTCTTCTGCTGTTTACAGTACTCTTCTTCTGTTTACAGTGCTCTTCTTCTGTTGACAGTACTGACTAGACCACTGACCTGGACACTGCACCACTGACCACTGGAGGGTTGTTTTATTTTTGCAAATGGTCAATGAAATGGTCCATGACAATGCTAGCAGTCAACGTTGTCCAGCCAACACCACGAGCGCCTCCCTAATGCGCTCCCCTTGAACGAGATCAGCTGGCCTAGCTCGTGCGCCAAGTGCCAACTCCCCCGCCGGTAATGGGTCTAGACCCACACCATCTTCAGCTAGACGATCTTCATAATCTTGGATGGCGTCGGGGTCGACCCCTTCGGGTACAACCTCGCCATGGTCAATGCAATCGTAGATGCTGGTTGTGTTATACTTACCTAGCCTCATCCTGCTCCTCCTCCTCCACTTGCGCAATAGCTACCATAATCATAAGCTCAGCCTCAACCTCGCGCCGACGACGATCACCAACAGCGAACATTTGGCTGGGCAAAGATGCAAGCAGAGGTGAAAGCAAAGGTGCCAGCTCTTGATAGGCTCGCGGCCTCTGGCCAAAACTCCATTTTCCCCCATTCCCCCGCATTGGAAACGGGGGGTAAAAAGTGCATTCCCCCGTTCCCCTCTACCCCGTTACCCCGCATTGGAAAGACCACCACAGAGGACTCCGCCGCGGACTCCAACTCCGGACTCCAACTCCGGACTCCGGACTCCGGACTCCAACTCCAACTCCGTCATTGGAAAGGGGCCCTTAACTGCTGCGATCGACGCATTTTGTCCACCAGTTATGTGGACATTTGAAACACGCACCAAACAGCTAACGCTGCATCAACCCTGCATTGTCTTAGAACCTGTGTGCCAACCGTAGGTCGAACACTGCGATCGACGCAGGCACCCAAACATGTGACCGCTCACTCCCTGCCAGGCCGGACTTGGGCCCCTGCTGCTGTTGATGTGTATTGATGGGGAGACTTAACGTGAATCCAAACGCACCAGGCCCGTCTCCAAAGCAAGCGAATAGGCCGAATTCCTCCAGTTCGCAAAGCTTTGAATCTTGGCGAGGCTAGTTAGCGGCTAGGGGAAGACGACTGAGCGGACGACCCAGCAGGCGGTAACGACTCTGACCCAGCACCACAGCCAGCAGGTTCCAGCTGGAAACACAGACAAGCACCCCCATTCAGCACACCATCATGATAACATATTCTTCTTTGCAGGCCAAATGCCCAGAAGGTCAGGAAAGAGTGCAGCAAAGAAGCGGGTGAAGATACCGCCAGTGCAGCATCCTGGACTCCACCCCCTCCCAGACTCGCCCATTTGCCTTGCCTGGCTTGTCCCCGGCCATGCTCACCAGCCCAAGGCTGCATCATCAGCAGCAGTAGCCACCTTCCTTGCCCTCTGCCCTTCTCAGCAGCCCAGGGCTGTAGCAGCAGCAGCAGCCCCCTTCTGCCTTGTCCTCTGCCCTTCTCAGCAGCCCAGGGCTGTAGCAGCAGCAGCAGCCCCCTCCTGCCTTGTCCCCTGCCCTGCTCACCAGCCCAGGGTTGCAGAAGGTGTGCCTCTCCCATCCCTTCCCAGACCTGCCCTACCCCCTCCCAGCCCTGCCCCACCCCATCCCAGCCCTGCCCCACCCCATCCCAGCCCTGCCTCATCCCATCCCATCCCTGCCCCACCCCCTCCCAGCCTTGCGTTGCCCCTCCCCTCCCTGCCTAGCCCTGCCCCACCCCCTCCTAGCCCTGCCCTACCCCCTCCCAGCCTTGAGTTGCCCCTACCCTCCCTGCCCAGCCCTGCCCCACTCCCTCCCGGCCCTGCCCCACCCAATCCCAGCCCTGCCCCACCCCCTCCCAGCCCTGCCCCACCCAACCCCAGCCCTGCCCCCTCCCTGCCCAGCCCTGCCCCACCCCCTCCCAGCCTTGCGTTGCCCCTCCCCTCCCTGCCCAGCCCTGCCCCACCCCCTCCCAGCCCTGCCCCACCCCCTCCCAGCCCTGCCCCACCCCCTCCCAGCCTTGCGTTGCCCCTCCCCTCCCGCCGCTGCCCCACCCCCTCCCAGCCCTGCCCCACCCCCTCCCGGCCTTGCGTTGCCCCTCCCTGCCCAGCTCTGCCCCACCCCCTTCCAGCCCTGCCCCACCCCCTCCCAGCCCTGCCCCACCCCCTCCCAGCCCTACCCCACCCCCTCCCAGCCATGCCCCACACCCTCCCAGCTATGCGTTGCCCCTCCCTGCCCTGCCCTGCATTGCCCTGCCCTGCCCTGCCCTGCCTGTAGGCATGTGGCAGTGCAGGCTGCAGGTAGCAGCAGGCTGCAGGTGTGCTGCAGTGCATGAGCAGCAGCACCACCACCAGGCTAAAGTACATTTGTTGCAGTGCATGAGCAGCGGTTGGTTGCATGCACAAAGCTGGAGTGGCAACCCAACACTGCTGCGACAGGGAAGCTCATTTCAAGGCATAGATCTGGCATGGTCTGCGGTGGTCTTGGTAGCTCCATGCAAACAGAGGCGTGCAATTTGCGGTTGTTCAACCATGCCATTGCTTGTGTAGCCGCACATGGACACCACATATGTAAGACCATTGTGTACCCGCATATGGACACCACTTGTGTAAGACAACCCCCCCGGTGATGGGCAATTGCAACTCGAATATCAAGGTCTACAATAGACCTAGCGTCCTTGACCGTGCCAGTTGCAGCGTCAATGTAATACCGCGTGGTGCCATATGGTTGGATTTGATGCGGATCACTGCCAGGCCTGCACTTGCTAGGCATGACCGTGATGTATACATGCAAGCAGGGTATGTAGCAGGTGGCTACTACGTTTGCAGCATTAGCGCATCACCGCGTGGTGGTGTTGTCCATACAAGGGGCATGTGGCGCACCACACCCTAGCATGTGGCTGGATCTAGTGAGCCTCTACTATAGGTACCATCCGTGGTCCAGCTAGCTGCGACACATTGAGTGTGGATCACTGCCAGGCTTACACTTGCTAAGCATGACCGTGATGCATACATGCAAAGGGGGTGTGTAGCAGGTGGCCACCACGTTTGCGGCCATAGCGCATCACCGCGTGGTGGTGGTGTCCATACAAGGTATCCTATATGACGAGGATACATGGCTAATGACCACCACCGTTTTCTTCATTACATCTTGACCATTAACAACTTACAAATCACAGCCTATCAAAAGCTTTTGTACCATGCAACAATCTTCTCAGATGGGCTTTGACTGCACTGATGGGCTCTGACTGATGGGCACTGACTGGGCACTGATGGGCTCTGACTGCATTGCCACACACCTACAGCCTGCTGCTGCTGTCCATGCACTGCTCATGCACTACAACCTGCTGCTCTTGCTGCTGCTCATGCACCGTAACACACCTACAACTTGTTGTTGTTGCCCATACACTGCTGCTGCTGTCCTTGCACTGCTGCTCATGCGCTTTAGCCTGCTGATCATGCACTGTAGAACATGCACTGCAGCTTGCTGCTGCTGCTGCTTATGCACTGCAGCACACCTGCAGCCTGCTGCTACCCTGCAGCCTGCACTGCCACACACCTACAGGAAGGGCAGGGCAGGGCAGGGCAAGGCAGGGAGGGGCAGGGCAGGGCAGGGCAGAGAGGGGCAACGCAAGGCTGGGAGGGGGTGGGGCAGGGCTGGGAGGGGGTGGGGCAGGGCTGGGAGGGGGTGGGGCAGGGCTGGGAGGGGGTGGGGCAAGGCTGGGAGGGGGTGGGGCAGGGTTGGGAGGGGGTGGGGCAGGGCTGGGCAGGGAGGGGAGGGGCAACGCAAGGCTGGGAGGGGGTGGGGCAGGGATGGGATGGGATGAGGCAGGGCTGGAAGGGGTGGGGCAGGTCTGGGATGGGTGGGGCAGGGCTGGGAGGGGGTAGGGCAGGTCTGGGCAGGGATGGGAGGGGCACACCTTCTGCAACCTTGGGCTGGTGAGCAGGGCAGGGGACAAGGCAGGAGGGGGCTGCTGCTGCTGCTACAGCCATGGACTAGTGAGCAGGGCAGAGGACAAGGCAGGAGGGGGCTGCTGCTGCTGCTACAGCCCTGGGCTGCTGAGAAGGGCAGAGGACAAGGCAGAAGGGGGCTGCTGCTGCTGCTACAGCCCTGGGCTGCTGAGAAGGGCAGAGGGCAAGGAAGGTGGCTACTGCTGCTGATGATGCAGCCTTGGGCTGGTGAGCATGGCCGGGGACAAGCCAGGCAAGGCAAATGGGCGAGTCTGGGAGGGGGTGGAGTCCAGGATGCTGCACTGGCGGTATCTTCACCCGCTTCTTTGCTGCACTCTTTCCTGACCTTCTGGGCATTTGGCCTGCAAAGAAGAATATGTTATCATGATGGTGTGCTGAATGGGGGTGCTTGTCTGTGTTTCCAGCTGGAACCTGCTGGCTGTGGTGCTGGGTCAGAGTCGTTACCGCCTGCTGGGTCGTCCGCTCAGTCGTCTTCCCCTAGCCGCTAACTAGCCTCGCCAAGATTCAAAGCTTTGCGAACTGGAGGAATTCGGCCTATTCGCTTGCTTTGGAGACGGGCCTGGTGCGTTTGGATTCACGTTAAGTCTCCCCATCAATACACATCAACAGCAGCAGGGGCCCAAGTCCGGCCTGGCAGGGAGTGAGCGGTCACATGTTTGGGTGCCTGCGTCGATCGCAGTGTTCGACCTACGGTTGGCACACAGGTTCTAAGACAATGCAGGGTTGATGCAGCGTTAGCTGTTTGGTGCGTGTTTCAAATGTCCACATAACTGGTGGACAAAATGTCCACAAGTTCGGTGGACATTTTACCGAGAGGATTGATTGGGGGTGACCAGGGGCTCGAGGATAGGGATACAGGACGGCCTGATCAAGGATGCTTCAGGTGTATTACAAACTACACCTTTCTCACGAGGGCACCTGCTTCGGCGCCGGGTTCGTGCCCGCCTGTATTTAGATTCGGTCTATTTTTCCCCTCACACTTTACACCAAATCTTCGGCAAAAAAGGGACTCATCTCCCAAGGTCTGGCGTAACGTTGACGGTACATTAACCAGCCCATTCTACAAAGGCAAACCAAAAGATGATTCTCACAAAGTCCGCCGGCCTGCGCCCCGCCCCCGTTGCTTCTCGAGGGCGCCAGAGCCTGCGCGTGAAGGTATGCAAGGCTGCAGCACACATTGGCCGCGATGCATATATCCGGCATAAGGTGGCCTGTTACAAAATTTCTATCTGAAGCCCGATGCACCAGAACTAGCAGTAGCCAATCAGCGATGGTCAGCGTCAGTCAGCGAGTCCTGCCCAATCAGATTCTGTGTGCCCATCGCGCGTGCCTGGTTGTGCCAGGCTAGCGCCGTGCCACCCAACGTGGCAGAGGCCCGCGAATGGATCAAGGCGTGGAACGGCAAGAAGGTGAGTGCGCGAGCGGGTGGGTGGGCGGGGCGAGGCGGGTGTAGTGGGCGGCTGGGCGTGCAAGCCGCACGACACCTTCGCGTGTCGCGCAGGAGGCCATGCTCAACCGCCCCTCCTGGGCGCCTGGCTTCGCCCTGCCCAACCACCTGGACGGCAGCCTGCCTGGCGACTTCGGGTTCGACCCCCTGGGCCTGGGCACAGATGCTGCCAACCTGAGGTGGTGAGAGTTGCTAGGACCTGCTGCTCATTACCTGCCTAGCCTACCCAGCGGCCGTCCCTGGACTACACTGCCTCCTACCTGTTCCTTCCACGCCATGAAATGCTGTTGTTGGTTTATGATCTAAAGCTGCCGACGTGGTATGCCCTGCTTACTACTCACATGGTGATCCCAACATAATACCACCCTATCAACCCTTTGCCCTTGCCGCCGGGGAGCCAGCCAACCGCCCCTGCTGCTGCTGCTGCTGCTGCTGCAGGTATGTGCAGGCTGAGCTGGTGCACGCGCGGTTCGCCATGTTGGCTGTGGCGGGCATCCTGCTGCCCGAGCTGGCCGCCAGCCTGGGGGTCTCTTGGCCTGGTGCTGGGGTTGCCTGGTATGACGCTGGCAAGTTCCAGTACTTTGCGCCCACCAGCACGCTGTTCGGCATCCAAATGCTGCTCTTTGCCTGGGTGGAGCTGCGCCGCTACCAGGTGGGTACCTGGGGTGTGCTGATGGTGAGTTTGCACCAATGTAAACGTCAGCCTGGTGGGACTGCCAGGCCTTGCCCTTATGTAACTTGGGCATGGACACTGGTGACCTGCCCCATTGCGGGGTGGCCTGAGTAAAGGCAGGCGTGGCTGGGCTGCAGGGAGGGGAGGGCGGCTGGGTGCATGCATGCACGCATGCATGGCGGTGGGCCTCCAGTCCTGCCTTGACCTGATCTAGTCTTGAACTTAACCAAGCCTCTACCCAGACCCAGCCTGGCCCACCCTGACCCTAACCCAGCCTGCACACAGCCTGCCCCATGTGGCCTGACCAGCTCCAGCCTGGCCCGCCTCTGCAGGACTTTGTGAACCCTGGCAGCACCAACCAGGACCCCATCTTCCCCAGCCAGTCCCTGCCTGCTGGCAACACCCCCGGCTACCCAGGCGGCATCTTCGACCCCTTTGGCTGGGCCAAGGGCGACCTGCAGGGCCTGAAGGTCAAGGAGATCAAGAACGGCCGCCTGGTGCGCACCCTGGCTGCTGGACTGACCACCACTGAAGCACAGTAGCTGCTGCTGACCTGCCCCCTGATCCTGGGTTCACAGCCGCTGGCGGGGCAGGGGGGTGCACAGTGGGGCGCTGTGAGGGGCTTGAGCAGGCAGCCTGGTGTTGAGGTGCTGCCTGAGCCACGCTCCTTGACCTGTAGCTGATGCCGTGGTGTGCTCCCTGCTGCTGCACCTGTGTGCAGGCGATGCTGGCGTTTGCCGGGTTCGCAGCCCAGGTGAGCCCTGGACCTCAGGTTGGGAGCCCAGTGTGCTTATCACCCAGGCCTGCGCTTGCTGTGCCCAGCTCATGGCCATAGCCTGTAGCTGCCACAGCACCTGCCTCTACTTGCTACTCATGAGATGCTGCCATGCCATTCTTCTGCGCCCAGAAACACACCCAGCCTCAGCCCCGCCTAGCCCCATCTCCACTTCCCTGCTGTACTGGCGGTGCACCACAATATGCCTCTTTCTAGCCCCAGCAGGATCCGCCTCATTGTATGATAGTACCCACCTGAGTGGCGTGGCTGCAGGCTTTCACTACGGGCACCACGCCACTGCAAGGCCTGTCCAAGCACCTCGCCAGCCCGTGGAGCACCACCGTGTTCGAGAATGACCTCGCGCGCCTATAGACTGCGCGACTTCCCTTGCCTGACCTATTTCATGATCTGTCGCGTGTTTGACAACCCCGTGCGCGCTGACGAGGGCGCATTTTGGTACATGCATTGAATTTCAAGTGATGTCGATGCAGAGATGTTGGCAGCGTGCAGCGCATTAGCTGCACCACAGACGCCGAGGACCCTGCGATTTGGTTAAATAGCTGTGAGAGAGGCTGCATTGACGAGCTGAGCTAGTTGGGTTAGTTGGGTGTAGTGTTGCGGTGGAGTTCTTGTGGTGGAGTTGAAGGCGCTAAACAAACATAAAACTAACAGGAAAACCAGGAAAAAATCAGGAATACCAGGACATCGAAGGCACATTAGCACCACAGTTCGCGAAGCGAGTTAGCAAAACGCAGCGAAACAGACAGCGTAGACGTAACCGCAACGGCTCTGACAATTAGGTTGACCGCCGCCAGCACAGGCTCAGCGGAACATGCAGGCCAACGGTGCAGCGCACTGGGCCCACAACCACAACAACTCACGGCACGCAAAAAAGTGTAAGAGGCACACCTTGATGAGGGGTGTGGCCGCTGCGGGGTTAGAGGCGGGCGCGGTCGTGCCTTCCGAAGTGGTGGAGGCGCGGCTCCACGACCAACTTGTGCTTTGGGTGGAGGCCTGCAGCAAGAGGGCGCTGCTCGCCAGCTTGCTGTTGGGCCTCAGTGTGCGCGACTCCTTCACACGCGTCACTGCACTTGCGGATGGCCAGGAGCTCTTAGAGGAAATCCCTGCTGAGGACGCGGACATCCCGGACTTTGCGGAGCGCAACCTGTACCTGCAGCTCCAGGTGGGCTGGGACAGGGAGGATGGCCTCAAGGCAGGTGCGCAAGCGACAGTGGGATAGGGGTGTGACCAGCCACAGACACAGCCACAGACGCAGCTCCAGGCCAGGAGTGGGTGTGCGTGCGCGACAGAGGCCTGTTGCGGAAGTGGCAGCGGCGGCACCAGCGGCAGCGATAGTGACATGTACATCATGCCATGAGCCAAACAAAAAAACAAATCGATTGCCCCTTACAGAGGGGATGTGTGTGCGATAGAGTGTGCATAGGGTAGGTTAGGGCTCTATCGACTCCTAGAGCTAGGGACCTAGGTTAGGGACACACACCGGCTCCCTGACTCCTGTGGAGAAGTGTAGGATAGGGATACAGGACGGCCTGACGAGCTGAGCACTATGGCACATGTAAGATACAATAGTAATGCGACATGGTAACGCACACGTCGTGGACACCCCGTTTTCGTAGCGCTAAGTGCGGATGGTGTTGATGACATGGATTTGCCGGCAGACAAAGGACGCCACCGCCCACACTTCGGTCAGACTTATGCTCTAAAGACCTTATGCTCTAAAGAAGCGCATGGTGTTGTTGTCCTGGCGGCTGGTGCGCCCAGCGTGGAGCCAGCGGCATGGAGGACATGTGCGGGGCTGATGTGGTACCATGAGGTGCCGCTCGCCCCCCCCCCCCCCCACACACAGCACACACACCCCGCCCAGCCCAGGATATTCCTTCCCCAGCCCCAGCCCCCGCTGCCCAGGAGCCACCCCCTCCCCCAGCCCAGGCTCCCCCTCCACCTGCCTAGGCCCCTCATGCCCAGGACCAGGCACTTGCTGCACCTGGCCCAGTGCCACGACCACAGGCCTCCCCATGGGGCAGGTGATTGGACCGGGACACCACCTCGTACCTCAACTTTCAGCGCATTGGGGAGAGCATGCAGCGCCCCCTAGAGCTGTGCAGCTGGAAGGACCGGGAGGCTCTACCCCCCATGGGCGATGAGTACCAGCAGGGCTACAAGCTGGTCAATGACAGGCTGCCCAAGGGCAGGCAGCGGCTGCACCGGGCAGCAGAGTACCGGCGGGGCATCGATGAACGGGTCCACAACAATGCATAGGTCCTAGTAGTTTACACAGGCTGTGAGCCTTACTGTCAGTTTTGATAGGATGCCCAGTGGTCTCCAGTTGGCTGGAGGTAACGTGCCACCGGTATGGGGTTTGTAGTCATCAAGGGTGCGACTGAGGACGCTACAGTTGCATTGTAGCTGAGTGAGATCAGCCACAGTCGGGACATGTTGTTCCATGTTGAACGAGTCATGTTTGGCTAGCCAGAACAGCAACATGGCTGCATTACCACTTTCTGCCGAGCCCCGTCGAACCGGTCACCGCGATACGTCGCGTGCGTCTTTCGTGCATCGTACTGTACATCGGCGCGTGCTTATGCACCTACGCGCATCATCCTGTGTTCAAATATAGAATATCAAAGCGATGTCGTCCGTAGACCAAACTCAGTTGCTTCAACGACTCATCAATCACACACTTGCAAGGCAGGGCGTGCCCGACAGTCAACGCGCGACTCACTCAGCGCAGCTTTTCAGGTAGTTGAGATGTAGCATAGTCATCATCTCAACGCAATGACCCAGCCCCGCTGAGCCTGCAGCTATGCAGTGCGGCTGCTGGGGAGCAACCTTAGCTCTTCCTTCCTGCACGATGAACAGTCCACTCTTCAGACCCTGCGCATGGAGCTGGAGCACCGAGGCAGCTCACAACTGGCTGCCAGGCGAGTCCTCCATTACACACATGCACTGCACTCAGGCAGGCAGGCAGGCAGGTGGACATACCTCCATACATGCCTGGCCCTGCCACTTGTACATCACAGCTCAGCAACTGCTGCTCCGCCCTCCCTGACCCACAGGCTCCTGGACTGTCACACGCGGCTGGCTGCCAACAGTGCAGTGGGCCCCCACACCCGGGTGGGGGTGCTGAGTGTGCTGCGCCAGGTGGCCAGGGATGGGCAGCCAGGCGGCCCTGCGCAGCTGACCTCATCGCTGACCCGACTGTCGCCAGTGAGTCAGCGCTTGTCCCTGCCCCCACACTCCTCACCAGCACACAGCACTGACCCAGCTTTGACCCAGGTGCAGCTCCTGGCCCTCAAACGGCAACAGCTAGTGGTTGGTTGTAACCAACAAACCAACCGCCAGCCCCTCAGCTTTCCACGTACAGACCCACCCCGCACCCTCAACCCCCCGCTGCCTTACACCTCCTACCTCCCCCACGCACCCAGGGTAACACCCACCCCCCTGCTGCCCTCCCCTGGCCCCCTGCTGCTGCCCGCTGCAGTATGCCCAGCAAGGTGCCCTGCCCCTGCTCTTCCCGGGCATGGCAGCAGGCCCCCCCCTCCTGCCCCCCCCGCCCCCCCCCCGCTGCCCTGGCCTCCAGCTCAGCCTCAGGCGCAAGGGCCAGCAGCCAGGCGCCAGGACCCGCCCCCCGGCCCGCCTACACAGTGACCTTCCCGCTGTCAAAGTCCTCATCATTCTCTGGAGCACCGTCCCTCACACAGGCGGGTAGGGGCAGGGCTGGGGGAAAGGGGCTGGGGGTAAGGGGCAGGGGGTAAGGGGCAGGGGGTATGGGGCAGGGAGTAGGGGTAGGTACAGGGTAGGAGTTCAGGAACAGGGGCTCGAGGTGAGGCGGCGTGGGCAGGGCTGGGGAAGTAGGGGCAGGGCAGGGCAGGTGGGAAGAGAAGGGGGGGATGGGAGGGGGGAAGGGGAGGAAGATCAGAGGGCTGTCACCCTGCGGGGGTGTAGGGGCAAGGGGTAAAGGATGGGGTCAGCGTTGGGGAGGGCAGGGGAAGAAGGGTGGTAGAGGGATGAGGAGGGGGGGCTGAGGGCTGAGCTGAGGGGCAAGCAGGACCAGGGGCAGTCACCCTGCCCTTGACACCTGCCCAACATGCCTGCCTGCTGCCTCCTTGCCCCGGCAGGATGAAGAAGGGGGGGGGGGTCCGGGCCGGGGGCAGGATGGCCAGGGTGTGCGGGGGGGTGCTGGCGGCTACCCTCAAGATGCTGCACCATTCTCTGTGAGTCATGGCAGCACTGACACCAGTCACGGCTCACCGGGGGGGCCATCTCTGACCCTCACCCTGCCCCTGCTCCTGCCCCTGCTCCTGCCCCAACCCTTGCTGGCCCTGCCCCTACCCCTGCCCCTGCCTGCATGCACTTACAATGCTGTCAGCTTGCAATCCAGCCTCATTCCTACAGGAGGTCAGGTCAGGGCAAGGCAGGGCAGAGCAGGGCTCCAGCTTATGTCAGAGCGTGGCAGCCCCTCCCTCCCCTCCCCCCCTTCCCTCCCCCCCCCTCCCCCTCCCCTCCCAGCTCCTCTTCCCCCCTGCCCTCTCCCCTCTCCCCCTCCCCCTCCCCCTGGACGCAGGTCACAGAGCCAGTGCTGGTGAAGGATGTGCTGTTTGCCTGCCAAGGCATAGCCGGGAAGTACACCCTGTACGGCCCCCAGGGCAGCAGCAGCAGCAGCAGCAGCAGCAGCCAGGGCCCTCAGGGGCAGGCTGCAAGGGCTGCTGCGGGCAAGGCCGGCTCAGAGGGGGAGGGGCAGGGGCAGGGGCAGGGAGAGGGGGGCTGGGAGGGGTTTGCTGTCGTGCCTGAGGCTCAGCTGCCTGAGGTGGAGCGGCTGCTGGTGGCGCGCCTGGCTGAGCTGGGCTGGCTGTTCAGGTGAGACACCGCACACACACCCTCCCACCCCCACCCCCCTGACCCCACCTCTCCGCCCACCTCTATCCCCCACATCCCCTCCCCCTTCACCCCTCCACCCCCCTCCACCCCCCACCCCCTCTGCTGCTCCCCCTGTGCGCCCCTTCACGCCTGAACCCTGGCTGGCTCAAGCTGCCACCTCCCCCTCCCCTGGCCCCTCCCCCCTGGCCCCTGTGGCACCCTACCCCTGCAGCCCCACCCCCCTGTGGCCACCGCCCCTGTAGGCCTCACCCCTGCCCCTACACCTGCCCCTGAACCCGCCACTGACCCTGCGCTGCTGACTTCCCGTTGCCCCCTCCCCCCCCTCCCCCACCCCCCACCCCCTCCCGCAGGCAAGTCCAGAGCGCCGCCAGCCGGCTGAGCGGGGGGGGCGGGGCCGTACGCCAGGCCCTGGGTGCGGCCCTGCAGGGGGAGCTGGTGGACTTCTACCGCCTGGTGGCAGTCATGGAGGCGCATGCGGCGCAGCCCCTGCCCACACCAGGTTAGCAGTGCAGGGTCACAGGGTCGCATAGCAGTGCAGGGCCACAGGGTCACAGGGTCACAGGGTCACACCCACACACAGGTGCAGCTGGGGCTGGAGACATGACCCTGGAGCTGCCTGGCGGCATCACTGACCAAGGGCTGCCTGGGCCCTGCCACCCCTTGGTCTGACACCCTGACCACAGCACCTCTTGACCCTGACCCCCCCTGCCTCTGAAACCCCCTGTCCCTGACCAAGGCCCCCTGACCCCCCCTTGGCACCCCTTTATCTGACACCCTTGACCTGAACACCTATTACCTTGCTTCTTACCCTTGACCTCAAGCCCTGCTACTATGACACTCTTCACCTCAAGCCCCTGTACCCCTGTCTTCAACCCCCCTGCCCCTGACACCCCCTACCCCTGACACCCCCTACCCCTGACACCCCCTACCCTTGACCCCCCCTGCCCCTGACAGCCCCTGCCCCTGACCTCCCTGGCTGCAGGCGCCCCTGAGCCCTCCGCCCCCTACCTCACCTTGCGCCGCCTGGCCGTGTGGTTCAGTGAGCCGCAGCGCCGCATGCGCCAGCTGGCCCTACTGGCAGACAGCACACAGCACCTGGCAGGGGGGGGCCTCACTGCCGCAGTGTACGCACACACCAAGGTCAGGGGGCAGCAGGGGGCAGCAGGGGGCAGCAGGGGGCAGCAGGGGGCAGCAGGGGGCAGCAGGGGGCAGCAGGGGGCAGCAGGGGGCAGCAGGGGGCAGCAGGGGGCAGCAGGGGGCAGCAGGGGGCAGCAGGGGGCAGCAGGGGGCAGCAGGGGGCAGCAGGGGGCAGCAGGGGGCAGCAGGGGGCAGCAGGGGGCAGCAGGGGGCAGCAGGGGGCAGCAGGGGGCAGCAGGGGGCAGCAGGGGGCAGCAGGGGGCAGCAGGGGGCAGCAGGGGGCGGCAGGGGGCAGCAGGGGGCAGCAGGGGGCAGCAGGGGGCAGCAGGGGGCAGCAGGGGGCAGCAGGGGGCAGCAGGGGGCAGCAGGGGGCAGCAGGGGGCAGCAGGGGGCAGCAGGGGGCAGCAGGGGGCAGCAGGGGGCAGCAGGGGGCAGCAGGGGGCAGCAGGGGGCAGCAGGGGGCAGCAGGGGGCAGCAGGGGGCAGCAGGGGGCAGCAGGGGGCAGCAGGGGGCAGCAGGGGGCAGCAGGGGGCAGCAGGGGGCAGCAGGGGGCAGCAGGGGGCGGCAGGGGGCAGCAGGGGGCAGCAGGGGGCAGCAGGGGGCAGCAGGGGGCAGCAGGGGGCAGCAGGGGGCAGCAGGGGGCAGCAGGGGGCAGCAGGGGGCAGCAGGGGGCAGCAGGGGGCAGCAGGGGGCAGCAGGGGGCAGCAGGGGGCAGCAGGGGGCAGCAGGGGGCAGCAGGGGGCAGCAGGGGGCAGCAGGGGGCAGCAGGGGGCAGCAGGGGGCAGCAGGGGGCAGCAGGGGGCAGCAGGGGGCAGCAGGGGGCAGCAGGGGGCAGCAGGGGGCAGCAGGGGGCAGCAGGGGGCAGCAGGGGGCAGCAGGGGGCAGCAGGGGGCAGCAGGGGGCAGCAGGGGGCAGCAGGGGGCAGCAGGGGGCAGCAGGGGGCAGCAGGGGGCGGCAGGGGGCAGCAGGGGGCAGCAGGGGGCGGCAGGGGGCAGCAGGGGGCAGCAGGGGGCGGCAGGGGGCAGCAGGGGGCAGCAGGGGGCAGCAGGGGGCGGCAGGGGGCAGCAGGGGGCAGCAGGGGGCAGCAGGGGGCAGCAGGGGGCAGCAGGGGGCAGCAGGGGGCAGCAGGGGGCAGCAGGGGGCAGCAGGGGGCAGCAGGGGGCAGCAGGGGGCAGCAGGGGGCAGCAGGGGGCGGCAGGGGGCAGCAGGGGGCAGCAGGGGGCAGCAGGGGGCAGCAGGGGGCAGCAGGGGGCGGCAGGCGGCAGCACACAGCACCAGGAGGGGGCTGCTGGCGCCAAAGGTTGTGAGGCTAGAAGCCTCAAAACCCTGGTCACACTTTGTTGCCTCAGCTAGACTGTGATGGTGCTTAGCGTCACTCTTTGCCACCACCTGCATTACACATTACACATCGCACTCCGTTCACCTCAGCCTCACCTCAGCCCACCGCAGCACCTTGCGACAGCAGCAGGGTTTGCAGCCAGGTCATCTCCCTCTCCTGTGCTCGCTGCGCATGTCAGGTGGAGGGCGCAGGTTGGTGTGCAGTTAGGAGGCAGGGCTGACTCCTGTGTGTGAGTGCATGCGTGCTTGCTTGGTTGTGTGCAGCATGGGGACCCGTTCGTGGCCCGCTACATGGGCAAGGTGCTGGGCAGCGTGTGTGTACCGCTGTTTGACATGATACGCAGGTCAGCACCCCACCCCACCCCACCCCACCCCACCCCACCCCACCCCACCCCACCCCACCCCACCCCACCCCACCCCACCCCACCCCACCCCACCCCACCCCACCCCACCCCACCCCACCCCACCCCACCCCACCCCACCCCACCCCACCCCACCTCACCCCACCCAGCCTGTTGTGCCCCGCAGGTGGGTGTTTGAGGGTGTGCTGCAGGACCCTCACGGGGAGTTCTTCGTGAGAGCAGCGCCCTGGGTGGCGGCATCAACAGCAGCGGCCCGAGGCAACCTCACCGGTGCGCTGCTGCCCCTCTGTGTGGGGAGGGGGTGGACCGGAGCCAGCTGAAGGGCAGGGCAGGAGGGTGGGGCTATAGGGCATGGTGGGTAAGGGTTGGGAGGAGAGGGTGATTGGAGGATGGGCTGTGGACTGGAGATGAGATGAGGCGAGTGGTGTAGGGGGCTGGGCCTCCTCAGGTCCCAAGGTGGGTGCCTTAGTGCACTGCTGTGGGGCTGGGCTGAAGAGAGTGAGGGCTGGGAGGGGGCGGGCCTGGACCCCTCTCCCCTCGCACCCTGGCTGTGGGCCGGCATCCAGCATCGGATGCTGCCTCCACCAGCGTGGCGTGTGTGTCACTGCCTGCCTAACACGCACCAGGCTGTGTCACTCACTGCCTGCTTGTTGTGCTCAGCTCAGCATGAGCTCAGTCTCAGCTCAGCCTGTGACTCAGCCTGGGCATACGCAGCGAATGCTGTCCGCAGCCCCTGCCCCAGTTGCCTACACCGTCATTGCCATGTGCCCCCAGCCTGTGGCACCCCTAACATTGTCCATGACCCCATAGCCCTGCCCCTGCTGCCCCTGACTGCCCCTGCTGCCCTTGCTGCCCTGAATGCTGCCCCTGCTGCCCTGGGTGCCGCCCCTGTTGCTCCCACCCCTGCTGCCCCTGCTGCTGCATGAGCCGTTGCAGGGGAGCTGGCCGTGTTGTCCCTCTCCTCCTCCACAGCCCCTGGTGGTGTAGGGGTGGTGGGGGTCCAGGGGGTCCAGGGGGGAGGGACCTGTGGCGGCAGGGCTACTGGCTGGAGGAGGCCCAGCTGCCCCCCTTCATCTCCCCACAGCTGGCCAGCAAAGTGTTGAGGGCGGGCAAGAGCATCAACTTCCTGCAGGTCAGCAACAACACCCCTTGCAGGGGCAGCAGGGTTAGGGGCAGCAGGGGCAGCAAGGGCAGCAGGGTTAGGGGCAGCAGGGGCAGCAAGGGCAGCAGGGTTAGGGGCAGCAGGGGCAGCAAGGGCAGCAGGGGCAGCAGGGGTTAGTATAGGTGGAACAAAGATGAGTGGAACGTGACTACAGAGGGAGGCTGGAGGTGAAGATGTGGTGAGCTGCTTTGCTGTAGCCAGCTGTGTGTGTAAGAGGCTAGGGGGGAATGGGGTTGGGCTGCGTTGGGGTTGCTGCGACTACCCCCCCCCCTGACTCTGGAACCCTTGATGAACAGGCTTCCACAACCCTGATGGCTGCAGCCCCCTGCCTTCCTCCACTGCCGCCCTCATGGCGATGATAACCCTCATGGCCATGGAAGTGCCTCACCCCATTGCCGCTGCAGCTTCTGCCGCCACTGCTGCCACCATTGGCCCTGCTGCCCCCCCCCCCCTGCACCCCCTGTGACCTAGCGCCTGCTGCCCCCCCCTGCCCCTGGCCTTGCTGCTGGCTGCAGGACGTGTGCGGGGACCTGGCCTGGGTGCAGGCAGCCGCCCTGACCTCAGCAGGGGCGGCGGCGCAGGCAGCCAGTCTGGGTGCACTGGAGGCGCTGGAGAGGGTGGTCTCCGCTGCCTCCCTCACGGTCAGCCCTGACCAGCGGGCCAGCAGGGCAGCAGGGGGATGGGGGCGGGGGGGGGCACGGGGGCAGCAGGGGGATGGGGTGGCAGGGCAGCAGGGATGAGTTCTGGGGGGGCAGGGGGCAGCAGGGGGAAGTGGCAGCAGGCCAGCAGGGGGCGGAGGTGGCAGGGCAGCAGGGGAAGGGGGTGGCGGGTGGAGGGGGCTGGGAGCGCGGGGGGCACAGGGGCAGCAGGCAGAGTAGGGGCAGCAGGCAGGAGTAGCAGCAGCAGGTCCAGATGCTCTGTCGGTGCGCCTCAACCTCCTGCCCTGCCCTGCCCTGCCCTGCCCTGATCTCGCCTTGCCTGCGCCCCTGCTCTGCCCTGCCCTGCCCCTGACCCAGGTTGACAAGCGGCTGCTGGGGGTGTTGCTTGAGCAGCACGGCTTTGCCAAGCACTGTGACGCGCTGCGCCGCTACCTGCTGCTGGGCCAGGGGGACTTCGTGCAGGCCCTGATGGATGCGGTGAGCCAGCCATGACGGCAGCAGCAGGGGGGTGGGGGTGGCTGGGTGGGTGGGGGGTGGAGCGGCAGCACCAGAGTGGGTGTGTGGGGGTTGGGGGGGAAGTAGACAGCAGCAGCGGGGGCGTGGGGAGGGGAGCGGGCAGGGCGAGGGGAGGGCGAGGGGAGGGGGAGGGGAGGGGAGGGCAGGGCAGTGGAGGGGAGGGGGTGGTGGAGTTGACAGCAGCAAAGGAGCAAGAGGGGTGAGTGGTGGTGAGTGGGCAACCGCAGGGCAGGGACTTCACCACTTGTGCATCTTTGTGGCACGAGGGGTTGAGAGCATCCACACACATCTAACTGCCTGTCAACAAAACCCAGCCTGCAGCACTTCTTCGTGCAGCTTGTTGCACCAGACCCCGCCAGCTGCCCCTGACTGCTTTCCTCCCCAGCCCGCCCCCGCCCCCCTCTGGTGGTAGTGGTGGTGATGACCCCATCTCGCCAGCTGCCCCAAACTGGCCTTGCCTGCCCCCCGCCCCGACCCGGCCCCCCTCTGTGGCCCCTGCTGCCCAGTTGACGCGTGAGCTGGACCAGGAGGCGGGGCGCGTGAGTGAGATGCAGCTGGCACACGGGCTGCGCACTGCCCTGGCCGCCAGCTGCGCAAAGTACGAGGAGGAGGAGGTGCTGGAGCGCCTGAGGGTGCACAAGGACCGCCAGGCGGCAGGTCAGCAGGGCCAGCAGGGGAGGGGGAGGGGGAGGGGGAGGGGGGGGAGTAGGGGGGAGCGATGGGAAAGGGGTGAAGGGAGCAGCTAGGGAGGGGCTGGGGGGAAGGTGGGAGGGGGGCGGAGCTACAGGGCTTGATGGGAAGTGGTGCTTGGCCAGAGTGGCTCAAAGACAGCCACGCGTGCATGTGTGCGAGCTTCCATGCTTGCATGGATGTGCCTGTAACTGCCATGTAGCCATGCATGTGCTTGTGCATGCCATGTGGCCATGCAGGGGGTGAGAGCGGGTGGGACGTGTTCAGCCTCACCTATGACATCCGGGGCCCACTGGCCACAGTGTTCACACCCCAGGCTATGACCAAGGTGTGACCAGCTTCCAGCCAAGTACCAGCTGAACCCAATGCACTTGTCACCTTTGTGCCCACCAGTGGTGCTGCAGCCCAGCGGGAAGGGTTAATGCAGGCACTGTGCTCGCGGGCAAGGCATCCTTACTTCATGCAGCATAGCTGGGCAGGCATGGTCACCCATACCTTCCCTGCCTGACAACCCTCACTGCTCTGCTGCTACTGCCCTGCCCCTCTTTCCTCCCTGATTTGACGACATAGGCTCCAGCATAGGCTCCATCAAGTACTGCTGGTCCATGGCCCTGCTCCTGCGTGTCCTGAGTAGGACTGCCAGACTAGAACTCTGGGTTTTTCTAGCCTATAATTTTAGGTTTTCCGAGCCATTTTTTTCAAGGTCCCTCTTGCCTAGAATACTGGGTTCTTCTAGGAATCCGAGCCACCTAGAATTACATGGGCGCGCCCTAGTCCTGGATGGCTTCCTCTGAGTTCATTTCCTGCCGCATCAGTGTGTGGGCATATGGATAATGCTGATGACACTGATGATGACACTGATCAACAGTATGTGGGCAGGAGCCTCAGTGGGTGTGTGTGGGTGTGTGCATCATTCATCAATCCCTGCCGCTGATCAAGGCCCCTACCTGCTGCTGCATCCACCCCAGGCTGACTATGATGTCCATGACCATGCCCTGGGGCAGCATGTGCCAGGAGGTCCCAGGATCAAACCCTGCCGCATCACTGTTTGGGCATGAGCCTCAGTGTGGGCATGTGCCCTAATGTGTGTGTGTGTGTGTGTGTGTGTGTGTGTGTGTGTGTGTGTGTGTGTGTGTGTGTGTGTGTGTGTGTGTGTGTGTGTGTGTGTGTGTGTGTGTGTGTGTGTGTGTGTGTGTGTGTGTGTGCACAGTACCTGCGCGTGTTCCACCTGCTGTGGCGCCTGAAGCGTGTGGAGACCTCGCTGTCCGGCTCCTGGACCAGCCTGAAGTGCAGCGTGGAGCGCACCCTCAGCCGCATGCCGCAGGACTGTGAGAACAGAGCCAGGCAGGGGGGGGCAGGGGCGCAGGGGCAGAGGGGGGTGGGCTGTGGGGGGTGGGGGCGTGGGGTGGAGAGGAGAGGGTGGGGGAGGGGTGGCGCAGGCTAGCTCTAGTGCGGTGTGCATCATGCAAGGCTACGGGTCACAGGCTGAGCCTGTGTCTAGCGGTGGTGGTCCCCTGGTCAGCCTGTGGGCCCGGCCCCATGCCTTCCCCACTCCGGCAGTATGGATCAGGGTCAGCTCAGCTCAGGCCAGCTCAGTCTAGTGTGCTTGTGTGCTGATCAGTCTGGGGCCAGCTGGGCTGTTGTGTGTGTGTGGGTGAGTGCAGGCAGTCGCGGAGCGCAGGACCTTGTGAAGCGGTGCCTGCGGCTGCGTGCCGACATGAGCCACTTTGCTACCAACCTGCAGTACTACCTCATGTTCGAGGTCATGGAAGCTGCCTGGCAGGTGGGGCGCCTCTGGGGCTGGAGGTCAGGGGGGCTCAGGGGCCAGGGCCAGGCCAATGCCAGGGTCTCACCAACGGGGTGTTGGACTGGTAGAGGATGAAAGGGCCTTTCAGTTTGTAGGGATTCTCTGGGCACTTCTAGACTCAAGAGAATGTTCTTTATTCAGCGCACTGCTTAGGTCCATAGGCACTTACCCAGTAGGGCACCCTCCCTGGTCTGGGTGGCTGCATGCGGCAGAGCCCAGCTGGGCTGCTCTGTCTCTACCTTGTCTTGTAGACCCAAGGACTCCACTGCCCTACCTCACCCTTCAGGCCACTGCACAGACTTGAGTGAGCCCAGCGCCCTCACCCTTCCCTGCTGCCCCTGCCTCCTTTACCCTCGTGGCCACCTGCCTGACCTGACCTGACCTGACCTGACCTGACCTGACCTGACCTGACCTGACCTGACCTGACCTGACCTGACCTGACCTGACCTGACCTGACCTGACCTGACCTGACCTGACCTGACCTGACCTGACCTGACCTGACCTGACCTGACCTGACCTGACCTGACCTGACCTGACCTGACCTGACCTGACCTGACCTGACCTGACCTGACCTGACCTGACCTGACCTGACCTGACCTGACCTGACCTGACCTGACCTGACCTGACCTGACCTGACCTGACCTGACCTGACCTGACCTGACCTGACCTGACCTGACCTGACCTGACCTGACCTGACCTGACCTGACCTGACCTGACCTGACCTGACCTGACCTGACCTGACCTGACCTGACCTGACCTGACCTGACCTGACCTGACCTGACCTGACCTGACCTGACCTGACCTGACCTGACCTGACCTGACCTGACCTGACCTGACCTGACCTGACCTGACCTGACCTGACCTGACCTGACCTGACCTGACCTGACCTGACCTGACCTGACCTGACCTGACCTGACCTGACCTGACCTGACCTGACCTGACCTGACCTGACCTGACCTGACCTGACCTGACCTGACCTGACCTGACCTGACCTGACCTGACCTGACCTGACCTGACCTGACCTGACCTGACCTGACCTGACCTGACCTGACCTGACCTGACCTGACCTGACCTGACCTGACCTGACCTGACCTGACCTGACCTGACCTGACCTGACCTGACCTGACCTGACCTGACCTGACCTGACCTGACCTGACCTGACCTGACCTGACCTGACCTGACCTGACCTGACCTGACCTGACCTGACCTGACCTGACCTGACCTGACCTGACCTGACCTGACCTGACCTGACCTGACCTGACCTGACCTGACCTGACCTGACCTGACCTGACCTGACCTGACCTGACCTGACCTGACCTGACCTGACCTGACCTGACCTGACCTGACCTGACCTGACCTGACCTGACCTGACCTGACCTGACCTGACCTGACCTGACCTGACCTGACCTGACCTGACCTGACCTGACCTGACCTGACCTGACCTGACCTGACCTGACCTGACCTGACCTGACCTGACCTGACCTGACCTGACCTGACCTGACCTGACCTGACCTGACCTGACCTGACCTGACCTGACCTGACCTGACCTGACCTGACCTGACCTGACCTGACCTGACCTGACCTGACCTGACCTGACCTGACCTGACCTGACCTGACCTGACCTGACCTGACCTGACCTGACCTGACCTGACCTGACCTGACCTGACCTGACCTGACCTGACCTGACCTGACCTGACCTGACCTGACCTGACCTGACCTGACCTGACCTGACCTGACCTGACCTGACCTGACCTGACCTGACCTGACCTGACCTGACCTGACCTGACCTGACCTGACCTGACCTGACCTGACCTGACCTGACCTGACCTGACCTGACCTGACCTGACCTGACCTGACCTGACCTGACCTGACCTGACCTGACCTGACCTGACCTGACCTGACCTGACCTGACCTGACCTGACCTGACCTGACCTGACCTGACCTGACCTGACCTGACCTGACCTGACCTGACCTGACCTGACCTGACCTGACCTGACCTGACCTGACCTGACCTGACCTGACCTGACCTGACCTGACCTGACCTGACCTGACCTGACCTGACCTGACCTGACCTGACCTGACCTGACCTGACCTGACCTGACCTGACCTGACCTGACCTGACCTGACCTGACCTGACCTGACCTGACCTGACCTGACCTGACCTGACCTGACCTGACCTGACCTGACCTGACCTGACCTGACCTGACCTGACCTGACCTGACCTGACCTGACCTGACCTGACCTGACCTGACCTGACCTGACCTGACCTGACCTGACCTGACCTGACCTGACCTGACCTGACCTGACCTGACCTGACCTGACCTGACCTGACCTGACCTGACCTGACCTGACCTGACCTGACCTGACCTGACCTGACCTGACCTGACCTGACCTGACCTGACCTGACCTGACCTGACCTGACCTGACCTGACCTGACCTGACCTGACCTGCCGTCCTCCTCTTCGCCTGGCTGCAGGAGTTCAGCCGGCGTGTGAGCAGCGCAGAGGACCTGGACCAGCTGATCGCCGCCCATGAGACCTACCTGGACACACTGCTGCGCAAGGTCAGGCCGCAGCCTGCCTGGTGACCAGGCATGACATCATGACAGCACTGATGCTGGAGCCGTTACAACTTTGGATGAAAACCCGCACCCAGTTTGCTGGCCAGCCTGAGACCGGCTGGGCACCACCTTGCCCTGCCTCAGCCCCTCCCTCACGGAAGCTACCCTCCTGCCTTAGTGCTGTCTGTCTGACCAGGGGTCTGCCTGCAGTCAAGCTGTCGCCCTGCCACAGCCCCTGCTGACCTGTGCCCCTGCCACAGCCCCTCACACCTGCCTGTGCCCCACCATCGTCCCTGCGCTATCATCTCAGCACCCAGCATTTGACTAGGCATATGGCACAGCCATTGTGCCATGCTGCATGTGAGTAGGGCTCCCCCGATCTCCCTTCACCGGGCCACCTGCTGCCGCCACGCAGTCGCTGTTAGGGCCTGAGTCCCAGCAGCTGCGCGGCACCCTGCACACGCTGACGCTCAACATGCTGGGCTTAGCCGGGCTGGTCAGCCGTCTCAATGAAGCGGTGGGTGGGTGGGGCCAGAACCGCCTTGCACCCCCTGCCCCCTGCCCCCTGCACGGCATGCACCTTGTGCCACACAGCGTCCTGAGTCCCCCAGCTTCCTAGACAAACACCGTCCCAGACCATAGCCCAGGGGCGCACATAGTGACAGACCCTGGAGGGGGAGGGCCTCAACAGGGGGAGGGCTGCCCAGCGGCCTAGCCACTGACGGCTGAAGGGCTGTGCATCCATCATGTGTAGATACAGGCCCCAAGGGCAGGCAGGTCAGCAGGCCAGGGTGCAGCCAGCGGATGGCCGGTTCAGGTCGGGTGTGCGGCAGTGCTGGTGGCCAGGGCCAAAGCTCGAGACCAATGTTGCTGCCCGTTTCCATACTTGCCTGCCTGTCTGCCTGCCAAATAGCCTTCTTGCCTGCCCGCCAACCTGCTCCCACAAATGTGTTTTTACTTGCGCAGTGTGTTTGTGCGAGATGTTTTACACAAAGTGGTTTGTAGTGTGTTTTCCAAGCCTGCACTCTTGAGTGTTTTGCCTGGTTGCTGCCACTGCTGGCCCTTGCAGGTCCAGGTGGCGGACCGCCGGCTCAGTGACAAGAAGCGGCGCATCAAGCAGCGTACTGCAGCTGGTCAATGGGGCACTGTGGCTGGTGCGGCAGGCGCAATGGCAGACCCAGCGGTGCAGCAGTTTACAGCGTGGTCCGGTTCGCGCGTCAGATCACGCCACATGCGCACAAGGCCTAGGGCTCATCAGGAAGCGCAGGGAGTGCGGGTCGCAGGTTTGCGGCTGCGTCTTGCGGCACCTGCTGGAGCCTTACACTATCAGGTCGCAGGTCTCGGCTTACGATGAGCGCGGGCGGGAGTGTGCCGAGGGTGCGGTTGCTTGTGCTGCGCAGGTGACGACGCGCAAGAGGACGGTTTGGCGGCAGAGGATGTGGTTGAGCTGAGCCAGCGGCTGGACGCTCTTGCGCTGACGCACGCCGCGGCCCTGCAGGCATTTACTGACCAACTACCTGCCCAGGTGCGCCGTGTTCCGCAGGAGCATCGTGACAGTGCACGAGCGACCAGCTGCTGGGGTGCTGGCTAGTGCACGAGCGACAAATGTATGCTGCTTCTTGGCTGCAGGCTCACGACGAGGTGCGCTTCCTTTTGTACCGCCTGGATTTCAACGAGTTCAATGCTAGGATGCGGCGCGCAGACGGCGATGACGATATGGACGTCTAGCAATGCAGCGGGCCTGCACCATTCGTTGACCGCTGTGCTGGCGATGCAGTGCGACACTAATTGCCAACGTAAACGACACGGCAACAACTGTTCGGGGCATGTCACATGTGGCGGAACCAGTAAGCTGGGTGAGGGCTAGTTTGAGAAGAGGCAGGTTTGGTTTTCAAGGTTGGGAACCGAGGTTGGCAACACTGATGAACTCATGATCAAGCATCACTCTTGTCTGTGGCAAGCATGCAACACCCACAAGGACTCTTGTCAAAACGTCCTTGGAAAACGAACCATGCACAACAACAGCTCTGCACATTGTAGGATGAGCTCCAGGCTCGACAATGGAGGCAGAGGCAACTCTAGCTCACTTGGTGTGAAGCACTGTCAAGCGTTTAGTGCTTAGTGACTCCGCCCACTTCAAACAGAGACCACATGGGCAGCGCCATGCTGACACAGCTGCCCCTCAGCTTGAGCAGGGCACACATCACCACCTCATGCGCCCCAGGCTGTCCCTGCACCTGCTCAGATGTCCACCTCGATCTCACCAGCCTCTGTCACCCGGGAGGCAAACGTGGGCAGTGGCTTCTTGGGGGTCAGGCCAAACCCCTCGGACAAGGCCTCTGGCAAGGTAGGGCACCACTTGCCCTGCGGCCCCAAACCACACAGGGAAAGGTAGGAAAGGGTGGGTAGGGTGCAAAAGGCAGGTCCTTTACTCTAATGCATACGTCAGGAACAAGCGAGTGTTAAGGGGAGGGACAATGGCAATCCTGATGCCCACCTTGACTTGGCCAGTGGCTAGGTCGTAAGCAGTGTTATGTGCTGGGCACACGATGCACTTGTCAACCACCTGTGGCAAGGGCACATGAGGCATGGCAAACATGCCGGCAGGACATGTCATCGGCACTGTGCACATAGTAAATGTTTCCATCCATTCGCAAAGCTTGATGACACAACGTGAGGCTGGAGTGACACACCTTTCCCTGAAGCAGCGCTGTCTTGCCAACCAAAGGCAAACCCAGGTGGCTGCACTTGTTGCTCACGGCATCTACAGCCACGCAGCGTTTGCACTCAATGAGCTAGTGCTGGCCGGATCCAGGGAGGGTCATGCGCATGCACTCACAGATGTTGCCATCTCCCGCATCTGCCAGTAAAACGCGCTGGCCCTGAGAGCGAAGCGCACGGTTTTCAGGTTGGTTCTAAAGGTAAGGCTAGAACCTGCGATGCTTCCGAACCTTCAACTCCACCACAAGGCGTCCGCCCTTGCCAGCAACCTCCGCTTTGCTGGCGGCTTTTGTCCAAGCGCAGCATACGTTGAGGTTGCGCCTCCCAATGGTTTCGCAGCGTGACACGGGTGCTGATGAGCGGGTGAGCATGATGAGCGGGTGACACGGGTGCTGATGAGCGGGCAGAAATCAGCGATTCACATCGAGACCTTTATCACATCATCCATGCATTCACATGGAAATCCTGTGTTAAGGGTCAGTCAGGCGCTCCCAACATGGGGTTGGTAAAATGCATGCAAGTACTCTCTCAATACTGCATCTTTTTCGATAGCGTGTGTCACATCGGTAGCTGCACGTCAATGCGCGAAATCTGACCATCAGCGCAGTCCATTGGAGTCTTTGCTCGTGTACTACAGGTGCCCGCGAACAAATCACATCGGCGAGACGGGTCTCCTTGGCACGGTGAGCCACATCGCTGTGACCCCATCTACCTAGCGTAGTGAGCTGATTGTGCACAAATGGAATGTCCGGCCGACACCCAACGCAATGTCTGCCGGGCGTGCAGGGCACCTTGACGGGGTGATTTAAACATCTGGGCGTATTCGCTTTCGCCGAACACACCATTTGGGTCGGCGCACGCTAAGGTATCACCGGCTTACACCCCCCCCTCCTCCACTGTGTCCTCCACTGTGTTGCACCCGCTGCACCCATAGAAAAAGCGATACGTAATGTTTGTTCTTGACTCATTGGCGGATCTCTTGAAACAAACCGCGCATCAAACAGCCCAGGCCTTAATCCGTTTGACACTTTCAAAGTTACATCATGTTCACTAGGCACATGGTATGCATCGACCTCATTGAGCCTGCCCACCCCCTCCCAGCCCACCCCCTCCCAGCCCACCCCTCCCAGCCCACACCCTCCCAGGCCCCCCCCCCCCCCTCCCAGGCCCCCCCTCTCCCAGCCCACCCCTTCACAGCCCAACCACTTACAGCCCACCCCCTCCCAGCCCAAACCCTCCCAGCCCTACCCCTCCAAACCTAACCCCCAGCCCTTGCAGCCACCATGGGGGGTAAGAGGCCTAGCAAGACGCGGCGCCAATCCCTGCAAGAGCTGAATGCCTCACCCAAGGCAGGATTTGAGTGCTGCCCCAATGGTTTGAAAGCTCAAAGGAACAAGGCACAGGTGGAGGCCATGAAATTGCGGGCACAGGTTGAGCAGCTCCACCAGCAGCTCGGTGATGCGGTGGCAGATTATCAGCTGCTGCAGGCAGACATGGAGCAGCTGCAGGCAGCACACCAAGAGGTGCAGGGTGAGAATGTGTCATTGGAGCAGCTGGCTGAGGAGCGCACCCATGCAATCCAGCTGCTGGAGCAAGACAAGCGCCGGCTGTCCCTTGCGATACGCAACGTCCGCCGCTGCCGTCAACGCGGCCCCCGGCTCACCCGGCATCAGCGGCAGCTAATGAACATCCTGATGCGGCACCGGGTGTCACCAGAGGTGCTGCAGCGGTGTGCTGAGGGTGGCTATGGCATCCCGTCAGGCACTGCAGCCCAGCAGCCCTGCCCGACTCCTGACCCACCCGTGTTGACAGCCAACTTCATTCCCACGCAAGTGGGGCGCCGTGGGAAGCCTGCAGCCAGGACAGCTGCCTACCTTGCACAACACTACCTCAGCACAGCCAGGCTGGTGCTGCAGACACAGGTCAGCCGCCGCAAGCTGGGCATGTGCCGAGAGCTGTTCGTGAATGAGCAGTGCCAGGTGCCCAACCCATACCGACCTGGGCAGAGCACCACTGTGGGGCGGCAGTTGCGCGTGGTAGCCAAGTACCTGAAAAGCAAGACCCTTGGTGAGGCTGGGCTGGGCTGGGCTGGGCTGGGCTGGGCTGGGCTGGGCTGGGCTGGGCTGGGCTGGGCTGGGCTGGGCTGGGCTGGGCTGGGCTGGGCTGGGCTGGGCTGGGCTGGGCTGGGCTGGGCTGGGCTGGGCTGGGCTGGGCTGGGCTGGGCTGGGCTGGGCTGGGCTGGGCTGGGCTGGGCTGGGCTGGGCTGGGCTGGGCTGGGCTGGGCTGGGCTGGGCTGGGCTGGGCTGGGCTGGGCTGGGCTGGGCTGGGCTGGGCTGGGCTGGGCTGGGCTGGGCTGGGCTGGGCTGGGCTGGGCTGGGCTGGGCTGGGCTGGGCTGGGCTGGGCTGGGCTGGGCTGGGCTGGGCTGGGCTGGGCTGGGCTGGGCTGGGCTGGGCTGGGCTGGGCTGGGCTGGGCTGGGCTGGGCTGGGCTGGGCTGGGCTGGGCTGGGCTGGGCTGGGCTGGGCTGGGCTGGGCTGGGCTGGGCTGGGCTGGGCTGGGCTGGGCTGGGCTGGGCTGGGCTGGGCTGGGCTGGGCTGGGCTGGGCTGGGCTGGGCTGGGCTGGGCTGGGCTGGGCTGGGCTGGGCTGGGCTGGGCTGGGCTGGGCTGGGCATGTGCCGAGAGCTGGGCTGGGCTGGGCTGGGCTGGGCTGGGCTGGGCTGGGCTGGGTAAGTGGTCTGGGAGGTGGCGGATAAGTGAGGGATGAGTGAATGTAGCCAGGGCACCAGCCACAGCCGCACGCAAAGCCACAGCAGCTGCTTGCAGTGTAGGGGGGGTTGTGGTGAATGTGGGGGACCATGCAAGCCAACAGCGGGTGGCAGCAGCAGCAACAGCAGCAGGGTGCAGCAGAGTTGTGCCAGCTGGTGTGCCCCCCCCACAGCCACCCCCGCCCCCACAGCCACCCCCACAGCAGCCACTCCAGCAGCAGGGCCGGAGCTCGTGGGGCAAAGGGCCGCCTGCATCACCTGATTTCGGCCACATGTATATGCTAGCTACAATCGCCACCGAGGAGCAGGTTGCTATGGCTCAAGCGCCGGCTCCTGGCTGCACGCTCCGCAAGCGTACCACACCTGCTGGGTTGGGGCTGCCCAAGACACCTGCCAAGCGCAAGCGGTGATCCACGAGACCTAGACAGCCCCCTAGCGCCAACTCAGGTTGTAAAGTGCGCAACAGGGGCTGTAGCGGCCACCTCTCCCAACCGCACCTGCCGACCGCCTTCGTGCCACATTTCCGCAACCGTTTTCCGATCCGACTGCTTCTGCCGATGCGCATGCTCGTGTAGAGCAACCTAAGCGACGCGGGCGGTCGCAGCGATGACTGCATGCCCCGAAATAGCTCAAGTTTGAATTACTAACTTTGATGCTTTGCTGTGCACGGCCTACTGACTGGATAATTATTCTGTATAGGTGAAAGGTAGCTGGCTGGGTTGGCTACATACTGAGCCAGATAGCATTATATTTGGCGCAGCGAGTGCAGAGTTACAGCCGTCCTACTACCAGGGGTCGGTTTCCTGTCATTTTTAAACAGTTGGGAGCGCCTGAGGGTCAGCCAAATCGCGCTCGCTGGCCCGTGGTCCCTTGTGCGGAATCTCACGCCATGCCTACCAGGTAGCTTGATGGTGGTGATGATTGGTGTACGGTATACGTTAGCTCCATGCTCCTCCTCACCTTGGGATGATGCAATGTGCTACGCGCGTGCGTCACTGACTGTTGAGAGAGGGTGCCCATCACACACATCACGCTGTCGCTTAGCAGTTTCTTCAACATGCCTAGTACTTCTCAACCCCGCCCAAATACAGCCAGGCTGTCGACTCCTCCTCCATTGCATTCGTTGCCACCGGCTGCTGTGAAAGAGTGATAGTTGATACAGTCGCCATCTGCTACAGTTGCGGTCAGCCTGGAGCAAGCGGTTTGAGGCGCCAGTGCGGGGGCTCATGTGGTGCCCTTGGCTGGCCCAGGCCACCCCTGGGGACCTTGGCAAATGGGTGGCAGCGGGCAGGGGAGAGCAAGTGGCGCCCACTGGAGCTGTGCAGGTGGCCACACCAAGGAAGACTTCCAGCCCAGGGCAAGGAGTACCCAGCATTGGGCTTCAAGAAGCTGCGAAAGCGAGCCCCCAAGGCCCAAGCCCAGCAGCCTGTAGCACAGTAGCATGTGTGCACCGCGCAATGCTGAAGCTGTTGCTTACATCAAAGCATATGTTTCATGCCAACATAGATTTCCCGGCCTTCGCAAGCGGGTTGGGGTAGTGAATCAGGTATTGGTGCCGGATGCTTGCTGCATGCAAACAGTTCGGATTACAGTTAACACAGTCCCTGCCCTGTAGTAATAGTAGGGAAACAAATGTGCTGTGAAAGTCAGCCGAAAGTGCTGTGAAAGTGCTGTGAAAGTTACAGCATCCAGCTCCAGCTGCAGCCCCTGGCAGCATCCTGCTCAGTTGGCACCTCCCTTGTGACCATCCAGCGGCATGTGTCTGTCATCCTGGCCACCTCAGGTGGCCCACCTGGAATGCAGTGCAGAATGAGTACCTGGACCAAACAATGGACTGGGCAAAAGATCAGGATGCACAACGCGCGATGAAGGGTCCATGAAGCGCTTCGTCATGAAGCTGGGTGTGCCAATGGCAAGGGTGACGGGCAGGGTAAGTGGTGGGCTGGTCAATAGCTGCTGCTGCCTAGTTTACACAAGAGCATGTCTTTCACGCTGTCGACACCCCATGGGGGACATGGACGAGGTCAGCCCTAAGCAAACAATACCTAGAAGAGGGCGGGAAGTAACAGCCGAGACCTAGGAGCAGCAGCTTGTAGTACTTGGCGCCACCATGTGTGTGCCTTGTATGCATGGCTGCAGTTGGAGAAGGACATGGCTAAGTTGTCCATGGAGCGCCACAATCATGCCAAGCAGCTGGTGGTGTTCTTTGGCGCAGCTGGCATCGGCACTGGGGGAGGTGAAGGTGCTGATGCGGTGCTGCGTGCCTGCTGCAAGGAGGTGTGCAGGCCCAGGGGCGCAGGCCAGCGGCGAGGCAGGGAGGTGCTTATGGATGAGCACCGCACCAGCCGGGTCAGCTCAGCAGTGAATGGCAAGCAGCCCTGTGAGGAGGAGCTGAACACACTCAGTGCCACAAGGCCTGCAGACTGGAAGCCACCAGCAGGGCAGGTGGAACAGCGCCTGGTGCGCCCAGCCTGGAGCCAGCAGCGTGACCAGCCAGTGCGGGCCTGATGTGGTGCCCTGTAGTGGCCCCCAGCAAGCCCCCACAGGCCCCACGCAGCAGCCAGGCAGCCACACTGGCAGCAGCCTCAGAGCCACGACCCAGCACTCCCCCACCAGCCAAGCGCAGCAAGCGCATTGAGGCTGAGCAGGCAGCTGAGCCCACCCAGCCCACCAAGGGCAATGGCAAGGCACGGGGCAAGGCTGCCAAAGCCAAGCCAGCACCACAGCCAGGCAGGTGGCTGGACAGGGACTGCAATGCAGCGCTGAACATGCAGCGCATTGGGGGGAGCAGGTGGCGTCCACTGGAGCTGTGCTACTGGCCAGACCAGGGAGCTTTGCCAGCCAAGGGCAAGGAGTACCCTGGTTTGGGCTACAAGCGGCTGCGAGATAAGCCACCAAAGGCCCAGCAGCAGCAGCAGCACCAGCCTGTTGTGGCACAGTAGTATGTGTCGCCATTTGAGCTGTTATCAGCTTATTAGCGCATGTTTTGTCATGCCATCTGTACACAATAGCCTTTAGGGGTCAGGCAATGATGTAGGTGGAAGGCACTCATGCACCATGTCCATTTGCACTGGGTATACTCCACACAACCCAATAACACCACTTGAGTCGCGCGACTATTCCCCACTAGTGGTTCCTAGTATTCCCGCTGGTGGCCACTAGTGGTCCCTGGTGGTCCGGCTCAAATTGGGCCCTAGTGAGGGACAAGGGGTCTGTTACATACAAGAGCTTACAAGAACGTGCGTATCATATAGACGACGCCTCATTGGGGTTAGGAATACATATAAGAAGACCTCAACGGAGCCTCTACCTACGGCTTGGACTAGATTTTTCTGGGCCTCCCACTGTGCCTCCCATCTTTGCCTCCCATCTTTGCCCTCCGTATAGTATTACTCCTGAGCTCTTCATTTGTAGGTTGGCATCTATCCACCCATACCCTGCCTTATCATTGTTTACAGCCTCGTTTTCTATCTTCTCCCACTGTGTCTCCCATCTGTCCACCCGTCTATCCACACGTACCCTGCCCCATCATTGTAACAGCCGCGCCTGCTGATATGCGCTGGCCATGCAATGCAATACTGCTTCAGTGTAGTATTGCTTGCACACGAGGTACGCTTCACTTTCCATGGCAGCATTCTTTACAACATACACCAACTCATCACAAGGTGCAACAACGCGCATGATATGTATTTAGTAAATGGTGTCCAACCAGGGTGCATGTCGCTATTCTTAACTCAGGGTCAGGATGAGGTCCAGGGTCAGGGTCGGGTCAGGTCTTTAGGTTGTCAGCATTGCATAGGAGTTTGTCAAGGAAGAGCCAGTGATCACTCCATGACGACCAGCGATAAAGACTACCCGCTTGCCTGCAACCAGGAACAAGAGCAGCCGCGCAGCAAGCTTGTAGACACTGCACCAGGCCACTCACGCAGCCAGTGCCCAGTGCCATGCCAACACTGCATAGCAGCTGCTGTTGCTAACCCTCCTGGTACTGCCCCTTTCCCTTGTTTTTCGTGCTGGTGCTAGCGTGGCTCCATGTGGAAGGGCAGGAAGACGTGGCCATGCCAAGCTCAGCACCCTGGCCAATGCCTGGCATGCTGCCTTGTCTAAGTGGAGGCACCCACCGCGGGTGCGGGCGCAGGGCACAGGGGCAATGCAGGTACGAAGATGGCGGCAAGTGCTTGCTGCACGGTGGCGAGCTTGCCCTGCAGCCACACCACCAGCCGGCCCAGCAGCATCTTGTGCAAGACCCCGAGCTTCATCACGCAGGGCAGGTTGCTGGTATGCATGTGCAATACATGGAAGAACCAGCAAACAAGGTGGTTATGGCACAATGCACAGACATGCAGGATTCTGCCATCTACAGATCATGAAACATGTCAGCTCTAGGTGAAGGTGAGTGGCAACAACAGACCAGTGTTGACAGACCTGCAGCATACCAGGCTGGCAGCTGTGCAGGTAAACTTGGCTAAGCAAAGCAGCTTGGCAGGTAATTCAACAGACAAGCGTTGAGCAGCAGCTTACCGGGGAGGGCGGGTTGGGAGGCAGGGGCAGGCGCAGGTTGAGCACTGCTGAGTCCAGGGCCGCGCGGGGAGTCTGTGGGCAGCCAGTCAGCGCCAAGCAGACCAGCCAATACCCAGCAGACCAGCAAACAGCAACTGCCACATTGCCTGAACAGCAGCTGGTTGGGGTGAGTAGCCCACCCTGGTTTTGTGAACGGCGCAGCTGGCTGTACCCTGGCACATGCCTCAGCCTGCTCCACATGCCTTTCAAGCTGGAAGCAGGGCCAGGCACTCACCGGGGGGACGGTGGCAGGGGCGGCGGGTGGTGGGCGGGGCGTGCATGGGACCTTGGCTGCGGCCTTGGGGGAGGCAGGGGGTGACTGCATCAACATGCGCCCACCTGAGCATGGGGGCAGGAGGGCGGCTGGTTAGGCACTCGTGAGCACACAAGCACACACACCAGGCAGCTTAGCACCACACATGCACGACCAGCGCCGCACCCTTGCCCGATGTGCCCTAGCACCAGTTCAGCCCCGATGAGGGACGGCTGCAACCATCGGTGCAGTGATGGAAGAGACGTCGTCGGCTGCAGGTGCGTGCTCCTGGCTATCGTGCTGAAGGGTTGTCTGAGAGGCGACGGGTGATGGGTGATGGGCAGTACGCTGCCGCACAGGCCAGGCGCTGGTACGGGCAGTATGAGAAAGTGCGTGAACAGGGTGCTGGCAGGGACGCGTCGCGGCAACCGACTCGCGACATTACTGACGGCCAGGGTTTTGCGAGCCGGGCAGCACGGCCTTTTCTGGATGGGTCAGTAGTGGCTTACTTGACGCGTCGACGGTGCTGAGGGCGAGGGCGCAGGCAAAGATTGCCATCACAGCGATTGCGGCACGGCTGGACATCTTTGACTGCGCGCAAGCACACAGGGCAGTAAGGCGCCGAGACCCAGCTGGCTTGCCCCTGTTCTCGTTAACCACGCCTTTACGCACCTCCTGCGGATTAGCGGATTACTCCTGGTGTAGTACTGATGCGACTCTGATTGTGGAGACGCTCTCTGTGCTTATGTCGCTGATGTGCTATTGTAGTCTCACTGAATAGAGTGGGATTTGCTTTCGTGTTGACGTGTGACAGCCGTCAAAGACCCGCAAAAACCAGCTCTACGATGGTGGGCGCTGCGATGCTGTACTTCAGGCATCCATGGGAGGTTTGACCAAGCAGAGCAGGCCGTCCTGTATCCCTATCCTCAGCATGGTTTCGCAGCGTGACACGGGTGCTGATAAGCGGGTGAGCATGATGAGCGGGTGACACGGGTGCTGATGAGCGGGCAGAAATCAGCGATTCACATCGAGACCTTTATCATATCATCCATGCATTCACATGCCGTCCTGTATCCCTAGCCCCTACACTCCTCCACAGGAGTCAGTGACCGGTGTGTGTCCCTAACCTAGGTCCCTAACCCTAGGAGTCGCTAGAGCCCTAACCTACCCTATGCATACTCTAGCGCACACACATACCCTTTGTCAGGCCTGAGTCAGGGGCAATCGAGTTGTTTGTTTCATTTTGCTCATGGCATGATGCAATGCGGCGGATGTTCAGCGCGGCTGACACGTCTCGGCCGTAGACTGTCCGAGGCATTACGACAACGCCTACGCTGTCTGTTTCGCTGCATTTCTTTTGCCTTGCTTAACTTTGTGCTGCGAATCGCTTGCTTTGCGAATCGTCAATTGCTTCTTGTTTTCGTGGGCCCAACACAACAGGTGTCAAGCCCCACCAGCTCTGCATTAGTGCCACAAAGCTACACATCCTTGTGCTGTACATACAGGTTCAGGTTTTTTACAACTCCCCGTCCATCCTAGCCCCTGTAGCGGCTACCTGACCCACAGGCAATTCACACGGGCACAAAATGCCAGCCTGAGAGTGCTACTCCACCATAACAAGGGCGCAGCCAAAGCACTTATACACGTGAGGAGCAGCCCCTGCCCCACACTATGGTGCACATTGCCCTTGCCCTTAGAGCAGGCCGTCCTGTATCCCTATCCTCAGAATCTGTACTGTCTAACTCGGCCACCAAACTCGGCGACTATAAACAGCACCATGTAGTATAAATGTAATATAGTGGATATATATGTAATGGACCTCACTTCCGCCCCACTCCGGTTGCCGGCACTCCGGTTAGGTGGCGACCTGATGCACATCCCAACACTCCGCTTGGATAATGTTATTGATTCCCTGAGATGACCCCGAAGAGGAAACGCAAGCGCCCCGTCTCCCCCGCGCAGAGTGCAGCCGGTAAGCCACAACGCTCAACGACAGGCTAGGTCCCCCCGAAGCTAACTGACGACGCGACGCAGTGTGTGCCACGCGACAATGCGACTCGGTGTACCACGCCGTCCTGTGCCGTCCCATGTAATGCAGGCGCCAGTGGCAGTGGGCAGCAAGTTCAGGGGCAGGGGCAGGCTGCCAAGGTAGTGATTGCAGAGCGTCGCCAGGTCATCAAGGCTGGCCTGCGTGGCCTTGTGGAGGCAGCCCTGCCTGATCTCAGCCCAGCTCAAGTCGACGCCATTGTTGCTGAGATTAACAAGCGCATGACCATGGGCAGCAAGCAGTGCGTCATGGCAGCAGTCCTGTGTCTCGCTGTGCTATTGCAATCCTTCCTGGGCCAGCCCACTCCAGGCTTCCCAGCAGCAGCAGGTCCAGCCCCAGGTCCCCCTCCCCCACCTGACCCAGCCTACCCTCCCTATGCTCACCCCCGCCGTGCTACGCGCACCTCCCCCCGCTCTGCAGCCGCCCCAGCCCAGCTGCCTCCCCCAGTGCAGCTGGACATCTGGGACCCACAGCTGCTGGCACAGATCAGGGATGCCATGGAGCTGCTCACCAAGGCCAGTGTACTAGAGCACCTGATGCGTGGGCCACACCACCACGGCATCAGGCTGCTGCCCGGTGAGGTGGCCGTGTTTGAGCAGCCCAGCAACGCATGGCTGGTTGCCATGCTCAGGCAGCTGGAAGAGGTGCACCTGACAGGGGACGGCAACTCCCTCAACGCCAACGCCACCACGATCATCACAAGCATCCAGCAGTTCTACAGGCACCCGGGGCGCTTCATCAGTTCGTGGATCAAGGCGGTTGGGGTGGTGGAGGGTGGGTTCAGTAGGGCTGTGAAGAAGCACTTCCCTCAGCTGGTGCTAGGGCGCCTAGACTATAGCATGCCTGACAGGGAGCACAAGTGGCGCTTGCCACCCAACAGCGTGCTGCGGCAGCCTAGGTGGCTGGCAGAGGTGGCAAGGCATCGTAGGCTGCTGGGGCTGCCGGCCCAGTGGCGGGAGGGACAGGACTCCATAGGGAAGGGGGGGGCAGGCAGGCTGCCCTTAGAGAAGAGGGTGCGCTATGCGCTATTCGTCAACCGCAGCCTAGAGGGCTGGCAGACACCACATGGCACCTGCCCGCGCCCCTTCACCATGCTCCCCATGGTCGGGGTGCGGGCCCGCCACTTTGTCATTGATGACAGGGTGCTGCATGGGGTGCTCACTGACCTGGGCATGACTAACCTGACACTGAAGCAGTTTGTGGCAAACAACCTGCCCCACTGGCAGGGGTTTATCCAGTACAGCCAGCTGCAGAACAGTGGGTGGCAGTTTGCGCGCAGGGTAGAGACAGATGGGGTCAGCGTCGGTGTTCACTTTGTGCGCAGCCAGGCAGTCACGGAGCCCGTGGAGCTGCCCTTCATAGGGCGTAAGCTCACAGCCACCAGCGACTACAACCCAGCCACCCACATAGCCGTGGGGGTGGACCAAGGCGTTACACAGGCCATCAAGGCAGGGCATGCTCAGCGGCACCCAGTCACAGGTCAGGTGCTTAGGCAGTGGGAGTGGGAGCTGAGCAAGGGGCAGCTGAAGCATGACAGCGGGCTTACCAAAGCCAAGCAGGACACAGCCCGCTGGTCAACTGCCATCCAGCCACAGCTGCAGCAGCTGGCAGCTGCTACCCCAGCTGGCACCACCCTGGACAGCCTGCAGGCCCACCTCCTGGCCCTCAAGGCCACCTGGGACCAGCTGTGGGAGGAGTACCTCAGGCCACGCTGGCGCAGGCAGCGGTTGGGGCTGCACCATGCCCAGGAGGGCGTCATTGAGGCCTTGTGCAAGAAGGTATGCCCCTGCCCCTGACCCTGACCCTGACCCTGACCCTGACCCTGACCCTGACCCTGACCCTGACCCTGACCCTGACCCTGACCCTGACCCTGACCCTGGCCCTGGCCCTGACCCTGACCCTGACCCTGACCCTGACCCTGACCCTGACCCTGACCCTGACCCTGACCCTGACCCTGACCCTGACCCTGACCCTGACCCTGACCCTGACCCTGACCCTGACCCTGACCCTGACCCTGACCCTGACCCTGACCCTGACCCTGACCCTGACCCTGACCCTGACCCTGACCCTGACCCTGACCCTGACCCTGACCCTGACCCTGACCCTGACCCTGACCCTGACCCTGACCCTGACCCTGACCCTGACCCTGACCCTGACCTGCAGGTGGTGAATGGGATGAAGTGGGTGTCACGCCACTACTACCACCAAGAGAGGGGAGTGGCTGTGTTCCTGGGAGCGGGCAACTTCAGCCAGGGTGGGTGGAAGGCGGGGGCGGTGCGGGAGGGATTTCGCAGGGTGGTGCAGCAGCCCAGCAGGCCCAGCACAGATCCCAGGCTTGACAGGCTGGTGATCGTCGATGAGTTCCGCACCAGCCGTGTCAGCTCCTCAGTGCATGCCCGCCAGCCTTGTGAGCTGCACCTGCCACCTAACCAGCCCAGGCCTGCAGACTGGGTACCCCCAGCAGGCCAGGTCAACCCGCGGCTGGTGCGCCCAGCCTGGAGCCTGCGGCATGGGAAGTATGTGCGGGGCCTGTCATGGTGCCATCAGGTGCCGCCCAACCCTCCGCCCCCTCCCCCACACCAGGCCCCCCTAGCCCCAGCCCAGGACCCCCCCCCAACCCCAGCCCAGAACCCCCCCCCTCCCCCAGCCCAGGCCCCACCCCCTCCCCCAGCCCAGGCCCCTCCCCTCCCTGCAGCACCTGGCCCAGCCCCACCACCCCAGGCCCCCCCAGGGGGCAGGTGGCTGGACCGGGACACCAACATTTGCCTGAACTTGCAGCGCATTGGGGAGAGCATGCAGCGCCCCATAGAGCTGTGCCAATGGACGGACCTGGAGGCTCTACCCCCCGTTGGCAAGGAGTACCAGCAGCGCTACAAGCGGGTCAATGACCGGCTGCCCAAGGGCAGGCAGCGGCTGCACCGGGCTGCAGAGTACCGGCGGGGCATTGATGGCCGGGCCCACAACAATGCATAGGGCCTTAGAAGTTTTGCACAGGCTGTGAGCCTTACTGTCAGTTTTGATGAGGAGCCCAGTGGTCTGTCCCGGGAAAGTGCCACCGCAATGGGGTTTGCAGTCATCAAGGGTGCGACCGAGGATGCTACAACTTGTTTGTAGTAGCTGAGTGAGATTACCCACAGGCCGACATGTCGTTCCTTGTTGAATGAGTTTTGTTGGCACTGTACATACAGGTTCACAGTGTGTGCGTCTTTGAGGTGTCACTCGACCAAGCAGGGCAGCTAGAGCGCGGCAGGCATGCAGCAACAGCAGCATGTCAAAGGAAGCACGACCAGCTGTCTAACAAGCAGCAGAGTGTCTTGGGAAGAGCAACCCAACCATGCCTCCTCATGCCAGGTGCCCAGTGTCCCTGAAGCCCATGCGAAGGTATTGGTTTGCGATTCAGTGTGCTGGGGGCAAGGGAGGGCTGTGTGGACCTGCCAGGGTCTGTTAGGCCTGTCTGGCCTGCAGGGCTACTTGCCTGCATATGCGCCGGCAGGAGGCTGTGCTCAACCCTTTATGCATTGCATGGTCTCCAGGGTCATTGCATGACCTGCATGTCGGCATGGCCCTCTCCCCCTCCCCGTGGCACGGGTTAGCTTGCGGTGGTAACTGGACATGATACGGCCATCTGGGTGGTGTTGGGCGGTGACCACACATGCCTTGTTGGTGGCTCTAAGTAGATGGGTACAGAAGGGGGTTCATGCACCTAGGCTATGACTCCTGGACCCCTCCTGAACCGCTTCCCACTCTGCATCCATCCTAAGCTCTCATCTCTGCATCCATCCTTACGGTCACGTGTCACCTTACGAGTGGACTCAATACGAAGACGTCGAAAGCCAGCTGCGAAAACATGGTAAGCATGCACAGTATGGGACCATTGCTCCTAGGTTTTCCTGCGAGGGCATTGCATTTAGACCTTACATCTACGCTTTGACCATTTTCACATTAAGGATCAGGGGTGGACGACTGAACGGTGCCAAACCAGTCTCTACGCGGTGCAACATGCTCTAGGTGCATCGGACTCTCTGTTGGTACATACCACTGCAAACGAATTCAACTGTATGTGAATCACTCACTCACATGCCACTCTCCACCCATTCCACTCTCCTTACGGCGAGTCAGCATTGGAGACTAGGATGTTCACCAGAGCCACCACAGGACCTCACTGTGACTGGCCCTGAGCATGCCCTGATACTGCCTTCCTCCTGTGCAAGCACCTGATCTACATCAACCCTGGCCAGCAGCCCCCCTCACCACAGCCCTCCCCTCCCCTCCCCACAGCCATGCCAGGTCAGCTGTGGTGCAAGCTCCATACAAGTAGCCTGCTGCTGGACAACGTTTCTGATCCCCAAGAGCCAGTCTCCGCTATGTGCTCAGGTCTGCTGCCCCTGCTCAGGCCCTTCATTGCCTCTGACCTGCTCATCCTACTGCACCCATCTGCACTCCCATCCTCTCCTGACCCGATGGCGGCACTGCTTGCAGCATCTCCGACTGCAATGCTCCTCCCCCGCCACTCCGCAAACCCTGGACCAGGCCTACGACGCTGCTGGCACGGCCGGCACTGGCGTGTCGGGCTGACATTGTTCTCAACTATGGCTTGACCAGGTTGACCACTTGTTGTTCTGGCGCTGAACCCCAGGGTGCTCAGCCTCTGTGCTGAGGCAGCAGTGCTCGGGTCAGCGCAAGTGGGAGTGACGCCATCTTCTTGGCCTTGGACACATAGGCCCGCTGGCTAAAATTGTCATAGTCATTCTTCTCAATGGCATCCAGGATCTGGCGGTACAGGATTAGCGCAGACCTGCACGGTATCAAGTGGGCAGACCAGCAAGTGGGCAGACCAGCTTACCCTTCCTACTAATCCCTGGCCAAGACAGCCTGGAGTACAGACATACCCATACAAACATTGGCAGACATGCCCAGCGTCCCCTAATGGGCAGAAACTCCCTGGGTCACTGTAGCATACCGCCACAACATGACAGGCCTCCGACCCATCCCCAGTCAGTTGTAACTCCCAGGTGCAGTCTTGGCTGCAAACACCTCCAAATGAACCCTGCCACCAGCAGCTGCAACGCTGCAAGGCCCTGGCTACACTCACCAGACAGGCCATCTGGCCTTGGCCTCCAATTGGTCCACCCCTGACTCAGCGTCTGCAAAGCACTGGCGGGCGCGGGCAATCTGGAACTTCATGAATGCTCGCCACTTCTCGCTGACCTTGCCTTGGGATGGTACATGCACTGCTCCCAGCACCTGTCAGGCAGGACCGGCACACCACCCTCACAATCGCCAGCCCCTTGTACTTGACAAGCCGGGCTGTGCCTGGCTGTGCGTGTACATGCACTAATCGCAACCATGTGCACATGACATGGACGAGGCAGGTGCTTAGAGACCAACTTGGCTGGTGGCCACGCAATGGACTGCTTAACGAAGAGGGCTGTAGCTGTGCTCGCCATCTGGATTCCAAGGGAATGCACACTAATGCGCCTGCCTTAGCGGCTGGGCAGCACACTCACATCTTGCTCTGTCAAGCCAAACTGATGAAGATCCTCCATTGGGAGGTAGATGCGGTTGCGCTCGCGTGCGTCTTCACCCACGTCTCTCAATATGTTGGTCAGCTGGTTGGCAGTACCCAGGGCCAGGGCTGCCTTATAGACCACATCCATGGGTCCCTACAGCAACGAGCCAAGGAAAGTAAGCAGCAGCCACATAACAAGACTGGGTGGATATCTGTGTGCCCTAGCTGAGTGACACAACACCACAGGGGTACCATGATTTCATTCCCAAGCTAGCCTATGAGAGGCCCCTTAGTAGAGTCTGAGGGCAGCACAGGGGAAGGTGCTCATGAATGAGACCAGGCATGCATCCTATAAGGGAGTGTCAGCACCAGCAGCAGCAGCAGTGGCCTACCTTGTAACTGGGATCAATGCCCATGACAGGCATAGTCATCAGGCCAACAGTGCCAGCCACTCGATAGCAGTACTCATACAGCTCGTCGAAGGTCTGGTATCGAGTCTTATGCAAATCCATCCGCATCCCCTCAATCATGTCTTTGAAGGGCTGAATATCCATTGGGAACTTGGAGATGGTATCTGACAGGGCTGCGTCCAGCACATCGTATGGCCTTCCAGCGAATGTGGCCTCTAGTCGCTCTTCCCAGCGGTCCAGGGCCTAAGCATACAGACAGACAGGCAGCATTTGCTGTGAGATGCAGGCCAGGCAGAGGCAGAACTGGAGGCAGGCAGGAGCCAGTGGAAGCAGCTAATTGTGTGGCCTGCATGATAAAAGAGGGGTGTGGCGTGCCTTGGGCGTTATCTTATTGGCGTTTGGACCGTCGACCAACTCGTCCGTGCGGCGGCACCACACGTATATCGCCCAAATGCTCTTTGCTTGGATGGGAGTCATCAGCTGAGTGCCGAGGTAAAACGTCTTTGCGAACTCGCTGGTCACTTGACCGCAGCGCTGGTATGCCTCCTCGAGAGTGGCTGGGGTCCAGCGGGATGCTTGCTGTGGTGCCCCTCCATTGGGCAATCGGCGATGCAAGTCAATGCAGCGCCACATTGCTGCCTCCTCGACATCCTTTCCTTTCAACTGCGGCTGTTTAGGAACCACCTGGCTGGATGCTATGGACCAGCGGGGGTCTGGCCCAACCAGCGTGGCGCTAATGGCTACCGGACACCTTGAGCTGTGAGGCCTGCAGCGACCAGGCAGCGATTGGTGAAGCATGGCGGGAGGTACTGAGACAATAGAGTGCGTGCGTTTGGTGGGTAGAGGCGTGGCCATGTATATCACATAGTCGGAGTGAGGCCAGCGAGTCAAACGAGCAACACACTTCAGCCTTGCTGCATTGCTTCTACCCTGCCAATCGCGCATTTCGGATCCTCGTGCCGGCCCGCATATGGAAAGCGTCTCAAGCAATTTGCCTCGAGATGCAGAGCATCTGCAGGCTTCTAAATGGGTTATGCAGGCTTCTAATCAGATGTCCATCAGGCGCCAATTGCAGTGAAAACATAAAGGAAGAAGTCACAAAGTTGTACACTTGCCAAGCACCTGGGCAGTCATTGCAGCTGTGAGCTGTGTACTATGGCAGTTATGCTATGCCAACCAGGGCGCAATTGTAACAACTTGATGAGAAAATGGCGAAACACCCTTGTGCTGGCATTGCACGTAATCAAGACAAAGCGTTAACACATCCTTTGCATTTGCGACAGAGAACGACATTTGCGACTAAGCCATGTAACAAGGCCGGTCGTGCCCTATTTGCCAATGCACCAAGTTGCAATGGTCAAAGTTGCGGTACGGGTGACGACAATTGCACAAATGGGTGACGACAATTGTCACTGCCCGACCTCCGCATCCAGCTTTCATGGCCCCCAGCCCGGCAAGTGTCTGGCACCGGCTGGGGCCTTGGCCTTGGCGGCGCCCGGGTGCTGCGACATGTCAGTGGCGAAAGCGGCTGCACGAACAGAACTTGGACACAGCCCCCTTGTCCCTCACTAGGGCCTCCATTTGAGCCGGACCAGTAGTAGCCACTAGCAGCCACTACTGGGAATACACTAGTGGGCAATAGTGGCCCGACTCAAATGGTGTTATTGGGCTGTGTGGAGTAAACCCAGTGCACATGGCACATGAGCCGCCTACCACCTACATTATTGCCTGACCCGTTAGGGCTATCGTGTAGACTTGGCATGACAAAATATGCACTAATTGTAACCTGATGACAGCTCAGATGGGGGGACACACACACTACTGTGCCTCAGCAGGCTGCTGCTGCTGCTGCTGGGCCTTTGGTGGCTTATCTCGCAGCTGCTTGTAGCCCAGGCCAGGGTACTCCTTGCCCTTGGCTGGCAGAGCTCCCTGGTCTGGCCAGTAGCACAGCTCCAGTGGACGCCACCTGCTCCCCCCAATGCGCTGCATGTTCAGCGCTGCATTGCAGTCCCTGTCCAGCCACCTGCCTGGCTGTGGTGCTGGCTTGGCTTTGGCAGCCTTGCCCTTGCCTTTGCCCTTTGTGGGATGGGTGGGCTCAGCTGCCTGCTCAGTCACTGGCAGCCTCAATGCGCTTGCTGCGCTTGGCTGGTGGGGGAGTGCTGGGCCCTGGCTGTGAGGCTGCTGGTTGTGTGGCTGACTGGCTGCTCCGTGGGAATTGTGGGGGCTTGCGTGGGGCCACTACAGGGCACCACATCAGGCCCCGCACTGGCTGGCCACGCTGCTGGCTCCAGGCTGGGCGCACAAGGCGGAGGTCCACCTGCCCTGCTGGGGGCTTCCAGTCTGCAGGCCTTGTGGCACTGAGTGTGTTCAGCTCCTCCTCACAGGGCTGCTTGCCATTCATTGCTGAGCTTACCCGGCTGGTACGGTGCTCATCCACAAGCACCACCCTGCCTCGCCGCTGGCCTGCGCCCCTGGGCCTGCACACCTCCTTGCAGCAGGCACGCAGCACCGCATCAGCACCTTCACCTCCCCCAGTGCCAATGCCAGCTGCTCCAAAGAGCACCACCAGCTGCTTGGCATGATTGTGGCGCTCCATGGACAACTCAGCCATGTCCTTCTCCAACTGCAGCCATGCACACAAGGCACACACATGGTGGCGCCAAGTACTACAAGCTGCTGCTCCTAGGCGTGGCTGACATGGCACCAGGCATGGCATGGCACAGTTAACTACCTTTTCACTCCATGCCTAACCCACCACCTCCCAGTCCCTTACCCTCCCTCCCTCCCACCCACCCTCACCTTCTTGAAGAACTGCTCCAGCGCCCGGTCCTGGGCTCCGAACAGCCTCAGCCGTTGCCGTGCCCACTTGGGGTCCAGGTACACCTCCCACACCGCATCCGAAGTGGCTAGGGTGACAGTGATGTGCTTCAGCTTGGCCTCCAAGGAGGTGCCAGCTGAGCTGGCTGCTGCCAGGTGCTGGAGGTGGGGCTTGATTGGTGCTAGCCACCGCCTGGTGCACGGCGGGCATTGTTCAGGCTGCTGGCCTGCTTCACCTGGCCCTTGGTCAGCTTCGACCGGGCCAGCTTGTCAGTTACCAGCTGCCCTGACCCACACCCCACTACACCCCCGAGGCAGCGCTGACTGCCTGGGTGACGCCCACCCCAATCTGTGTGTCTGGGTCAAACACATACTCACGCGTCGCAGCTATGCCCCTGCCTATGTGGGGGAGTCCCCCTGCATGGGCCGCTGTTGCCGCTGCAATTGGGAGGCTGCTGCTGCTGGCAGCTGGGTGGGGCTAGAGGAGGGGGGACGGGGCGTGTGTAGTGCACGCACACGCTGACACTGTCTGTCTCCACAGTCCTCTCAAACTGAGCAGGAGGTGGTGCAGCTGCAGCCATGCACACAAGGCAGGTTGTGAGCTGAACCTGCCAGCCCTGCCAGCTCACCACTGTCTACTGCCCTTCCATCTGCAGACAGTGCAAATAGGGTCTGATAGGGCAGCCGGGCAGGCTGAGCAGGTTTTAAGTGATGATGGTCTTAACCCGTCACAGATGACAACCTGGTACGGCTGCTTGGCCTTGTACGGCAACTTGGGCATCAATCGCGCGGTTATCTCCCCTAGCAAGAACCTCGCTTCAGGGGTTGCAGACGTGCTTCAGGGGAGCACTTTTACTCAATGCAGACGTGCCATGCCTCACGCTCATGAGCTGGAATTGCAAGCCCAGGACAATAGCCAGGCAGGTGGGTAGACAGGGAAAACAATGCGAGCGTTGGACATGCAGTGCATTGGGGCAAGCGAGCTGCGCCCGCTGCAGCTGTGCTGGTGGCCAGGCTAGTCATCACTGCCATCCAAGGGCAGGGAGTACCCAAGCCTGGGGTGCAAGATCGACCACACAAGGCTAAACAGGAGCACCAGCAGTAGCTTGTGGCGCAGCATCGTATGCCAGGGCCACCTCTGGCCTGTTGTCAAATGACATCAGCGTGTGTCTGTGGTGCCACCTTTAGACTATAGCCTTGTCACATAGGTCAGGCTACAGTGTAGGTCTAAGGCGCCCAGCCACCGTGTGTGGATAGTCTACCCAACATAGACAGTACACCATACCTAGTGTATGGGTCATACGCCTTCTTCTTTGCGCTGGCACACACAGCCCGCTGGATGGTGAGGAAGGTGCTGTGCACACCACCGCCAGGCATGAGCATCATGCCATCTGCATGTAGCAGCAAGTGGTAGCTGGCATGGGGTCTGAGTGGTGGTTGGGGGACCCGCAGCAGGCTTGGCTGAATCAGTACTCGGCAGACTGTACTCGGCAGACTCGGCAGACTGTACAGTGTGACAAAGAGGTCCAAGGCACCTACGGTGATACATTGATGTTCGTATCGTGGCAATACACCTGCCTCCCCTGAGCCGCTGGCTATCCGCTCATCTGGTTTCTCCCCGTCACTTCTGCTGCTATTATCGATGATCTGTGTGTGCGATGCATGCCGCATGTGCCGTTCTGCCTGCTTTGCCTTGCATGTGCTCCAACTGTCCCTCTTCTCAGAAAGGTCCTAGCAGCCTTGCTGGTCAGCCTGTACATTGTAGCTGCACCTGCTGTGGTGGCTGCTGCTGCTGCTGCTGCTGCTGCTGCTGCTGCTGCTGCTGCTGCTGCTGCTGCTGCTGCTGCTGCTGCTTTCGACACATCGGCAGATGCTTGGACAGGGCTGGGCAGGGCTGTAGTCACTCCTGCAGCTGTTGCCTCACAGCTACGGGTGCTGCGTTGATGTACCCAGTGAAGCAGATTGCAGCAGGCCATGAGGCACGTGACGCCCAGTGCAAGCAGTACACGGCTGACCAGGGTTGGTGAGCTGCAGTGTAGGAGTGGGATGCGCAGCGTGGAACTCCGTCGTACTGTCCGCTTCTTCTTTGAGGGCGCGGTGATGGGGAATGCCGGCACCGCGACTGATGGCGCCCGGGGCGGCCGGCGACAGGGAGCACCAGTGATGACAGCGCTCTGCACAAGAGGTTCTGCCGCAGACCAGCCACAGACCAGAGCGCCAGACGCAGTTCTGCTCACTCAGCGAGTCAAGTCGCCTGCCATTTCGACAACACCAGGTGGGCGCAGCTGACATTTGTGCGGCTTCCTGGGGTGCAAGTTTCAATGGCTTGTCCACGAATGCTGCAGGACTCACGATGCCATCACGCTCCTCATTGGGCGTCGTAGCCCTGGCACTTCCGCTGGCCTTGGCACTCCTGTTCGCCAGCTCCCAGGCCAGCGCTGACGGTGGGTGGGTGCGAGCCGCAGTCAGGCGTGAGGCTACCGTGGGGCTCGTGCAGTGCGGGAGCAGCACGAAGAGGTCAGCGCAGCGCACCGATGTATTGGCAGTGCGCCCCCGGTCGTCATGGCGTCAGGCTGGCTTTGAAATATGCCAGGCGGCCGTTCAGTCGTTTGTGTACACCAAGCCGAGCCCCGTACATCAGCCTGCCAGTAGCTTGAGCTAGCACCAGTGGCACTAGCAGAAACCTGCAACAGCACCTGCGCATGCACATGCACCTCCTGTTTCGTTGTCGTCGTCTGCTGCTGCTGCTGCTGCTGCTGCTGACCATGCTGCTGTAGGCACAGCTCGCCGTCTTCTAGGCGGCTTGAAGGCACAAGCCGGACCCCCTGGGTGTGTGGAGCCGGCCCCACCTGCTCCCGAACCCGAACCAAAGGTAGGCGGGCAAGGTAGGCACAAAAGGTTAGGCCCAGGCAGGGCAGGCGAGGGTGGGGCGAGCGCCAGGCTCCCTTGCAGTGTAGGTCAGGAAGGACCTGAGGTTGGGAGGGATTAACCGCCGGGCTGCCTGGACGTCCACCTACTCGCCCGGCCACTCATCCACCCGCTTGCCCGCCCACTTGCCTTGTCAGCCACTCAACATGAGCGAGGGGTGATGATCAGCCTGGTGTGCAGCGTTCCTCGCTCAAGTGGCAGTGTGATAGACGCAGTGACATGCCATGTGACATGGGGTTGTAACGCCTAGTGTGCTGGCCAACAGGGTTTGCAGGGTGCCTACCTGCTTACTGCCACAGTCACTATTGCTACAAGGTGGGGTCGTTCAAGGTGCAGCTCCAGAGGTTTGATTTATGCTGCAGAGCGGTGTGGCCTAACCTTCCACTCCTTTTCAGGAGGTCCGCCTGCCCAAGCTGATACCTCTCGATACCACCTTCATGCCACCTCAAGCATGACTGCTGCAGCAATGGCCACAGCAGCCCTCGCTGGCAGCTTCCTGCAGGACATCACTCCTCACCAAAAACACATCTCTCTATATATCTCACTCCACTACTACCAATCTATTCAGAACACGGCAGTGCTGCTCGCTGTGCTCTGTCGCAGGCTCCTTTCAAAGACATGATTGAGAAGGCGAAGGCGCTGCACCAGCCGCTGCCACCCCGTGAGCCAGCAGCTCCGGTGAGCTACCCTCATCCCACTGCTGCATGCATGCATGTGTGCATGCTTGGAATCACACACATGTAAGCCAGTACATATCAACATTGCGTGGTGTGGGAAGCTTGCTCTGGGTTTGTGTTACTAGTGGCAACGCCATGTTGACCTCAACCTACATGACCCAGGCCCTGGCCCTGGCCCTGGCTCTGCCCTGCCTGCACAGCTGAGATGTCAGGAGGTCACAAACGGCCCTAGACCCTCACTAGGGCCCACTTTGACGTAGACCACTAGGGTGTCCCACTACAAAACGGTGTTGTCTGTGGAGTTTCGATGCACATGGCATGCACATGGCATGCACATGGCATGCACATGCCATACACATGGCACACACACATATGCCTACCACCTACACTATTGCCTGACCCAGAGAGCTATGGTGTAGAGCTGGCTTGACAAACATGCACTAATTGTAAGCTGATCACAGCTCAAGAGGGGGGTCACACACTACTGTGCCCCAGCAGGCTGCTGCTGCTGCTGCTGCTGGGCCTTGGGTGGCTTGTCTCGCAGCCGCTTGTAGCCCAGGCCAGGACAAACAGCAGTGCCCCCTATGGCTACGAAGCACCAGACTCTGACCTTGCCCTACCCTGCTGCTTGGCCACCATCCTGCCGCAAGGTTGATTGACTGCACGACAGCTTCTGGATAGCATAGCTGGCTTGCCTGTGCCCTTTGCCTGGACCGCCTGGTGCAAGCCCTTCAAGGTCCTCGTGCAAGCTGTTCAGCATGCCTGCCTGTCCGCAGCAGTGCCTGCCCTGGTTGCTGTCGTTTGAGCTTTGGCCTGAGCTGCTGGGCTGTGCCTCATCACATTGATTGCCTGGCAGCGGAGCCAGCAGTAGTGCTGGGCTGGCAGCCAGACCAGCAGTAGTGCTGGGCTGGGGCCACCCTAACATGGCTGTGTGCCACAATATGCCTGGCTGCTGGTGCCTGGCTGCTGGTCACAGACTCCGCTTCAAGACGTGCTTGAGAAGAAGAAGGCGCTGCATGAGCCATTGCCCCCGCCCCCATGCACCCCGGTACCAGCCCCACCAGTGAGTCATGAGCGTGGTGCCATGGTTGACGTAGAGCAGCGTCAGAGCAGAAGGGCGTAATGCAGCAACTGAGCAGGAGGGTAAAGCATGTCAAGCAGTACTACAGTATGCACAGGGGCCAGGGAGGGGCCAGGGATGGGCCAGGGAGGGGCCAGGGACCAGTGTTGGCGTAGAGCAGCGTGAGAGCAGGATGGCGCAAGGCAGACCATGAGTGGCAGGGTGTAGCATGCCCAGCAGCAGGGAAGCATGCACAGCGCTGCTGTTGCTGCTGTCCCACAGGCTGGCAAGGCTTTCACACTGGTGCAACTGTGACAGTGCTGCTGCTGCTGCTGTTGCTGCTGCTGCTCAGACTCCCTTGCAAGCCGTGATTGAGAACAAGGCGGCGTTGCTGAAGCCGCTGCCGTCAAGCTCCTCCCCCAAGCATTGACACGGGACTGGGTCATAACAACGCGTACAGCATATTAGAGGGGGGGGGGGCTTCTGTGTATTCTAAGTAGCCGAGTTCGGTACTAGTCAGTGCTGCACACTGTACTGTTTCTTTTTCATGCTTTGTAAGGCTGGCTGATACTGCCATTGGCACGGTGCACAGCTGGGTTGCGTTGCGATGCTCAATGACCCAAGCCCAAGGATGCCTACAGCATGTGCCACGCAGGCAGCTTACGCCACCAGCTCAGCTCCTGTGCGCTCCACATGCTCTCCTGCTGCTGGTGAAGCCACTTTGCGTCAGGGTTTAGCTAGGGCGGTTACAAACATGCGGTTGGTTATTTTCATGCAAGAATAAAGTCGAAGTTGTCCTAGATCACCCGAAGTGGGTTCTTGCTGGTTGGCGGCCTGACTGTCCAGCAAAGCTACCCTACTAAACATGAAACAAGGTGTTGTCTGTGGGTAATCTCACTCAGCTACAATCTCATTGTAGCGTCCTGGGTCGCACCCTGACAGCCACAAACCTCATACCGACGGCACTTTCCCTTCCAAGACCATTGGGCACCATGTCAAAATGAACAGCATTGCGCTTGAACGGCTTGGCTGCAGGCTGAACAAGCCTCCTTGCGTCAGGCCAACCTCCACCCTACTGCCACTGGCACCGGCAACTGGCCCAGGATAACAGGACAACAAGTAAAGATTGTGAGCTGGGAGTGGAGAGTTTGCACTGCTCTACCTGACTGTCCAGCTGGCGGTGTGCCAGAACAATCAGTAGATGTTCAACTGAGCAGGCAACTTCCCAAAGTACTACCTTTCCCAAAGCTGCGTTGATACACCCAGTGAAGTAGATTGAAGCACGCCGAGTTGGATACCACAGCCTTGTATGTTTGCCTGCGGGAGGCGGCTGCAGTGGCCATGCAGGGCTGCGGCCAACGCAAGCACTTGGTGGCTGGAGCAGCAGCTGGAGCCGCGTAGGGAGATGGGCGTGATGGTGATGATGGATGAGTACCGCACCAGCCGCATCGGCGCAGCGGTGAATGGCCAGCAGCAGTGTGATGCGCAGCTGGACCATGAGCAGGGAGTACCCAGGCATGGGCGACAGCTGGCCATGAAACCGTTTACCAAAGGCCCAGCAGCAGCAGCAGTCTGGGTCACAAAAGTGTGTAGAGCTTGTAGTCAGCTTAGCTAGAGTCATTGTAAAATCTGTGCCCTGTCACAGCCCTGCAAGGCTACAGTGTAGGTGCAAGGCGCCCAGGCACTGCGTGTGGAAATCTTACCCAGAACAGGCGACATCCCCACCTCCCCTTGATGTGTGGTTCCTATGATTATCCCTTAGCGTTGGTACACACACCCTGCTAGGTTGCTGGAGAGAGGTGCTGGCGCTCACTAGGCAGGATGGATTGGTGTCGTGACGTGCTGCCACTCCCTCCTGCCCCTGTCAGTGCTGCCACCCCAAGGGATGTTGCCTTGGAAATGATGAAATGCCAGCAGGCCGTCGCATGCAGTGAGGCATGAAGCCGTCTCAGATCGCCGCCCCTGGACACGCACGATAGCCAGCGTGGTAGTTGGCAAGGGATAAAGCTCTACATTACATTACTCGTCGGCTCAGACGTTCATGAACTTGCGATGAAACAGGGCTTGCATCAACTGACCAACCAATAATTCAACTTCAGCAACCAGCCCTCACAGCAACTGCCCTGCGCATGTGATTTGTAGCTTGGTCTTCAACTTCACTCAATGCGTGCAGCAAACGGAACCTGTCTTAAATCCGCTTGACTATCGCCCATTGTGGGACGCCATTGCCTCACCGTCTCATTGTCCTGCCTTCACCTCTCGTCCCTTGGTTGTACCCCGTCTTGCTGACTGCCACAACCCTGCAGCCAGCCTGACAACACTCCCTACTCCACCTGCTCAGCACCAAAAACCACCCCACAAGCACCCCCTTCTGCCTCCCTGGAAATCCTCACAGCTGACATTCCCACCAACGCAGCATCCAGGCCTTCACAACCAACAATGCTACTCCAAAGGACTTGCATGGCGCAATCACTTCAGCGCCCTCATGCCAACCCTACCCCTCTTTCAACACCCTGCATTGGTTGTGATGAAATGCAACCAGGCCTGGTAGGCACCGCCCAGGTGCAGGGATACTCAGCATACACACCCATGCCCCAGCTGCCGCTTGTGGGCTGAAAACTGAGCCTGAGCCACGCTGGACCGGCCAACCTCATCAACAGGCAGGCAGGAAGGAAGGAAGGCGGGTGAGCTAATTTGGCTGAGGCCCTGGTCTAGCTTCACTTGGGGCTGGATGGAGGGCCCCCAAATGATGCCAACCGGGTCTTGTCCCCCCTGGCCCAAGGGTGGTTCGCCACCACCTGCTGCGCAGCATTGCGGTGCACCTGCACAGCAAGCATGCCAGGGCCCAGGGAGGGGGGCAGGGTGGGGAGGGTGCTGAGGGGGGAGGAGAGGAGGAGGGAGGGCAGGGTATTTGGAGGGTGTGGGGTGCTGGGCATGTGGTGGGTGTGCGAGGCCCAAGCTGAACTGCTGGGCTGCTATATCATGTGGTGGTTGTGTGGGTGTGGGGTGAGGGCATGTGGTGGGTGGGTCCAAGCTGAACTGCTGGGCTGGGCTGCTAGACTAGGGCGTGGGCGTGGGCAGAGGTGGTATGCATCTGCAGTGAGGGCTGAACTGGATACAGGGTGGACAGCAAGGGGAAGACAGGCTATTTGCTAGGTCCTGTATAGGATACAGGTGCATGGTTTTCAGGACTCGACATCTGTGCACAGTGGTTGTGCCGCACACTGCCCCACACTTGCCTGGGCCAAGTCTGTCAGCACCTGCACCTTTGTGCCAATGATGCCCTGCAGGCAGAGGGGCAGCAAACCAATCAATGCAGGGATGCAACTTCATCGCGGTGGCTAAGGGCTGGCGCAGCTGGTTGAGCCATGGTGGAGGGGCCTGGCTGGTGTGGGCGGCTGGGTATAGGTGCTGCCGACATACCTTTCTTGGAGGGGTGGGGGCTGGGGTTGGGGAAGCTGGTGGGGTGGGGGTAGGGGGGGCGGGGGCTGGGGTGGGAGCAGCCAGCACAGCCACAGGAGGGGGTGCAGTCCGTTCAGGAGGAGCGGGTGGGGTAGCAGCTGGTGGAGGGGGGGGTGGGGGAGAGTCGGGGGGGGGTGCTGGGGGGGGCGGCGGGGGGGGTGCTGGGGGGGGTGCAGGGGGGGGGGGGCGGTGGGGGTGGGGGAGAGTATGGGGGGGGGGCCGGTGGGGGCGGTGGGGGGGGGTGTTGGGGGGGGGGCAGGGGGGGGCGGTGGGGGTGAGTAGGGGGGAGGGGCCGGTGGTGGGGGCGGTGGTGGGGAGGGTGGGGGTGGGGGTGGTGGTGGGGGAGGGGCTGGTGGTGGTGGTGGGGGGGAGTAGGGAGGTGGCGCTGGCGGGGGCGGTGAAGGGGGAGATGGGGGTGGCGATGGGGAAGGAGCTGGTGAGGGTGGGGATGAGGGCGGTGATGGTGGAGATGAGGATGGGCAAGGGGAGGAAGGTGGGCACGAGGAAGGTGGGCAAGGGGAGGAAGGTGGGCAAGAGGAGGAAGGAGGTGGTGAGGGTGGAGGTGAGGGTGGAGGCGAGGGTGGAGGCGAGGGTGGAGGCGAGGGTGGAGGCGAGGGTGGAGATGAGGGTGGGCAGGGGGAGGGAGAAGGTGGTGGCGGCGGGGGAGGGGAGAAGGGTGGTGGGGATGGTGGGGGGGGGGAGGGAGGTGGAGGTGGAGGTGAAGGTGGGGGAGGAGGGGGTGAGTAGGGTGGTGGGGATGGTGGGGGGGGGGAGGGAGGTGGAGGCGATGGAGGCGGGGAGGGAGGGGGGGGCGAGGGGGTTGGAGGCGGAGGCGCAGGAGGAGGAGGGGGGGGAGAGTAGGGAGGGGGGGAGGGAGGCGGAGGTGAAGGTGGGGAGGGAGGCGGAGGCGGAGGTGCAGGAGGGGGCTGGGGTGGAGGCGCATATGGCGTCAGGACTGGAGTGAAGGTCGATGCCACAGCCTGTGGGGCAGCCAGCGTGTGAGGCAGCAGGAGGCAATGCGGATATCAGCTTGGAGGAATGGCACTTCTACAGTTCAGGGTGTATATGTGTGTGTTTGTGTGTGCAAACATGGTATGCCACAGGTAGCACACACAAAAGCGCCTGATAGCCAGCAACTGGTGGTGTGTAACATAGCTACATGTCAGGCTTTGTCAGGCACAGTCAGCTCTATGGAGCATACGCTCAGGGGCACAGGAACTCACCGGAGAAGGACGAGATGCCTGCGGGGATGGGGAGCTGGGCGATGGCGAGAAGGCAGACTTGACGGCCTTAGCCAGCGCTTGGTGGGCTTCAAACTTGTCTTCAAACGCGGACTTCGCTGATTGCGCGACGTCAACTTTCGCGTCGACGATGGCCTTGATGACGACTGCGTCGGAGCGGGGCGCAGGTGCCATCAATGCCGGCCGGTGGTAACATTCGGGGACTTCACTGCGCAGGCACGCTTGCTAATCTGCGCAACTCACTCTGCGATCGCACGCAAGCCGCTAGTACCAGCGCCAGTGCAGCGAGCACCAACGGGCGTTGTCCCGCCAACATCGTCGATGTTCACGACTCGGCGTGCTGCAATGTGCGATCTGCAACCTCTTACAGCGCGACTGGCTGATGCTCAAAGGCGTGGCAGCGGGCGGCAGTAGCCAGAGGCAGTGGCCCGACGAGTCCTCGTAACCCACTTTCGGCAAGCGCTTCTGCCAAACCACGCACTGCTTCAAGATACCCCAGCAGCAGTAAGCTCTCTAGCTCGCTGATCCAGCACCCGTACAAAAAAAGAAAGAGGCGGTTCCGCAGCGATGCGCGGCGACCAAAGGCCTCAACTAATCAGCGGACTCAACTGGCGAACTACGCGACGCACGGCTGGATCCAAGGCGCAGATCACGCATTCACACCTTCCAACATGAATAAAAAACATAGGTTGACTACTTCTTTGCTACGTCATGGCAGTAGTCCTGTACCTGGCATGCCCTTTGTTCCTAAGGGAGCCCACTCCAGGGTTCCAATCATCAGGTCCAGCTCCCAGCCCCCCTCCCCCCCATGACCCAGCCTGCCCTCCATACTCTCACCCCCGCCTTGTTGTGAGTTGGGAGTTGGTGAGCCGGGAGTGAGTAGCGTGCACTTCACTGCCTCAAACACGCAGCGCCCTGTTCAGGCAGCCAGTGCCGCTGACATTATAAATGGATAGAAATGCACCTCACTTTCGTCCCACTTTTCCTCGGACGGTCGTCGGCACTCCGGTTGGATGGCGACCTAATACACGCCCCAGCATGGCCACTCCGCTTGGATAGTGCTGTCGACCCATTCTTACCCATTTCAGGGTGGGCCGGGGTGGCACAGGAGCCATGACTCGGTGCAGCCGCCATGTGGCGCACGCTTCTTATGAGCAATGATGTTCCTAAGTTGTGTGATAGTGGTGAGTTACGACTGTGAGCTGGGAGTGGTGAGCATTCACTGCCTCCATTATGCAGCGCCTGTTTAGGTGCCATAACACACAAAAATAAAACGGCTTGAACAACCATGTCCCAAATTAACCTGCACATCCATCGCCATGGTCAGTTGTATTCATGTGCCCATAAAAAGCACGAGCCATCTGGCGAGCTCAGTGAACATGTTCCCCTTTCCCAGGTGCACTCGTGGCTGCTTGCACGGTTGAACACCAGTATGTTCTTGCTCCTTCACCTGATGCAATCTTCCGCACTGCCAGCAGCATGCAGCCAGCCGGACCGGCACACTTCATCCCACCTAATCGACAGTGCCTCGGCAGTGGCTCGACAGTGCCCAGCTTGACCCCAGCCCAAACACAATGCCATGCAGAGACGCAAATCCCATTGTTCCTTCACAATGGAGAATGAGCTTGTAGCAAATCACACATCGGTTTTTACGACTCCCCGTCCATCCTAGCCCCTGTAGCGGCTACCTGACCCACAGGCAATTCACACGGGCACAAAATGCCAGCCTGAGAGTGCTACTCCACCATAACAAGGGCGCAGCCAAAGCACTTATACACGTGAGGAGCAGCCCCTGCCCCACACTATGGTGCACATTGCCCTTAGGCCCACGGTGCTCAGTCTGGCTCTGCTGTCCCACTCTAGGTAGCTGGCACCTTGGCGCTGCAAGTCTAAACGGTCCAGTGGCAGCTGCTTGTACCGAACCCCTTTCCCAAGCAGCGCAGAAGTCAAGGAGGAGGAAGAGGGCATTGAGAAGACAACGGTGCAGATTAGCCCTCCCAACCGCTTGGCATTCGACATACGGCACAACTGCAACCTGGTGCCGTCAGGTTGGACAAGCTGATTGGCAGGCAGGGCGGCCGGCAAGCAAGCAGGCCAGGTGACCGGCGGTGGCCTGGCCTTGTCCTCAACTGGACCAGGTTCACCCCACCCAAGGGTGTTTGGCCACAAACTGCTTGGCAGCGTCCCTGTGTGCCTGCAGGTGCGGCCGGGCAGGGGGCAGGAAGCAGGGCTGGGTGCGGAGGGTGGTCAAGAGTATGATTGTGGGGAGGGGGGGAGGGGGAGGCACAGGGGGCTGGGCTGGTGGCGGCAACCCAAGGGGCAGGCACTGCGGTGCAGGTGGCAGAGTGCACTACGCTTCTAGGCCGCCCACATGATGTGCTGGGAGGCGCAGCAGAGGCAGGCGGGCAGCATCCTGGCACTAGGTCAAGGTGAGCAGGCGGCTGGCGTCAGTGATGTCTTTGTGATGCTAGCTGTAGTCAAGCACTGACAAGGTGGGGGCTGCCACGGCGTCACATCTGTGCACAGTGGGTGTCCCCTGCGGCTGGGTGTTGCAGCCTTCGCCACACTTGCCTGGGCCAAGTCCGCCAGCGTTTGCGCCTTCCTTTCAGCAAGGCCCTGCAGGCCAACATGCAGCAAATGCACGCAGGAATGCAACTTTATTGCGGTGCTACAGGGCTGGCGTTATGGGTTGAGCTATGGTGGAGCGGCCTGGCTGGTGTGGGCATGTGGGTGCAGGGGATGATGACTGACTGACACCGTGACTAAATGTAGGGTAGGCCATACCTGCTCTGGAGTGGTTGGTGAGGTACGCACAACAACGGGGGTAGGAGCTGGGACGGGGGCAGCCTGCAAGGCACGGGTGAAGCGTTTTTTATAGCAAGAGTCTCAGGAGATGTGGTTGACGGTCACCTAGAATTCTAAACACGAGCAGGGCTTTAGATTGGTGGCGGTGTTGGAGGGGAATGGGTTCAGCTCGCATGCCAAGTTGATTTCCGGGAACGCGCGTGGCATCTGGTGTGTGTGTGTGCGTGTTGCGACTCACGACGGGTTTGGGCGGTGGCGTGAATGCGGCTCTTACAGCCTTTGTCAGCGCCTGGTGCGCTTCGACCTTGGTGGCGACCGCGGCCTGGTGAGCTTGAACCGTTGTGGCAATCGCAGCCAGGGTGGCGTTGTGCACGGCTCGCGCTGCCTCGACTTTGGCACCAGCCACCGTTTTGTGGATGGCTGCGTTGCAGAGGGGCCGGGGAGCACACGAGCTGGGGTTAACCGGCGGTGCGGGCAGCGGTGGACTCTTAGATGCACCCCAAGCAGTGCCCTGATGCGAACCCATGCTACTCACATTGCGCGTGCACGCAAGCTGCTAGCACCAGCACCAGCGTTGCCAGCAGAGACACACGTTGTCCGGCTTGCATTGTCACGCTCTCCGGCGGTGAGTGGTGAAGCGTGCTGTCCGCAGTTCCACCTTCAAAGGAGCCTGGACGAGGCCGTGCTAGCGCCGTCCACAAGCTCTAGCCTGTAGAGGACCGTCCAACCTACACGGTTGTTGTACTCGCTGCGTTGACGCGCTGAAGTACCACATCGAAGAAGTGGTCGAACAGGTGAGTCGCGGCCCCCGCAACCGCACATTCCTCGCAGCTTCCCTACCCCGCCCTGGCACTTTAACGGCGACATGCCGTGATGTCCTTCTGGGGTCGAAGCTGTTGACGAACTGCGGCATCATTGACACTTATATTTTGACACTGACATATTGAAACTGGCATAACCAACCACACTTGCTGGGCCCAGAAGCAGCAACATGCTACGTGTCAGGTTTGCCGTTCAGGTAGTGATGATGATTGTATGTCGCCTGCTGTACAGCTGGATAAGCATATGCACAGTCATAGTGCTGCTGCTGTTACTGCATAGACTCCATCACTCATGCTGGATCACTTTTCAGTGATGGTCAAAAACCGTCACAAATGTCAACCTGGTACGGCTGTTCGGCCTTACCCATATGGGCATCAAGGCTGCCAAGCACACCCTCCCAGGACAATATCCAGGCAGGTGGGTAGACAGAGACTTGGATGCAAGCATTTAACATGCAACACATGGGGGGAATTAAGCAGCGCCCGCTGGAGCTGTGCTGGTGGCCAGGCTAGTCATCACTGCCATCCAAGGGCAGGGTATACCCAGACCTGGGCTCCAAGTGGCTGCGAGACCGACCCACAAGGCTCAACAGGAGCACCAGCAGCAGCTTGTGGCGCAGCAGCGTATGCCAGGGCCACCTCTGGCCTGTTGTCAAATGACATCAGCGCGTGTCTGTGTCAGTCAGCTACACATTGATTAGCCACCCACCATCAGCGCGTCTCTAGACTCAAATGGCAAATGGCAGCTGGCATGGGGTCTGTGTGGTGGTGGTGATGGTGGTGGCTGGGACAAGGGGTAGGTATGCTGTGGTGAGTAGAACGTCATCAAGACACATGTGAAGGCAGTCATGTTAAGGCGTATAGCCAGTGAGCCCAATTTCTGGTGATGGAGTCGAGGGTGG
>JASKMD010000029.1:5135658-5187537 GCA_030144725.1 Haematococcus lacustris | reverse complement strand
CCCTCTGCCCAGCCCCTGCCCCTGCCCCTGCCCGCCCTGCCCCTGCCCCTGCCCCTGCCCCTGCCCCTGCCCCTGCCCCTGCCCTGCCCCTGCCCCTGCCCCTGCCCCTGCCCCTGCCCCTGCCCCTGCCCCTGCCCCTGCCCTGCCCTGCCTGCCCTGCCCCCTGCCCCTGCCCCTGCCCCTGCTGCTGCCCCCCTCTTGCCTGAAGTCCCGTATGTGCAGCTCATACAGGGAGATGTCGGTCCAGGCAGCCACTCGGGGCACGTCGTGACCATGCCATCCAGGAGGCATCTGCACCACACTCATCACACTCATCACACTCATCACACTCATCACACTCAGACACGCACACAGCAGCAGAGTCCAGCACAAACCACAGCCACGCTCAAACACAGGCAGGTGGTGCACCTCACCCTGCACCCTGCATAGGAGGGCGGTGGGCTCCCTCACCTCCCCCCACGCTCCCCATTCCCACAGTCTACCTCCCTTTCCCTTCTCCTTTTTCCGCATACCCCTCATCCCTGCCCCTTCTGCCCCCCTCACCTCCCAGTCCCCACTTCCCCTCACTCTTTTCCACCCCTTGAACACTTCGAATGGATGTCAAGGTTAGGGCTAATGTGTTCACCGTAACCCTGACCTAACCCTAGCCCGAGCCCTAACTCCGACCCAAGCCCGCCCCTAGCCCATCTCCCTCCCCTTCCACCCCACCCCCAGCCCCCCACCAGCAGTGGGTGCTCGAGGTCTGGGGGCACGATCTGGCTGCGCTCGCCGTCAGCCGCCAGGCTCCTGGAGTAGGGGTCGGTGGCCTCGCTGACCTGCAGGCCAGGCCAGGGCCCCGCAACCACCCCCTGGCAGGCGACACACACTGGCAGGCGACACACACTGGCAGGCGACACACACTGGCAGGCGACACACACTGGCAGGCGACACACACTGGCAGGCGACACACACTGGCAGGCGACACACACTGGCAGGCGACACACACTGGCAGGCGACACACACTGGCAGGCGACACACACTGGCAGGCGACACACACTGGCAGGCGACACACACTGGCAGGCGACACACACTGGCAGGCGACACACCTGGCAGGCGACACACACTGGCAGGGCGACACACACTGGCAGGCGACACACACTGGCAGGCGACACACACTGGCAGGCGACACACACTGGCAGGCGACACACACTGGCAGGCGACACACACTGGCAGGCGACACACACTGGCAGGCGACACACACTGGCAGGCGACACACACTGGCAGGCGACACACACTGGCAGGCGACACACACTGGCAGGCGACACACACTGGCAGGCGACACAGGTGCAGGGCGGCTAGGGTGCACCCCTCAGACACACACAGGTAGCCGGGCAGCCGCTGCAGCCCCTCAGCCCCTCAAGGCCCCGCAACCAGCCCGCTGACACAGCCTGGCAGCTGACACAGAGGGCTAGGGGGACCCTAGGGTGCCCCCCTCAGACACAGCCCTGGCAGCCGGACAGCTGGCGACCTTTCAGCCCCCCCAGCTCTGCTGCACAGCTCAGGCTGAAGGCACGGGGTGAGGGGCACAGGGGGTGAGGGGCACAGGGGGTGACACAGGGGTGAGGGGCACAGGGGGTGAGGGGCACAGGAGTGACACAGGGCGTGAGGGGCACAGGGGTGAGGGGCACAGGAGTGACACAGGGGTGAGGGGCACAGGAGGTGAGGGGCACAGGAGTGACACAGGGGTGAGGGGCACAGGAGTGACACAGGGGTGACACACAGGGGTGAGGGGCACAGGGGTGACACAGGGGTGACACAGGGGTGAGGGGCACAGGGGTGACACAGGGGTGACACAGGGGTGAGGGGCACAGGGGGGACACAGGGGTGACACAGGGGTGAGGGGCACAGGGGTGACACAGGGGTGACACAGGAGTAAGGGGCACAGGAGTGACACAGGGGTGACACCAGGGGGTGAGGGGCACAGGGGTGACACAGGGGTGGAGGGGCACAGGAGTGACACAGGGGTCGGGTGACACAGGGGTGAGGGGCACAGGGGTGACACAGGGGTGACACAGGGGTGAGGGGCACAGGAGGGACACAGGGGTGACACAGGGGTGAGGGGCACAGGGCAGAGGGGTGGCTGCGCACCTCCATCCTGACGCTCTGGGGGCAGTACACCCTGACCCTGCGGGCAGGCAGGGGTGAGGTGTGGGGGTACCGGGGGTGGGGTAAAGGGGCGTGGAGGGGGAGGGGGGTAAGGGGGGGAGGGGGAGGGGGTCAGTGCAGTGCTGTTAGGCTGCAGTCCACACTGCTGGCTGAAGTGGCCACACAGCTGCAAACTGCCCCTGTGGCACACGCAACAAGCTGTGTGATCTCACACCTGATCTGACATACTGACCCAGCGACCAGGTGCGGACAGCCAGCGGGCGGGCCCAACGGCCCCCCCCCCCCCTCCCCTTGCACTCCCCCCTCCCCTCCCCCCCACCTGAACTTGTAGAAGGTGAACAGAGCTGAGGGGGGCAGGCTGCAGCTCCACACCCCCGGCCCCAGCGCCCCCCGCTGCATGGCCTGCACCCGGGGCTGCTCAGAGCCCCGTGGCCCCGCCCACTGCAGCAGCTCAAGGCTCTGGGCGGTGGGTGCCCACACTGCCAGGGGGGAGGGCACAGGGGAGGGGGGCGGGGGCGTAGTAGGTCAACAATGCGGCTGAAGGCCTGGGGCCGAAGGGGGCCCCGGGGCAGGGGAGGTGGTGGGGGAGGAAGGGGGGGGAGGTGCTCGGCCTGCATGCCGCACCTGAATGGTTCTCCTGTTTGCTTCCCACCCACCCCTCCCATGGGGCTGGGGGGAGAGAGCTGGGGGTGAGGGGCAGGAGGGAGAGCAGGACAACGAGGCCAGGCCGTGCGCACGCACAGCCTAGCCCCCGACCCTATTCACCTGCAGGAGCACCCCCTCCCCTACCCCCCAACCCCCCCTTCCACCCCCCCCTACCTAGCTCCCCCCCACACACCACATGACCCCCTGGCCCACCCCCACCCTAGGCCCCCCCCCCTGAGCCCCCTACACCCCCCCCGCCCCCCAGGCCCCCCCGCCCCCCCCTGCTCACCAGCGACAGTGATCTGGCCAGTGGCCGGGTCCTGGCTGACCCCCAGCGGCCCGTCATAGCTGAAGTGGGCATCCAGGCCGCCCTGCAGCTGCAGCCCCGTGGCGTCCATGGCGCTGCCGCTGGCACTGGCCACGCTAACCATGAGCTGCGCCTGCACCAGGCTGGACACCTGGGGGGGAGGGGGGGGCAGAGGGGGCAGGGGGGGGCAGGGGGGGGGGCAGTAAGGTCAGCTGGGGCAGGGTCAGGGTACTGCTCCCTACTAGGTTTAAGGAGCTGGGGGCAGGGGGGAGGGGGGAGGGGGCAGGGGGCAGGGGGGGAGGGGGGAGGGGGCAGGGGGCAGGGGGGGGAGGGGGCAGGGGGCAGGGGGGGAGGGGGCAGGGGGCAGGGGGGGAGGGGAGCCTAGGGTTCAGCTAGGGTTAGTTAGGGTTTCCCCAGGATTGTGGTTAAGTCAGTTAGTTAGGTATTAGGTGAGAACCCTAGCAGCCTGGCCCTGACTGAGGGGGTGGGATGGAGGGCGCAGCAGTGCCCACTGCTGGGGTCCCCCTCTGACCCACCTCCTGCCGCCCCACCCCCTGACCCTGCCCCATCTCCTGCCCCCCCCCACCTGCTTCAGAGCCTTGGCAGGCAGGCGCAGCGCTGAGCAGGCAGCCAGGTACGGCCACTTGTCCGCCAGGTCCTGAGGCAGTGCGGGGGCCAGGGGCTCCAGGGGGAAGCTCTGCTCCGCCCCCTGCACCCCATCAGCTGCGGCACACACAACCAGCACGGCAGGCGGCAGCAGCAGCAGCAGCAGGGGTGACCAGCGGCGGCAGCAGCAGCTGCAAGGCTATGACAGCAGCGGGGTGTGGGAGAGGGGAGAGGGGAGAGGGGAGAGGGGAGAGGGGAGAGGGGAGAGGGGAGAGGGGAGAGGGGAGAGGGGAGAGGGGAGAGGGGAGAGGAGGGAGAAAAGTCGCATCCCAGCTTCTTGTAGCTTGGCCCACCACCAGTAGCCCCCTGCCCCCCCACTGCCCCCACACTGCCCCCCCCTGCCGCCTGGCTCACCCGTGACGCACCATTGACCCACATGCCCGCCCCCTGGCGCACGTGCAGTGTGAATGAGCGCGCGCCCTCCGTGTCCCGCAGCGCATGGCGCCAGGCTATGACGTCACGCGACACCCTGCACGTGGCAGCCCACACACCCCTCAGTGACACCAGGTCACACTGCCCTCACTCCCACCCACAGGGCTGCCCAGAGCATCGACCTTAGCCCCCTACTGCGCTGCTGCTGCTGCTGCTGCTGCTGCTGCTGCTGCTGCTGCTGTTGCTGCCGCCTCGCCGTTGACTGCTGACGCCACTACCTTTACTGCTGCTGCTGCTGCAGGCGCTACTGCTGTTGCCCCAACTGCTGCCCCGCTGCTGCTGCTGCTGCTGCTGCTCTTGAGCGTGCCGGGGGGGGGTAAGGGTGGGGTGTGAGGGTAAGGGTGGGGTGTGAGGGTAAGGGTGGGGTGTGAGGGTAAGGGTGGGGTGTGAGGGTAAGGGTGGGGTGTGAGGGTAAGGGTGGGGTGTGAGGGTAAGGGTGGGGTGTGAGGGTAAGGGTGGGGTGTGAGGGTAAGGGTGGGGTGTGAGGGTAGGGTTTAGGTGTAGAGGGTGAGGGTTAGCTCACCAGACCGCGGCTGACTTGTTGACGCTGCCCACCGGCAGTCTGCTGAGGTCCGGCTTGGCGCCCACAAAGGCCTGCTGCTGGTCCCCAGCCAGCCACACCTCACTGCCCTCACCCAGCTCACTGACCTGAAGCTCAGCGCCTGCAGGCCAGGCAGCAGGGGGGACATGGCACTACTACGCACAACAGGGGCAGCAGGGGCAGCAGGGGCGGGGCAGCACGTGAGATTTAAGTGTGACCAGGGTGGGGTGCATGGAGTGAGGTTCATGCCCACCTGGCGCCTTGCTGCCCAACCACACACCGTGGTGCCCCCCCCTGCCCCCTGCCCCCCCTTACCCCCCTTACCCCCCTGCCCCCTGCCCCCCCAGCCCCACCAGCGCTCTTGGTGTCGCCGCAGTGCACCAGCAGGCCCAGCTTGCGCGCCCCCGGCCGCAGCTTCACCTCCCAGTACACGCCCTCGGCGTCCAACCTGCTCCCACACCCATCCACACCTCAAGCACCTCAAGCTGACCCCTGCCTGCTGGTCTGCCTGGATAGCCGCATGGCTGCCTGCCTGTCTGGCTGCCTGCGTAGCTATATGCAGATATTGAGCCAGGCTGACTTTCCTGGTCCAGCTTGGCTGGCCCATCCAGGGGCCTTGCACTTGCACCCTCTCAGTGGCTTGCAACATCTTCCCTGGGAGAGTAGGTGTGCATGCACCCATGCAAAGCACCCATGCAGGCGCTGTGGAAAACAGTATGCAGGGGAGCAACAGCACATGTCCCCTTGTCGCCCTGACGGCACCCTGCTGTGGGTCACACCTGGTAGGCTGCTGTGGGTCACACCTGAGCGCCCTGCTGTGGGTCACACCTGGTAGGCTGCTGTGGGTCACACCTGGTAGGCTGCTGTGGGTCACACCTGAGCGCCCTGCTGTGGGTCACACCTGGTAGGCTGCAGCCCGCACGCAGCTCACAGCCTGCCTGGATGGAATGTGCCCTACCCCACAGCCAGGCCAGGCCAGGCCAGCTTACCCCTGGGGTGACAGGGGGCGCTGCCAGTCGGTGTGCTCTGTCACATCGCCCCACACATGAAGTCCCCAGCTCTGCAGCAGCAGCAGCAGCAGCAGCAGCAGCAGCAGCAGCCGCCGTAGCAGCCCCAGCCTCAGCAGGGCAGTGGCTAATGTTTCTTCTGTCTGTGGGTGTTGTACTTTACCCCCTGTGGCCAGCCCCTTATGCCCCTTATGAACTGAAGCTGTTGAGTGTGGAGAACGTCAGCAGGGCGACAGCGCGGGTCAGGGTGGCGAGGTGGCGAGGGGGTGGACTCCCCGGCCACCCCGGCTGAGCTGCCGTACCGAGTACACGCGGTCGCGGCGTACATAGCGCACCCTGACCATGGTGGGAGAAGCCGCAACGCTGCCACTGGCATTGGCTGCGGCGATCACCGGCGTGCGCGTTTGTGAGAAGCCCAGGATGGGGTTGCGCGGAGCCAGCAGCCTAGTGTATTTAATAGTGCCTCGACGGCGATCGCCAGACAGCGCACGAGATGGGGGTGAGGCAAGAGAATTGCAGGTGAATTGTACAACGCAGCGCGTCCGCGATGTAAAGTCTGTCACTGCACTCAGCTTCATCGTGGTGCCGCGTGCGCAGACGCCGCTTGGCCTAAGTCGCCGAGGGACATGCATGGCTGCATTGCAAGTTGGGGCTAGTTCATAGACGCAATAACCCGCAGCAGTAAGGTGAACTGCGTGATTACATGAGGTGGAGGAGGGGGAGCTAGCAATGCCGTTGGAAGAGCAATCTATTGAAACCGTGGGGCTCGCTTCTGCCTTTGCTAAGCCACCGGCCCCTTTAAGTGCGGCGGGTGATACCTTTAGGGCCACTGGTATCATGACGACATCATCGAACTTACGGAGGCATGCTAGGTTCCCTTTGAATCCGCATGCCACCTGCGCAATGTAACCATGCGCGACAAAGCAGACATGTCCGGCTCTGCCATGTTCTCCACGTAGATGCGACGCGATGCCAGATATCAGGAGGCTGCGGGTGTTTGTGAAGCGGGAAGGAGCTTCGCCAAAGGTTTGAAAGTAGTCAACTTTACTGCGCTGACCACGCGTGATGCTGCACTGCATCGCCGCCTTTCTATACTTGGGGCGCTGCTTTGCTCGCTCGGCCTCGGGTGGGAGCCATACCTCGGGCATGCCGCAGGTATGCTCCTTGGAGGTGGCTGTTGGGGCCAGCTTCACAGAGCTGCACCGCTCAATCAGTGACGTGCTGCTGGGCCCAGAGGAGCACAGGTGGACACAGGTGAGGAGTCATGAAGCCAGGGTGATGGGCCCTAAGCACCACCACTACCAGGGCTGAGCGAGTACAGGGTCCCGCCAGTGTGCTGCCGGACGCCAGTGGGCTGCGACAGAGCCGTGGTGCAGGCTTCCATGCAGCCAGTTCCTGAGATGCAGTTTCAGCGACCCAGCCTGGCCTTCCTCACTGGCCTGATATTGGCGCAAGGCTCAGGCTGAGGTGTGATGCAGCCGCTGCCAGCCAGCACTGTGCCCAGGTGCCCCAGTGAAGGTGCCTAGGGGGTGCTTGTGTAGGCTAGTGAGGGGGCTAGCCGTGCAGGGAGGTGCAGGTACAGGCCAGGGTGGCAGCACTGCACTGAGGGAGTGCCGGTGGCGCTGCAGGTGGCTGAGGAGCGCAATGAGATGCTGGACGAGCGCACTGGTGGCGGCACCATCGAGGTGGAGCCCCGCAGCACCTCAGCAGCACCTCCCCAACCCTTTCAAGCTTGCACCTATGGGCATGAGTACAAACACCCCACCCTGACGAGCAGCAACCAGACTCTCTCTACATGGCTGCTGCTGCTGATGGTGGTGGTTGGAGGCATAGGCATAGGCACCAGTAAAGACCTTCCATGCATGGAGCATGGCAAGCCCCCCTCCCCCAGGTGCCTGCCCCTGCCCCTGCCTGCTGGCCCCCTGCCCGCTGCCCCCTGCCAGGTGTCCACCACCTTTGCCTCCCACAGCCTGGCCCTGTTCAGTCACCCGCATGACGACTGCTGCCCCCTGGACAGCCTGGACCTGGCGGAGGTGCCCCCAGCCATTGACGTGTACCGCCTGCTCATGCCCCTGGTGGGTAAGGCAGGCCGCAGCCCCCACTCCAGGTCTGGCTGCAGCTCTGACAGCCGGCAGGGGGCTGGCAGCAGGGGCGGTGAGGCAGGCTGTGGGTCTGCTGCTTGTGTTCAAGCAGGCAGGAGGCATGCTGCTGCTGGCAGGCAACAGCAAGCCTCCTGGCTGTGGCCACGGCTCTGAGCAGCAGGCCAGGAGCGGCGCAGTGCAGCTAGGATGCAGGGCAGCAGGAGCAGCAGGTGGAGAGGTGGCAGGGACTGTGTGGCAGTGCTGGGGCAGCACAGGGCCAGGGGCAGCTCACCAGCAGCATGGCTGCGGGGTGTGGGAGGCAGGGGCTGTGACAGCTATGAGCGCAGCCGCATGTCTCAGGCTGTGCAGCCGGACTATGGCTGTGTGGTGACGGGCAATGCCAAAGACCGCATCCCCCTGCTCGGCTGCGGCCTCCTCAACAGCCTGTAGGGCGCAGCCATGTGTGTGAGAGGCAGTGCGGCAGCAAGGGCCTGCTCCTCTGATGCAGGCAGCAGCAGCACCCGCCACCCAGTAGAGGCACTGCCAGGTTGTTGCCAGAGCTTGCCTTCACTACTGGACTGGGGCTGCGCACATCCACGGCTGTAAGGTGGTGCCACACAAGCTGCAGCTCTGACTCATGCTGGCACTGCAGCGTGTGTGTGTGTGTGTGTGTGTGTGTGTGTGTGTGTGTGGTTGTGGTGTTGTGGTGGGGTTGCAGCAGCAGCCTTGGGTGGCGGTACCCATTGACGGGGAGGCTGCTGTGAAGGCCTGGTGGGCCGGCATTGCCCGTGGCCGCGCCGCCACCCACTCCCTAGCCCTGGCCCGCCTGGTGGCCAAGGTCGGGGTGCCTCGCAGGTGATGCTGGGGGCACCAAGGTGCAGGGGGGCACCAAGGGGCAGCAAGGGGCAGGGGGGCCAGCAAGGGGCAGGGGGGCCAGCAAGGGGCAGGAGGGCCAGCAAGGGGCCAGGGGGGCCAGCAAGGGGCAGGGGGGCCAGCAGCGGCAGGGGAAGGGGGAGCTGGGGGAGGGGGGCTGCCTGCTCAGGAGCAGGACGAGGGTGGGCGGTGAGATGCAGGGGAGTTGGGGCAAGCCCCTGTGCCAGACCCTGGGTCAGGGTCAGGGTCAGGGCGGCGTCACTCAACCCTGAGCTCATGCAGCCCTGGGTCGTGCCCATTAGCTCACACCCCTGGGGCTGGTGGGTCAGGGTCTCAGTTGTGCCCCTTGGCTGACACCCTGGACAGCAGGCTGCTCTGGCTGAAGCTTCCTTTGTGTAGCCAGGATTGTGTAGTGTGGGGTGGGTAGTGCAGTGGCAGTGTAGCATATGGTGGTGGTGGCAGTGTGGTAGCTAGTGGTGTGTATGGTGGTGGTGGTGGTGGTGGTGGTGGTGTGTTCCCTGGTGTGGCCATGCTGCTGTGTGTGCTGCCCTGCTTCACACTGACCGCCTTTGCCTGGCCTGGCCCAGCCTGCCTCCCTGAGCAGCTGGCCCTGCCCTCCCCTGCCCTGCCCTGCCCTCACTTGCCCTGCACAGCCTGACTCAGTCCTATATTGCTGGGGAGGGCGACGCAGCGTACACGGCTTATCGCGAGCTGCCTGTGCCGCTGCCCATACGCAACCAAATCATGCTGCAAGGCGTGCAGGTGAGGCCAGGGCTGGACACAGAATACGTGCCGCAAACCCTCAGCGCATGGCTTCTAATCCCAACTCCAACACAGGCTGCCAGGGCCAGCCCAGTCCGTTCTACAAGCCACACTCCGTGCGCACGACAGCAGCTGCGGTACAGGACTCCAGCCCTGCATTGCATACGCAATGAGCAGCCAGCAGTCGAACCCCCGTGTTGGGTCTTTAGCGTTGATTGTACACAGAGAGTTGCCTGATTCCAGCCACCCCGTATCTCGTGTTCTCTTGTTTCCCCCTTTCTTAAGACGGTTTTGCAAAGCAGTGACCGGAACCATGCAACTCTCTGTGTACTGGTGGTTTAGCTGCGCTGAAGACTCATGGGACTGGGTGTCACCTGGGCCGCAGGGTTAGGGTTAGGGTAACCCTAGGCTAACCCTAACCTTCACCCCCTGACCTGAGCCGCAGACAAGCCATCAGAGCCACAGCGGTGTCATCACAGCCCGCTGCCCCTGATGGGTTCTGAGCCAGTGCATGAATGCCAGAGTGACTGTGTGTGTATGTGTGTGTGTGTGTGTGTGCACGGCGTGTGTCAGGGGTTGGCAGAGCTGGCCGCCAACCGCTCCCAAGCCCTGCGGCTGAGCCCTGATGCGCTGTCAGCCCTGGTGGAGGCCCTAAAGAGCGGCATGCCTGAGGTCATGGTGAGGGGGCTGCTGGCCAGGGCCCCGCGCGCCGCCTGCTGCTGCTGCTGCTGCTGCTGCACAGGCACTAGTAGCAGATGAAGAAGAGCAGTGGTGGCAGCATCCACTGAGCTGGTGGTAGTAGTAGGGGTGATAGCAGGGGTAAGGGAACAGTCAGTGCTGCCATCCACATAGCGGTGCTGGCATTGGCATCGGCCACCATCCCCACTGCACGCCATGGCCATGGGTGGTGGTGGGTCTCGAAAGCAAGGGTGGTGGGCGGTCCACATTGTGCCGCAATGTCTGAACAGTGTCCACTTCAGTCAGGGTGTTAACTCAGTGTCCGGACTGCAGCCTTGTGCTTGTAAGGGGTGTTCTAGTGGGAGGGCAGCAAGGGGTCACTCCTGGGTTTACCCTCCTCCCGTGATGCCCCCCTGTCGGCAAGGGCGGCGTCTTTTTCCCCCGTTTGTTCCTCCTGTGCTTCATGTATTGTTTGTGAGGGGGTGGGTGGGGTGGGTGGGTGAGGAGGACCACATCAGCTATGGCGCTGGAGGTGGAGGTGGCTGAGGGCGGTGGTGGAGTGGTGTGTGTGGCCTGCTGCTGCCCCAGGAGGTGGCCGCCTCCGCAGTGTGGGCCCTCAGTGCCTACAGCAGCACCCGGGCTGCGCTGGTCAAGGTGGGCTGACCTGCTGGCCCACAGCCAGCCCAGCCAGGCCTCTACTGCCTCTACTGCCAGTTGCATTGAGCAGGCAGACAGGCAACAACTACGCTGTCAGCAGCAGCCCCTTCCATTCCCAGCCAGGAGTCGAGCAGGTGTGGGGGTGTGGGCAACTGCCACACACACCTTGCTGAGCTGAGGCCTGATGTCGTGGTGCCTGCAGTTGGAGGTGCTGCCTGCCCTGGTGGCCGCCAGCCAGGTGAGGGGGGCTGCTGAGGGGGGGTACTTGGGGGCCCCTCCCCTGCCCCTGCGTCCCGACGCCCTGCCCCTCCATCCCGGTGCCCTCCGCCCCATTGGTACATGCGGCCTGCCCCTGCCTGGTGCACAGATGGCGGTGCGGTCACGCAACCCGCAGTGGAGCAGCCGCAGCCCCCCGCGCCTGACCCGAGCCGCCAAGTCCCTGGTCAAGCTGCCCACCGACTTCCTGCTGCCCGCATCCCCTGAGGTGGGCCTGGGCTTACGAAGATGTGAGTCTGCATCAGACACATGCTGGATGTGAGGCTGTATCAGACACACAGTTCAAGCATGTAGGATATGATACTACAGAAAGTAATAACAATACTGTGGGTATAGTAATGTAACAATAATACGATAGATAGGCCAGGGTTGCCAAAGTGCCTGCTGTACCTGACCTGGCCTTCGGGTAGGTACCCGGCCAGTGTTCGTGGGGGTGGGGGGAGCAGCAGGTGGGGTAGGGGCCGAGCAGGAGGGGTACCACCGCATTCATGTTCAACCAGGCCACCAGAGGGCCAGGGCCCAAGGAGCGGGAGGTAGGGTCAGATGCCCCAGCACCTCCCTCAAGCACCTCCCTCAAGCACATCCCTCAAGCACATCCCTCAAGCACATCCCTCAAGCACATCCCTCCCTCATTGGTCAAGCTGGCGAGGCACCTGGAGCAATGCAGCCTGATAGCCCTTGCCTGCCCAGCAGCTGGAGCTGGAGCTGGTGTTGGTTGCTGCTGGTTGTGGGGCAGGTGGCCAACCGTGTGGTGTACGACTGCCTAGGCGCCCTCAATGTGCTGGCAGTGGATGCAGCAGCACGCGCCCAGGCCTTGAAGGTGAGAGGGCAGCAGGGGGAGAGGAGCTGCAGGGCATGGCAGGGCTAAACAAGGGAAATGTCCAGATTTGTACGGCCAGCCAGCACCCCCCCCTGCCACCGCTCATGCCCCACAGCATGGCCCCAGGCTCCAGGCCGGCACAGCTCACCGACAGCCTGACCCACCCCCTTCCTGGACCACACCTGACCTACATGGACCTGGGTCTCCCCTGCTGCTGCTCCACCCCCAGGTGTCCCCCACCCTCACCTTCCTCTGTGAGCTGGCAGCCCTGGACTTCCCCATCCCCCTGCCCCCACCCCGCCGCCCTGCGCCCGCCTGGCCCCCGGCCCCTGCGACCCCTCACCCTCCTGGGCCTGGATCACCTGACCCAGCCCTGGCCCCGCCCGGTGGCACCACACAGGGCAGCCCCCCCCCAGGCCCCAGCCCCAGTACTGCCCCTCCAGCGACTGGAGCTCCGGGTCCTGCTGACACTGCCACCGCTGCAGGTACGCCCCTCCCTGCCGCTGCTACCCCTGAGCCTGGCTCAGGGCCCGCTGCAGGGGCGGATGAGCCGCTGGGGTCGCCGGCCAGGGCAGGGACGGGGGGGGCGGGGGGGGAGCGGCTGGGGAAGGAGGAGGGTGAGGAGGGGGAGGAGGAGAGAGGAGGAGTGGCAACTCCCCCCTCAAGACGACCCCTCGGTGCATCAAAAGGTGCGGAGGGAGAGGGTGGGGCAGTGCGCTAGTGTGTGTGGGGGCGGGTGGATAGGGGTGGGTGGGGAAGCCCTGGCCTTGACCCTTAGTGCCTTAGTCTCCTGGGCTCCTGGACTCCTGGACATCGTGGTCACATAGTGCCCTGGCCTAGACACCGCACCCTGTCCCGGACCCTGTGCTGGGCTCTGTGTTCACCCTGAGCTCACTAGCCTTGCCCTGGTCCACAGCTCACCCTGAGCTTACAAGCAACTCAGCAGCGCCTGGCAGGCCTCACAGGTCCCGGCCAGCTTTGTCAATCAGCCAGGTCAGGGGCAGCCAGGTCAGGGGCAGCCCAGCATGCATGCCGGACAGCAGCAGGCCTAGGACCCCAGCACCCCAGGCCCCTACCTCCCGCCCCTACCTGCCGCCCTCATGGCCTCATGGCCAAGCAGCCACATGGCTCACCGCAGCGAGGCAAACCCATCATAGTCACAGACCCTGGACTACACATGCCACAGCTTCACCCTGACGGCCTATTCCCTGCCTCAACCCCTGGCCCCCCTGCCTGACCCCCCCCTGCCTGAACCCCCCTTGCCTGACCCCCCCTGCCTGACCCCCCCCTGCCTGGCACCCCTGCCTGAACCCCCTGCCTGGCCCCCCTGCCTGGCCCCCTGACCCCGCAGCTGGCTGCTGAGGCGTTGTGGACCATGGTTGGCCGCGACGTGCACGTGCGCCGCTCCCTGGCCCTGCACCGCGGCTTGTCCAGCCTGCTGGACCTCACCCTCAGCGCTAACGGGGACGTGGGCGCCGCCGCCGTGCTCTGCCTGGCCGCCTATGCCAGGGACACTGCAGATGTCACCGCCACCGCCCCTGGCCTCGCCCCTCCCCCCCCCCCTGAAGCCCCCTTCCCCGCTCTGTCAACCTCCCCTGGCCGCCTGACACCTGACCCTGGGGGGGCCGGGGCGGGGGGTGAGGGGGAGGAGGGGGGTGGTGCTGGGCTGCGTGCCCTGCTGCCCCCGGTGCTGGGGCAGGAGCAGGCGCAAGAGCAGGCGGTGCGGCTGCCAGCGCTGGACGCCGGGCCTTGGGGGCCACAGGGCTGCTGCGTGAAGCAGGGCGTGGCCATGCTGGTTGAGAGCGGGCAGGTCAGTGGCGGCTCACTGGGGCCTGGGGCTGGGCTGGGGCAACATGTGTGGGGCTGGGCCTAGCTTGCTGCACTGGCATGGGCCATAATGGCAGAGGTGGGAGCAAGCAAGCACGGCACTGAGGGATGAGTATGTGTGGTGCAACAACGCTGACAGGCGAATGGCCACGTTATGGTGATGATGGTGGTGATGGTTTTGACTAATGGATGAGGGCAGCCATGGGGGACAGGAGCAGGCTCATCAAGGAGATTGGCAACACTTGACAGCACGTTGCCTATCGACCTGATTTGTAGGCTAATCCACGCCTGGGCCCATCACCATGCCTCACTGTCTGCCCTGCATCTGCCATGAGCTCTCAGAGTCCATGAAAATGGCCAACAGAATGTATTCAACGCTGTATTCATTATGTATTCATTGTCTGCTGTCCAGCTGCCATAAGCTGTTTGGGTCCATGCCAAAGGCCCCAGCCTGCCTGCCACCGCGCTCTGTGGTGTGGTGTACGGCGGTCACCGCAGTGCATGCTGGTGGTCCACGAGCTGCTGGCATTGCTGGACGACCTGCTGGGCCTCTTCCAGTGAGTGGGTGGATGCCAGGGGGGCAGTGGGCAGTGGGCACAGGGCCAGCGGGCAGGAGGTGACCAGCTAGCGGCGGAGCAGGCAGGGGGCCGGCAGGACAGGGCCATCAGGCAGGCAGGCAGATAGCATGCCACTGGGACTCCTGCTGCCCTGACACCTGGCACCTCGTTCTGGTCTCGTTTTGGTTTCTCAGACTCAGGTTCAGACTCGTTCACTGCCCTGTGTGTTGCTTGCCTGCCTAGCTCTGCCCGCTACCGATGCCCCACTGCGCCTGCTGTGTGTGCTGTCTGCTTGGCTGCAGGTCCGGAGTGGATATGCTAGGCAGCGGCGGTCACACGCTCCTGGGTGTGATGGAATCTGCCGCGTGTGCACTATGGGGCGCAGTCACTGCGCAGCTGGCCGTCGAGGTACGGAACACTGCGGCTGACGCAGCGGCAGCGGAGCGAGCAGCCCAGGCGGTGGCGGCGGCCCCTGCTCCCTGGCGACCGCGACCCGCCAGCCCAAGCTTCATGCCGCTGAACCACGAAGGCAACGGCGACCCGTCGGTGGACCCCTTCGCGGCAGCAGGGGGTTCGGGCTTCCCGCAGGTGAGGGTCACGGCGCAGTCTACGATCGCCGCACTCGCTTCCGTGCAGCTTGCGCGCATGCTGCCTAGTGGCATGGGCTCTTTCTCTACGACACGCGTGCTGGCTCCTAACGCCAACTTCATTTTGCCAGTATCATGAAGGATGTGGAAAGGAGGGCAACGGGTGCGGCAGGGGTACATCAGGAGGGGTCAGTGGGTTGGGGCAAGGGTCTGGGGTGGTGATGACTGTGAGGTTGCCCTCATCGTGAAGGTGGTGCTGATGATGGTGGTGATGGTGATAATGGTGACAATGGCGGAGGTGGCGGTGAATGATAGATGGCGACGATGATGGCGACGGTGCAGCCGTGGTCAGGGTCAAAGTCAGGGCCAGGGTCAAGGTCAAGAGCCTAACTCGGCCTGCTGGCTTGGCTGAGCATCTCTGCTCGTCACTGCCAGGCAGGCAGCTAGCGCTACCGCAGTGGCGAAGGGCTGCCGCCGTGCTGACCATGCCTACAGGGGGAGGGCTCCATGGCAGCGGTTGCAGCGCGCATGTTGGCAAAGCAGAAAGCTGCCAGTGGGCCGCCCCCACCTCCCCCTCGCGAACCCCCCCTCACCTTCAAGGACGCCTCCAGCCTGGCTAAGCTGGCGGGGCAGCTGGTGGCCCTGGTGCAGGAGATGCAGGTCAGTGTGGCCCCTCATGCTGGGACTGCCACCCTCCTGCATTAGGCTGTGACTGCAACCTGGTCAGGGTCGGGCCTGGTTTGGTTTGGTCTGGCCTGGTCTGGTTTGGCCTGGTCTGGTCTCACCTCCTTGGGCTGGGTCGGGCAGGGCAGGGCTGGGTCGGGCAGGGCGTTGGGTCTTGCCTTGGGTCTGGTCTGGCCTGGCCTGGCCTGGTCTGCGTTCTTGGGGGCCTTGGCTCATCACCTTGACAAGTCTGCTCAGCTGGCTTGGCCCCTTCCCCCTCTGAGCTGCCACCTCCCGGCCCCCCTTTAGAGTGGTCCCAATCATGTTCGTGGGGCACAGCATCACACCGCATCAAGCTGCATGTATCCATGTCTCCTGGCAGGGGCTTGGGCATGATAGGGCCATGCCGTGTGCTCCTGCTGCTGCCCTGTGCGCAGGTAGATGAGAGCCTGCAGCAGCAGATGCAGGCGCTGCAGCTGCAGACTGAGCACAAAGCCCAAGGACCCGAGCAGGACCTCCAGCAGCAGCAGCAGCAGGGGGAGGAGGGAGGTGCTGTGCAGTCCTCAGATGCTGACCCCCCCACCCAGCCCCAAGCCCCCACCGGGCCCTCTAGAAGACACCCCAGCACACAGCCCAACCCTCAGCAAGCCCCCCAGCATGTCTGCCCGGCAGCCCAGCCGGCAGCAGTCCTGGGCGGCTGGGGTCCGCGAAGGCCGTGGGGAGGGCGGTGGCTCAGTCGGGGGGCTGCCGGGTGAGGAGAGGGTGAGCGTGGCAGGCAGCACTGGCAGTGGGCAGAGTCGCCGGCCTGGGCCTGCCAGGGCTGCTGAGGATGACACCCTGGCTGACCCCAGGGGGTCCACTGGCAGCCGGGAGCCGGCCAGCTGCTCCCCTGCCAAGCCACCGTCCGAGTGGCTGGCCTCTAGCCTGTTCTGTGTGCTGGCCAGCCTGGCTGCAGTGCAGGGTCATGCGCTGCTGCTGCAGCGGGTGCATGCGCAGCTGCTGGAGCAGCACGTGCGTGTGGGTGCTGCTCGCAACAAAGCGGGTGAGGAGGGGTAGGCCACAGGGCAGGGGGCTGGGTGGCTAGGCCTGGGGTGCCGAGGGTTCTCTATTTGCCCTGAGACTTTCTGTTGTCAGAAGCTGCTTCGCGCTTCAAATTGCACAGGGAAGGGCTGATGCAGGCTGCCCCCAATCACCCCTGATGTGAACACCCTGGTGGTATGCAGCTGAAGCTCGCAACGCACTGGCCAACCATGAGTCAGAGGTGGCAGAGCGCAAGGCGGCCTCCAAGTCAGTCACACCCTCACCCCACTGGCCGCATGCTGCCATGCTGTCACATGACGCCAGCAGCCGGTCAGCGGGCTGGCTAGCAGTGACCCTGAGACTCCTGCATGCTCAGACAGGTTGACTGCCTGTCTGCTCCTCTGCTCCCCTGCCCCTGCCCCTGCCCCTCTGCTCCCTGTAGCGCTGCACTGCCTGCTGACTGCCTCCTCACTAAGATGCACTCGCTTACACATGCACAAGAGTGAGCACCCGTCATGCTGGGCTGCTGTCAGGACGGGTAGCTGGCGCAGGGGTCCTGAAGAACAATGGGAGGGGGTGTGGGTGTACAGTGTGGGCGCAGCACTGGGGCGTACCTGGTGCCCTGGAATGCCTGAGTGGCCACTGACTGGCCTGCTGCCGCTTGCTGTGCTCAGGTTCTACTTTGATGAGGACGATGACGTGCAGCATGAGAAGCTGGAGGATGCGCTGGTGCTGGCAGAGCGGTGAGTGGGTAGAGCCACCTCAGAGGGCCAGGCTGTGTGGGGGCTGGAACTGGGCAGCCTGACCAGATTCATCACTGTTGTCTGTGGCATGTCTAGGGGCTAGGGTGCGATTGCTTAGTTGCTGATGCCCAACTTCTGCTCCAAGCTCTGTCACTGCTGCTGTTGCCATTCAATACTGTCATCGATTGTGCATTGGCCTCTTTCCCGCCGCTGCTGCTGCTGTTTCTCCTGCCCCTGCTGCTGCCATGCTGCTGCTGCTGCTGCTGCTGCTGCTACTGCTGCTACTGCTGCTGCTGCTGCTGCTGCTGCCTACGCCGTTGCTCCCACCCTCGCAGTGACATTGAGCTAGCCGGGGACGGCCTGTTTGAGGTGGAGGAGGCGCTGCAGGAGGGTGCTGAGCATAGCCTGGCAGCTGCCCAGGACGCGCTGCGCTGTCTGCTGCCCACTGGCCCTGCGGTGGGCCATGCGCAGCTGGCAGCCGCCGCCGTCGTGTGTGCGCTGGCAGAGGTGAGAGGCAGGTTGGACCATGCCGGCTGCTGTCGCAGCGTGGTCACAGCATGGTCACGAGCTGTAGATGGCACCTGCGTTGATAGCAAATGTTGGCTGCCGCCGCAGCACCGTCCCAAGACGCATTGCCTGTGTGATGTGTGCTGTCTGTATGATGGAAAATTTCATAAAGATTCCTAAATGCTTCCTAAAAGCTTCCAAAAAAAAAGGTTCCTCAAGCTTCCTAAAAGCTTGTTAGGTGTAATGGACACCATTTCCGCCCCACTCGGTTGGATGGCGACCTATTGCGCCCTGATGCACACCAAGGTCAGGCAGCGGCTGCACCGGGCTGCAGAGTACCGGCGGGGCATTGATGGCCGGGCCCGCAACAATGCATAGTGTCTAACACTTTGCACATGCTGTCAGCTGTTAGTTTTGGTGAGGTGCCCAATGGTCGTGGGGTCGGCCCATTGAACGTGCCATCGGTGTGGGGTTTGTAGTCATCAAGGGTGCGAACGAGGCTACCACAACTTGTTGTAGTAGCTGAGTGAGATTACCCACAGTCAGACATGTTGTTCCATGTTGAAAAGGTTTTGTTTGTCTGTATGATGGGAGAAGCTGCCTGAATTAGAACCTAAATGTTTTGTATAAATACCTTAAAAACCTTGTATGCTTGTATACCAGGTTGCATACAACTGACGGGCTGTTTATGGCCAAGGTTTTGCGTGGTCAAACATAAGTATGACAGCTACCAATGCAGCGTCTGATCCAGACGGCCTGACTGTGGGATGCACTGGTCTCAGGAATAGCAGTCCAGGTGCCAGCAGCACAGAGACCCTGCCCAGCGCAAGCACTATGCGGCACAGATATGGCCGATGCCAGTGTTGCACCAACCAAGCAACCAAGACAAATCAGGGTGTCGTAGTAAGTCTCAGCGCTGCTGTAGCTGGACAGGTGCCAACTCCAACCAACTATAAACAGTGCCATCTTCAACCTGTTGGCATGTGCTTGCTGGTATGTGCTGCAGGCATTGCATCCGGGCCAGACCGCCTCCCAGGAGGACACCTCCAAGCTCTTCAATGCGCCTTTCAGGTCAGCTCCTGTCACCACACCACCACCCTGCCCCTGCCACCCGCCACACCTTCTGCTGAGCAGCTGTTGGCAGCTTGACCAAGTCTGGACAAGGCGATCACTGATCTTCTCCGCCACTATCATCACCACCGCTACCGCTACCACCACCGCCATCATCAGAACATGGTTATGCCCGTGTCAGCGTTGCTGCAACACACATACTCATCCCTCAGTGCCGTGCTTGCTTGCTCCCACCTCTGCCATCATGGCCCATGCCAGTGCAGCAAGCTAGGCCCAGCCCCACACATGTTGCCCCGGCCCAGCACCAGCCCCCAGTGAGCCGCCACTGACCTGCCCGCTCTTGAGGCCAGTGAGGCATCATTGAGGTCTGAAGGCTCCATATCAGCCCGCAAAGGACCTGGGTGCATGTAATTGTGTGGAGCAGGCCGCTGTTGCACAGCAGCGACATCACCGTGGATCTGGTCACCTTGGCGCGCTCCCCCTGCTGCAATGACCCCGCTCTGCTGGCAGCAACACACTCTGTGGTGGCGTCAGGTGCGCCTCCTCCCCCCCACCCCTGCAGCCCATGTGCACGCCTACAGCTCAGAAGCATTACAGGATCATTACCCTCCCCGCCCCTTTCCTCACCGCCCTTTCAGACCCGACCCGCCCCACTCCTTTTGTGTTCCCTTTTCCCCTAAACCACCCATTTCATGCCACCACCTGCAAACCCGGCTGCGCCCTACCATGCCACCACCTGCATACCCTGCTGCTGCTGCTGCTGCTGCCCCTGCCCTCGTGCCCGCAGCCCTGCTGCACGTTATGGCCACAGAGCAGAGCCTGGTCCTGGGGCAGGTGGGGCTGCTGTTGGAGTACTGCAGCCACCAGGCGGGGCGGCCAGAGTGCGACCCGTACCTAGCCGGGATGCTGTGGTGCATGTGCCGCCTAGAGGCCAACAGGTGCGTCCTGACCCCCTCTGCCCTCTGCCCCTTTCCCCATGGTATGCTAGGTCTGGCCTGGCCTGGCCTGGCCTTGCCTGGTCTGCCTTATTCTTTGGGTGTGGCTCATTACCTGTGAAGCTCTGCTCAGCTGGCCTGGGCCCCTTCCCCTCTAAGCTGCCACCTCCCGCCCCCCCTTCCAGGTACTTAGATCTTAGTACCTTGCACACAGCATGGCCCTGACCACTTCTGCATCACCAACTGCCCCGACTACCTTCTGGCCCAACTAGCTTCTCTTGCTCCCTCGCTTCTACCTACCCCTCTTCTTTCTCCTCCATCTGCCTCCTACACACCCCATCACCCTGGACCCCTCCTCTTCCCTCCTGCTTCCCCACCAAGCTGGTGACCTCCTGCCTCTCACACCCCTGAGTACGCAGGAAGGTGGTGCTGCATGACGCCCGCTGGGTGCCCCTGATCCAGCGCTGGCTTCGTGGCGGCCAGTCAGCCCTGCGCCAGGACCACCTGGCCCACCACGGCCCCTCAGGCCTCTTCTACCCCAAGGCCGCCCCTGCCACCCCTGCCACCTCGGTCCCCTCCCCCGAACGCTCCCACGCCCCCCAATCGGCCTCTCAGGGTCGCAGCCTACCCCCTGGTGCAGGGGCGCCCCACCCTGACGCTGGCCTGGGGCCGGAGCAGTCTGGACGAGCTTCTCCTGTCCCAGGGACTGCTCGGCTGCAGCCTGCAGGGCAGCTATTAAGGGGCGGTAGACTGACCTCTGGTTCAAGCGCCCACTCAGCATCAGGGCTGCAGGGCGGGGAGGGCATGATGAGCGTGGTGAGGGAGGGGCTGAGCAGCGCAAGGCTGTCCCAGGCAGATAGCACGCTGGCAGGGTTGCACTCCCAATGCCAGGGGCTGGAGGCTGCGGCGGCCAAGGCACTGGTATGCCAGGTGAGGGAGAAGGGGCTGTGGCAGGCAGTGGGAGGCTGCGGCAGTGGGAGGGGGCCTGCCGGCTGCTGACTGCCTGCTGGATGCCTGCTACCCAAGTCGCAGGTCTAGTGTAAGCCCGCCTGCTTAGCTGGAGGGTGCGCTGATTAGCTGATGCCCAATTGCAGGGGTGATGGCATTTATGGAAGGATGCCTGCTCTGTTGACCGTCAGGCGGTTATTCTCATCACTTTCCCGGGTGTGGTGGGGTAGCACTGACGGAGCAGATGAATGCCAAGGGGCGGGAGCAGGGTGGGCTGGTCCTGCCTGCAGGTTCGTTTCAGTTGCATGGCGCTGTGGCTGCTGTTGCGGCAGTGGCTTGTGGAGAACATGAGCCGCATGAACACCCTGGTGGGTGGGCAGGGCAGGAAGGGGAGGGAGGGGAGGGAGGGGAGGGAGGGGAGGGAGGGGAGGGAGGGGAGGGAGGGGAGGGAGGGGAGGGAGGGGAGGGAGGGGAGGGAGGGGAGGGAGGGGAGGGAGGGGAGGGAGGGGAGGGAGGGGAGGGAGGGGAGGGAGGGGAGGGGAGGGAGGGGAGGGAGGGGAGGGAGGGGAGGGAGGGGAGGGAGGGGAGGGAGGGGAGGGAGGGGAGGGAGGGAGGGGAGGGAGGGGAGGGAGGGGAGGGAGGGGAGGGAGGGGAGGGAGGGGAGGGAGGGGAGGGAGGGGAGGGAGGGGAGGGAGGGAGGGGAGGGAGGGGAGGGAGGGGAGGGAGGGGAGGGAGGGGAGGGAGGGGAGGGAGGGAGGGAGGGGAGGGAGGGGAGGGAGGGAGGGAGGGAGGGAGGGAGGGAGGGGAGGGAGGGGAGGGGAGGGGAGGGGAGGGAGGGGAGGGGAGGGAGGGAGGGAGGGAGGGAGGGGAGGGAGGGTAGGAAGGGAGGGAGGGGAGGGAGGGGAGGAAGGGAGGGAGGGGAGGGAGGGGAGGGGAGGGGAGGGAGGGGAGGGTGAGGGAGGTAGTGCTAGCATACGCAGCATAGGACTCTGGCCTCAGCAAGGCCCTAAGGATCCAGGGCCACATACACCAGTGCTGTGTGTGGCACACAACAGCTGGCTATGAGGTTGTGCAGCCACTGCAGCTCCACCACCAACATTGTATGGCTGAAGCGTGGATGTGTGCTCCCCTTGCTGATCCACAAGCCTTGCATGGCTGTGGCGTGCAGGCGAATGCTGACGGGCTGTTTGCGGTGTCGGAGGCCAGCTGGTGGACGGTGCGCTGCATTCACACCCTCAACACCCCCCAGCTTGCCTGATCCCTGAGTAGCAGCAGCAGCAGCACCCTGCACAGGCCCCACCACCTACCCACGGGTCGCCCTGCACAGCCCCCTTGGCCTACCCACGAGTTGCATTGAATCCTCACCAGTGCCAGCATGGCCCTGCACATCAGGTTGACCTCAGGCACCCTAGGGCCAACCCTGTATCTTGTGTCGTCTGACCCCCTGTGGGGCCCACGAGCTAGAGCTGAGAGGCATGGCCGTCACTCTGTCATACTCCTATGGCCTTGACCCGTGGCCCAGGAGGGAAGGTCCAGGTTTGGACGGCAGGCCCTCACCCCCTGCTGCCTGGCACAGCGCTAGTGCTTCATGCCCCACAGCATGGCCCCAGGCTCCTGGCCGGCACAGCTCACCCAGCAGACCCACCCCCTGCCTGGACCACACCTGACCAACATGGACCTGGGTCTCCCCTGCTGCTGCTCCACCCTTGCCTGGTCAACTGATGCAGGTGAGGTTCAGCGTGGACACCCCCCTGCTGCTGACCGATGGCCCCCAAGCAGGCATCGCCATGCTGGTGGACATGTGCTGCATGCTGCCAGGTGTGGTGGAGGGTGAGGTGTACACATTCATTTGTTTCTCTACAACTTATTCTCTCCAATACCTGGTGCGCAGACATGCCTGGGTGTAGTGGTACTAGAAGGATTGGAGGGAACAAGGGGTAGAAAAACAGCCGAGTTTTATGTTCAGCCACGCACCACAGCCCCTCACAGCTCTGACGCCATGGCACTGCATCAGCAGCCAGCAGGGTAGCAAGTCATCACCACTCAGCACAGCCCTTTGCTGCTCGTGACATAGCGTTGTACAGCCAACAGGGCAGAGGGGCCTAGGAACATGTCTGGACCACACGTTGGACACAAGCTAAGCATTAAAGGGAGTCTGCAGTGAGTCAGGGATCTGAGCCCAGCCATGAAGCCATGGGCAAGGTGCCATGAGTTGAGGCCCCTCACATGAGTGACCCTGGTGGTCGTTCAGGCACGGCCGGCAGTGAAGGCGCAGCGCTGAGGGAGCTGGGATTGCGCTGTGCCTGGAGCCTGAGCAGCACGCACCCGGTGAGCCCCCGCTGAACTCACATCAGGCCTGGTACCAGTGTTTTCATTTTCGTTTTGCCCTGATGCATGATTTATAGCTCAAAGTGACATGGCATAGCTTCATACCCTTGAATTCATCGCACGGCCTTACTCATAGAACGCTATCTATAGAGTGAAACTGGCTCCCTACTCAGCAGCAACGCTAGAGCCTCCAGCCAAGCACAACCGAGCTCATGCCCGATGTACATCACGATACATGGATAGATTAAGCTCCTCTCCGGGCTCTGGAACAGGGGCTGAGCTGCACCGCCTTGGCTTGTCCTTGTACTACTGGTGGTGGAGGTGCTCCATGGTGAGGGGCGGGCAGCAATGCTTGCACATGACTGCGCTGGCTGTAGTGCCGCACTCATCAGGGCGCGCATGCGGTGACACCAGCTGGACACCAGGCTCCTGCTGGCAGTGGCTCCCTGCCTGCCTGCCTGCCTGCCTGCCTGCCTGCCTGCCTGCCTGCCTGCCTGCCTGCCTGCCTGCCTGCCTGCCTGCCTGCCTGCCTGCCTGCCTGCCTGCCTGCCTGCCTGCCTGCCTGCCTGCCTGCCTGCCTGCCTGCCTGCCTGCCTGCCTGCCTGCCTGCCTGCCTGCCTGCCTGCCTGCCTGCCTGCCTGCCTGCCTGCCTGCCTGCCTGCCTGCCTGCCTGCCTGCCTGCCTGCCTGCCTGCCTGCCTGCCCGCAGGTGGTGTGTGCTGAGCTGGTCCGGCTGGGCATGGCTGACCTGCTTGTGGCCACTGCCTCCAGCCCCCTTGCGGGCAGCAGCCTGGTGCGGGTGGCTGGGCTGTACCTGCAGCACCTGCTGGACACCCCGGAACACTTGCTGGCACTGGGCGGCCTGCAGCAGGTCGGCCGCAGCGCCCTTAACACACCCTGCAACTGAGCAGCTGTCAGACAGCCCAATTAGCCCAATGGCGCGATGCTGGTAGAGTGGAGGGCGGCGCTGCTGACCAGAAGCTGATAGCTTGAGAAGCATGTGAATCACATTGTACTGCATGCCGCATGCACTGCGTCGCATGCACTGCCCAGCCACCCAGTGCAACGCATTGGTGTCAAGTGCGTGCGTGTGTGCTGCCGCATACTCGGGAAGAACATGTGTGGGAGGGGTGGCTGGGTTGACCAGCAGCGGACAGTTTCTTTCTAGTGCCGTAAACTACGTGTAACTACATGTTCCATGCACCCATGCCCAAACACCGTGTTGCATGCTAGAAGCAGTGGTTCAGGACACACTCATGGCTGACTGGAACAGGTTCAGGCCACCACCATGCACTCCTGACACCTACACAGGCCGGTCTTTGTCAGGAGGCTAGCCGGCCTGTGTGTGTCAGCAGCTAGCTATGCGCCCTGATGCCCCTGGTGAGGCTGCTGTGGAGTGCAGGTGGTGGAGCTGCTGGTGGCCATGACTCAACGTGCGCTGGCGTCTGCCCAGGACGTGGCCGGCAGGGGGGCCGACGTCAAGCTTATGGAGGTGGCGGTGCGAGGCCTAGCACGACTGGGCCTTAACATGGAAGGTGGGCAATGCTCTGCCATGTGGACAAACCAGGCTGGTTTCATGACACAATGTGTACAATGTGTCCGCATTTTGTTACTTCCTGATCCCCCTTTGCCTCTTCTTCCACTTCCTCTGGTTTGTTCCGCATTCCTGGGTCCTTGCTTTGAGACCCCACAGCTCCCTCCAGGTATGCACTACCATTCATCACTCCAGATTGTCATCATCTAATGCGGTCATCTGTGCTGATAACTACATGTACTGCCCAAACCCTGCAATGCATGCTGAGTGGCACCCATGCACCCATGCACCTATTCATCTGTCATGGTGAGGCCCACACATGGGGCAGTCGCTGGCTATGGTGCAGTGGCTTGTGGCTTTGGCTTGTCCGCTTGTGGCTGCGTGCAGGCCAAGCTGCCTTGAAAGCCGGCAGAGCTGTGGCGGCGCTGGTGTCAGTCGTGCGCACTGACAACCATGCGCTGGCAGCGGTGCAAGCCATGCGGTGAGGCGGGGAGTGCTGACAGCCAGCAAGAAGGCCTTGGCGCTCACATGAAAACACATTAGGTCTTAGATAAGTTTGTGGACAATCAGGCAATCGGGAGGGCGGGCGGGCGGGCGGGCGGGGAGGCAGGCGGGCGGGTGGGCATGTGGGTGGGCGACACCTACCCTCTGGCCTCCAGGCTAGCTACCATCCCGGCCGCGTGGCCCCCATGTCGGCTCACCACTGCATGACGCTGTCCCTGGCAAAGCGTGTCTGCTCTGCAGGGCGGCGGCAGGCATGCCTGAGTGGGAGCGGCCACAAGAGCTGGTGAGCCCGCTGCGGGCCCTCAATGGCTTACGCATCAGCCTGGGCCCTGAGCAGGTGTGCCCAAGCAACTGCCCTCCCTTGTTTTAAACTACCCAGCCCTGCCTATGCCCCCAGCTCTTGGCCCCATGTGGAAGTCATGCTAAGGCTCCACCTACTCCCCCCCTAGGGCTCTCTACCATCAACCAGCGCTGCAAACTGCCGTTCACCATGCACATGCTCACCGCACTCCTGTGGATTGAGTGCTGTTAAACTGCTGAGCTCCACAGGCACACACTTTGCCTTGCCTGCTGCCAGTCACACACCCCTGCATCGTATCACACTTTACTTAGCTCGCCCACATGTCACAAGCAGTGTTGCCCCGCCCTGCCCTGCCTTACCCTGCCCTGCCCCACAGGCTGCGTCCGCAAAGAGCATTGAGACTGCAGCGCTAGTGGCGGCTGGCTTGGTCATTTCTTCTCCTTCCAAGTGTGACCACCATGGCTGCTCACATGCTCACAACTCCCCCCCTCACGCAGCCTCGCCGCAGGCTCAGCAAACCTCTGAGCAGGCCACCCTTGCAGTGCCAAGCGACGCAGCCCAAACACCAGCCCCAGGGCCTGGCACACAAGAGGTGGGTGGCTGCTGCTGCGGCGGCGGCGGCGGCGGTTGGTATCCCTTGAAACACGAGCCACAGCCCCTGGTGTTGTTGCATCAGACAGTAGGGTTGGTCCACAAAGCTCTGGTTGTGCTTCTCTACTGCATGCAGCTGTGCAACCATGCGCTGCATCCCAGCAGTTCTAGCATTGAGTGTGTTGCACAGCATCTGCCTGCACTGCATTCTGTGCATACCCTCTATAATCAAGCCCTGGTGGGGGACGGAGCTGCACGAGGGCAACCAACAACCACCCACCCCACCAGCTTCACTGTAAGAGCCCAGGCCGCAATGAGCTGCTCAGTGCACTTGTGCATGCAACGTAAATGTTGTTCACCACAAGCCGTATTCTATGGCATGATCGCCACAATCTATGGTGGCAGCGCAGGCCAGGCTGGCTGACATGGTGGCGGGCTGGCCCACAAGGGGTGGCCCTTGACCTGGCACCATGTGGCCCCGTCTGTGGTGTAGGCTGTTGGCCTTATTGTGAGCATTGCTCGTCATGAGGGAAGGGCGGTGGTGACGTAGGGCAGGGACAGGCAGGGCAGGGCAAGGCAAGGCAGGGGGTGGTGCAGGTATCACAGCTCCATGTGTGACTGGGAAGAACGCGTGATGCCAGGACTGGCATGTGTATGAACGCACGCAGGCCTCCACCTCTGGCTCCAGGGTGCCACTGCCTGCTGCCTGCCTGCTGCAGGCTTCTGCTGACCCGCCCCATGTCTCTGGCCACAGCGACGTGGGCTTGATGGCGCTGTGGGGTCTGCTCAACCTGTCAGGCTACGTGCCAGCCCAGGTGGCAGTCTGCAAGCATGGGCTGTACACGCTGCTGCGCTCTGTGCGCAAGTGAGTGCACCTCCCCAGGGCGATGAGCCAGGAGCTACACCTACACCCACTGACAGCACTAGGATCACTGCACAACCAGCATCCCTATGGCGTGACGGCTGACAGCCCCTGATGAGCCTGCCTGTTGCCATACCTGCTTGCTTGCCCTCTTAAGTGCTTGCCCACCTGTCACCTGCCTTAAACTAAGCCTCCCCTGGTAGCCCTGCCAGTGTGCCTGCCCCGCGTGCTGCAGGTCTGCCGACCGGCTGCGCTCCTCCACCGCTGCTGCCATCCTGGCCAACATCCACTTCCACCCTGACAATGCCACCACCCTGTACAAGGCCGAGCTGAAGCTCAAGTACGCTGCGCTGCTAGAATTGCATGGTGTGAGGGCTGGGGTGTGGGTGGACATGCAGGCTGGTGGTAAGGAAGGGTGTTGCGTGATGTACGACGCCCAACGCGTCTCCCGTCGTGTGAAGATATGCAAGGCCCTTCACAATCATTCATCGCCTATCATCGCGACAGCAATCACTCACCGACCGCAGATGTTTGTCCACAGGTCAGGCCAACTTCCACCGCGTCCAGGTAATGCGCACCTCTCCGCGCTGCAAGTCGGCAGCTTCTTCGCCGCGACTTGGCGGCGTCACACCCGGTCACACTGGTCAGGCCGGCGGGGGTACCGCTGGCGTCGCCGCGCGGCCAGCACCAAGCACTGAGACCACCTCGCGCAAGCCTGCAGCTGGCACACGAGCAACTCGCCAGCAACATGGCAAGCCTGGCGATAGACGTGAGTGAACCTGCCTGGCTCCGGCTAGGTAGGACATGGATGCATTCACCTGCTGCTCCTAGGACCGCAGGAGGTCAAAAGCTGCAAGGCAAGCCTTGGTGGGCCTCAAGAGGGTCAGATGGTAGAGCCTGATGTCATATTGACATTGCAAGCGCCATAGCTAAGCTTTGTCTGTCCACGCTTGCCTGCCAGCACCTCCATCTGCAAGCCAGCGGGCATCAAGTACCAGTGCCAAGGCAATGTGACCCACACTCACTGGGTGTGGTGTATTGCCTGTCTGAATTAAAACTTCCGCTCACATGGCGCATGGGCGCCTTGCACCTACATGTTGACCCCCTGTGACAGGGCTGTAGCCTAGAACCGGTTGCTTGCATGCTTGCCTGCCAGCAGAGCACTCCATCTGAAGCTGGCCAGTCAGGGCCAACACCTTTGCGACTCCGCCCAGGCGACAGCCGTGAACCCCCCAAGCCATTGACCGAGGATGAAAAGGCCGCTGCACATGCCAAGGTGCTGCTGGAGGGGCCCAGGCTGCTGCAGGGCTACTCACAGCCAGTGGTTGACACCACCAGACCCTGCAACAGTGTGCAGATCAGTGTGTGTTGTCCTCCACCTCCTCCTCCATCTCCTCCTCATCATTACATCACATCCACCTGTCAGCTCATGCACACATCAACACAACCTCATGCACCTTCCATGGCTTGCATGCGCATGGGCATGGGGCACAGTACGGTCTCTCCTTGGCACAGTGGGCATGGGGCTGAGGCCTCTCCTCTCCTCTTTGTGTGTGGCACGTGATGGCAGTTGTTGTTGGCGTTGTGGGTGCGTGCCACGTCCCTGGTGCCTGGTGGCCTGCAGGTGTCCTTCCTGCAGTGGGTGCTGGACCCCTCCCCCAACACCCTCCCCGAGCTGGATGTGCTGGACAGCGGCACCAGCTGGCATGACACAGGAGGCATGAGTTACGGTAGGCGCCTGCACCAGGATTGTTAGGGCCGGTGATGATGGCGAGGTTAGGGGTGTGGGTATGAGACTTGGGCTAATGTTGGGGTGGATGGTGGGTTGGGGCTGTAGGCGGAGTTAGTGGAGGGGGAAGATGAGGTGAGCCAGAGCCAGATGAGGGTTAAGAGGGAACAGAATAGGGGAAAGGAGGAGGAAGGGAAGAGGATGTGTCATGGGAGGCAAGGAACAGGGCGAGGCAGGGAGGGGAGTGCGAAGATGGAACAGAATAGGGGAAAGGAGGAGGAAGGGAAGAGGATGTGTCATGGGAGGCAAGGAACAGGGCGAGGCAGGGAGGGGAGTGCGAAGATAAGGGTGACCTGCTCACCCCCTTGGGCCCACCCACCCCCACAGACCCACAGCGTGTTGTGGTGTGTGTGTGTGTGTGTTTGAGTGAGAACAGATCAGGCGCACATTCGGTTGACAGCTGACCCTGAGGAGGTAGACTGGCTGCAGCGGCTGGACCAGCAGGAGGTGCAGATGAATGGCTTCCAAGACTTCCAACACAGCAAGGTAAGCCCCTAACGTCAGCAGCAATGGACATGACTGCGGACTGACATTGCAGTTGCCATAGGGTGCCAGTACGTGCCACTCCTCTCATCTTACCCCCTCGCCTCCTACACAAAGCAATCCTTGCGGATCAGGTCATCAGGCCACCCCCTGAGCCTCTCCCCTGTGCATTCCTTGGACGCATTTCTTTGTCTGTTACTTTTCCAAGCAGTCATCGGTTGTCATGGCTCATTCACAGCTCATTCACCACTCAGTCACTCTGCAAGCTGTCTCAGCGCAAGTTGGGCTGTACAGTCAGCGCGTCCCCCTCTACTTCACACTTGGGCCCAGCACTACGCAGCCCTTAACCCTACTCCCTGGCCCCACACCCGCCTGCTGTCTTCCTCCTCACCTGCTGGGAACACACAGGGCACCTTCCTACGCGGCACCCTCACACGCTCCCTTGCTGAGGGTGCGGCCTCCTTATGGCAGCAGCAGCAGCAGCCTCCTCTATCCACAAGCAATCCAGCATCGCCACGCAGCCCTCGCGAACCCCTCACTCCCAGCCTGCTGCGCCCTTCCTCGCCATCCACCCCCCCAGCCACCACCGCTGCTTCTGCCGCCACCCGCCACCGACCACGCCCCAGCACCGCCCTCCTGGGCCACTCCCCCTCCCCCTGCCCCTCCCCACCACCGTTACGCCCCTTCTCTGCCCTGGGCAGGAAGCCGGCCGCCTCACCCAACTCACCCACCAGCCCCGCCACCCAGGTGCCGCCCCCCAGCACCACCCCTGCTACCACCCACTCCAGGACCCTACGCCCGCTCAGCCCTGCCAACGCCTTGCGCAGCAGCAGCCCAGCCCCACTGAACCCTACCCTCACAGCGCCTTCTGCCCGCACCGCAGCTCCTGGGGCCAGCGGTGGCCACGCTGCCCCACACCTACGGATACCCGTCCAACACGGCCTGCCACCGCCAGGGCCCAGCTCCCCGGCCTCCCTCTCCCGGCTGGCTGGGAAGCCTCCCCTCGCGTCTCAGGCTGTAGCGCTAGCCAGCCGTGCGGGCGGTGTGCATTCAGGCAGACCGCGGCCGCAGACAGCTGCAGCAGGTGGCAGCGCAGCCAGGCCAAACTGGGGTGCTGTTCACGAGCTGCACCCATGGCAGGCCGGCAGCGTGCAGGGGGGCAGGCAGCCTCGGCACAGCGACGCGCACAGCGGTGCACGGCACAGTGCGGCAGGGCAGGGTATGCCTGTGGGGCCACAGGCAGGGAGAGCTGCAGGAGCCCAGGGGCTGGCAGGGGACGGCAGCAGCAAGGCAGACCAGTGGAGGCCTCATGTGCTGGCCTTCCTGCAAGTGAGCCGGCGGGAGGGTAGTCCTTGATCTGTCAGCAGGGCGGGTGCACTTGTGGATCTTTGGAGAATCATGGGCTGTGTGTCAGCACCCCATGTGTTAAAGATGCATGGGTGTTGGCTTGCATGGGATTCTGCTGACCATCAAGAGCTTGCTAACACCTCGCAGTCATAGATCCTATTGTCGTGTCATACATCCTATTGTCACTTCGTGGTGCAGCACACCCCACATGCTGCTCGTGCGCCAGCCCCTTGCCATGCGCCCCATGGCCTGTTGCGCAGGACAAGAAGTGCACGGCCCCTCGCATCTACCTGGCCCAGCGCTTGCTGAAAGCTGGCGTGCCACCTGCAGTCACGGACCGCCTGTCAGAGCTTGCCGCCAAGCTGTTTGGCAACCAGGTCAGAAAGACCAGGTCGTTGACCAGCACGCCGACAGGCTGGTTTTGGCAGCGATGGTCAGCAGCCGTTCTATAGCTTGATGTTGGGTTTCATGTGCGCCCTCTCATGAGAGACCTAGCTTGTGACCATGCATGTACCCAGCATTGATGTAGTGCCCAGTGCCTCCCTCATTAGCCTAGCGGCCGACAAGTGCCAACGCATCATCATAACCATGTCCCCTCACTAGGGGTGGTGTTTTGTTTGAATGGAGTTATGTTCCTGTGCACATGGCATGGCCGCTTTCCACCTACACCGTGACAGGGCTGTAACCTAGGATTGACATAACAAACATGCACTGATGTACGCTGATGACAGCTCAGAGCAAGGCAGCACCACCGTGTCTCCTGCTGCCGCTGCCGCTGCTGGGCTGTTGGTGGGCGGGCTTGCATTCGCTTGTAGACCAGGCCTGAGTACTTCTTGCCCTTGGCTAATGGTGCCCAGCGGGCTCCAAGTTGGCTGTGTGGCGCTGTGCTCAGGTGCTGACTGAGGGCATCAAGGCTATGGAGGAGCGGTCTGCTGCAGATGCCGCATTTCGAGCAGCTGTGGAGCAGGCTGCTGCTGATGAGCGGGCTCGGATGCAGGCAAGCTTGATGGGCAGTGCCGCATGAACACATTGAATCAGCTGCATGCATTGAATTAGCTGCATGCCGCCACACCATTAGCTGCATGCATTGAATCAGCTGCATGCATTGAATTAGCTGCATGCCGCCACACCATTAGCTGCATGCATTGAATCAGCTGCATGCATTGAATTAGCTGCATGCCGCCACACCTGCAGCACCGCTGAATTTATGTAAGCTGGGCCCATCACTACGGTGTGCAGCCGCTATCCTGTGTTGTGTCAGCTGGCCGTGTGTACCAATGATGTTGTTAGAGTGAGCTAGAGCGAGAAGGACCCACACACTTGGGTGGCTTGGTGTCTGAATGGGATGACTTCATAGAAACACACACACCATGCGGGTGTCCTCCTCTGATTACATATGCAAGGAGGACAACCACACGCTGCTGTGCCACAGGTAGATGTTCCGGTGCCAGACTGTATTCAGCATGTCGCCAGACCGCATCTCTCGCTGGTCCCTTCCTGTAGGCTGAGAGCAGGGTGCTTGACACCGTTGTGTTCGACACAGCCAGCTTGCGGTCGCGTGGCAGTGGACTGAACCGCGCGATGTCGCGCAAAATGTCCATGGCCATCAGCCGGGCTGGCGAGCGGGGCCTGGCCCACGCCGTGTCACGTGCCGTCTCGCGAGCGGTGTCACGCGCAGCGTCCCGGGCGGTATCGCGGGCGGCGTCGCGTGCCCCTTCACACATGGCGTCGCGGGCCATGTCACGCATGCCGTCGCCCCGAGCCAGCTTTGGTCGCAGCGGTCCTAAGCAGGCCAGTGGGCAGCTGCGACCCAACAGCGCACTGCGGTTGTCAAGGAATGCACGAGGCGGCGGTGGAGGGGTGCGCTTTGGTGTTGATATTGATGCCGCCAGCTGCGGCAGCGAGGACAACATTGCTGAGGTGAGAGGTGCTGTCTGGCTTCCTGTCGTATAGAGGTGGGGCGGGCTGTAGATATGTCGAGAAAAGGATGGCATGGGTCAATGTGTCAGACGATGATAAGGCCGGCTGAGCAGGGCTGTGCAGTGTCATTGCTAACAACCACGGTTGTTACTGCCCGCATTTGCAGGTGCTTGCTGCGGCCGCCAATGTTTTCACGGAACCTGACAACTTGGATGCAAGCTTGCTGCCTGGCGGAAGTCCTATGGGCAGTGCTCGTACTTCGGACCAGGGTGAGCAGCGCACGCAGTATGGCGGTGCCTTTGAGATAACAGCCGCATCTCCCGCGCGTGGCACCACGTCATTTGTCGCCGCCTCCCTCATCACACCTGGGGCGCTGAGCGGCCTGGTGCCGCCGCCATCGCTAGCACCTCAGCCGCAACTGACAAAGCCAGGCTCGCTCAAGCGCGGCTCAAGCAACACCGCACAGGCCCCGATGACGGCAACTTCCGACACCGTGCCCCCGCCGCCCACGGTGCACAGCGAACTCCCGACACGGGTGTCGGACCCAAGCGCGACAGCAGACAAGGCCCCAGTCCTTCCGACCGCACCAAGCCTGACCGGCAGCTTCCGTCGCCAAAGCAACAGCGGGCTGCCTGATGGGGAAGACGGCGACACGGAGGAGCAGTGGCTGGGCGAGGACGTGCGCCGCGCCCTTGTAGCGCCTCGTACTGGCTATTGGCAGCCACATGTCGGATTGGTGTCCCCGCCTGGCACGCTAGTGTCTCGGCTCAAGACCGACAAAGTGCACGCAGCAGCAGAGCTGCTCGACCCGGAGCACACGGAGGTAGGGCATGACCCAACCACGCCATGCATCCTGGATCATCTGCTGGGGTGCAGCAGCAAGGATGTCCAGTAGGACAGCCAGTACTTGACTCGGTTTCATTCTCAACCCCCATGTTGGGCTTGGAAATTGAGATGCATGGCAGCTGCACCGAGTGCCATTTCAAGCTGTTCTGCCATGCAGAGCAGGAGCAGCGGGGTTGCAAACCAAGCAGCTGCCTTGCTGTGCACCCTGCTGCCATCCTATGGGCTGCAAGCTGAGTTGTGGCCTGCTGCTGACCGCGCTGCAGCCCCTGCCGCCCCGGCCCCTTGCGCCTGAGGTGCCGCGGCCAGTGACAGTGCTGACCGCCAGTGTGGACGAGGTCGTCACTCTGAAGGCCCTCAAGGACGGCACGGGCCAGGCACAGGCACGTGCACAGGCACCGTCTTTCAACGCATATGTTTCCTACAACCAGGGGCTGGCTGGCTGGGGGGTTGCTGGCTGGGCATGTCTGGCTTTAGCTGACCCATTGCCCTGCGTCATCCTGCCACGATCTGAAGCCTCTTCCAGCTGCATTTCTTATCCATGCCCTGGCTGTTCCAGCGCCTGCCTGCCAACACCTGGCTAGAGCACCCCTGCCTACCTGCTCACCTTCGAGCTGCTGGTCAAGCTGCTTATCATGCACGGCATGGCGCCTACTGCTGCATGCAGGAGCAACTGGCTAAGGAGGCAGCGGCCCTGGAGGCTCTGTTGACCCAGACCCAGCCCCTGGCCGTCCAGGTTGCCACGGGCGACGGAGGCCCTGACAGGGTGGGTGCGCTGGCAGGTCATGGCAAACGGCTCATCAAGCTGCACGGACAGTTGGAAAGTTTGCAATGCAGCAGCCAGGAAGAGCTGCGGGTCACCTTGGGGCAGTCAGGAACACCCTCGCAGCACCCAAGTCGGTGTCATGGCAGTGTGAAGTTTGAATATTCCACATACTATATGGGTGTTGACTTGAGGTCCTGACCCCTGCGAGCCCTGCAGCTTACAACAGCAGCTGAGCCGCTGGCTACCTGACGGGTGATGTGCACGCCGCACGCAACACCATGCAGGTCAACACACATGCTCACAGGCTCCTGCCCTGCTTAGGGTGTTCCCGCCTGCCCTGCAGTCCTCCCACTGCACTGGCTGGGCAGGGCAGAGCGGCATGGTCTCAGAACTACACTGCACTTCCACTGCTCTGCTTGCTTTGGCTCAGCTTTTGTTGCAGCTGGTGTTCATGCGTGCAGCAGGTGTTGTGTGCAATGTTGTGGCAAGGTAGCAGCGGGCCTTGCTTGCTACAGCTGCGTGCGTCAGCGAGGTTTGGTGACTGCAGGTGTTCCGCTTTCCGCGAGACTTGCTGTACGACCCACGGCACATGGTGATGTTCGAGCACGTTGAAGGAGCGAGCTACTGCGGCCCGCTGTACGGCCACTACCTGCTGCCGAATGGCAGGCTGGCCCACTTCGTGCTGGGGGACACCGTCCGCAAAGGCCACAAGGTCAGGGGCACAGTAGGGGTAGGGGTAGGGGTAGGGGTAGGGTTACCCTAACCCTAACCCGCAAAGGCCACAAGGTCAGGGGCCCAGTAGGCCGTGACGTGCTGAGCTGGGCTCTCTGACCTGACCTGGGACCCTGCCATGAGCTTGACGGGCTTGATGCTCAGTGACAGGGTCAGGTCCAGGCGTCACAGTCAGCGCCAGGCTCAGGATCAGGGGCAGGGTTGGGGCCGGAATGTGGACCAGGCTCTCCCTGTCTCATGCTCTTAGCCCGCACAGCCAGCCATCCTGCCAGGGCACTGAGGCTGGCTTGTAAGACGTGCTGTCAGCAGTGTCCAGGTTCCAGGTGCCTGGCAGCAGCAGCGCACTTCTGCAACCTATATGTAGTAGCTGTCTCACAGAGTCAGGGAGCAAGGCTTGGGTCAACACAGGCCAACCTTTAATGGTGCAAGCCCAAGAGTGAGGCTGAACGGGAAGGACACAGTGGTGGTACGACCATGAGCACGGTTGGAAGGTCACCAAGGCAGTGTTTCCCCACAATGAGCCCGTCTCCACTGCAGCTGCCCACCGCTTGTCTCTGCTGACCCACACTCGTTGCTGTGCTTGCTGGCCTGGCTGCTACCAGCCATGCAGACCCTGTGGGCTGTCCTGGGTCATGGGGCCCATGCAGGTGGACCTGGTGCCCCCGCCCCTGTGCCCCTTCTCCCCCGCGGACTGGCTGCCTGACGGCCTGCCCTCCACCACCGTGTTTAAGACGTACGGCGTGCCCGGCGGCCCTGCCACCCTCCCCTTGCTTGCCCCACTCTGGTGCCCCGTGCCCTGCCTGGCGCCGCCACCGGCCGTCAGCGTGTTGGAGTGGGATGAGCAGCACCAAGGCCTAGTCATGCGCAGGTGAGCCAGGCTGGACTAAGGGCGGAGGGGGCAACCACCTTGGTTAGGGGCGTTTGGGCCAACCATGGGCAGCACTTGCCACAGATCGTGATTGACTACCACATGGTACAGATTGTGCCTGCACATGGCCACTACAGCTGCCGTGTCTGCCATGGTTAAAGTTGCACCGGCTGCTGTCGATCTGTTTCTTGCCCTTATTGGCTGTTGCCCGCGCAGTGTATGCTTGGCTGCCACATTGCAACGAGTGAAGCGCGTGGAGGTGCAAGTCATCACCGTCGCAGCGCGGCCCAAACCCAAGGCCCGGCGTAAAAAGGCGGTTCCGGGGGCAGGCCATGCCGGCTCAGTAACCCGGCCCGGCACCGCGCAGCGCTCGGTGTCGCCGCAGACCGTAAGGTCGGCGACAGCATCCCAGGCGCGGCCAGGCGCGCTGCCCACCAGGCGCTCTGGCCCCTCTGGCTCCAAGCCATAGACGGACTGTCGCACAAGAGAGGTGGGCCTGCTTGCAGGCGGAGGTGATGTGGGGGTGAGCATGGAGGTAAAGACCTCACAGGGGTCCCTTGAAGGGTGGGGCACACGGGCGCATACGACCGCATGGTTGCACACGGGCGCATACAGTCGCACACATTCGCTGCCAGTGCTGCGTGGGCAAGCTGAGGTAATAATGGCTTTGACGCTGAAGCCATCGGCCGTTAGGCTGCTAGGTCGCCCTCCTCCTCCAGGGGTTCGGGGCTTTCTGCAACGCACGAAGCTATGAGCACAAGTTCGGCTGGCTGTGAGGGCATGGAGAGCGTGGCAGTGACATCTGCCAATCGCTTCAACAGTGGCGGTTTCAGGCAGTGCCGTCAGCCAAGAGCTGATGTCCTGTCCCTGGGCCGGGCTGATGCTCCATGCCCAGACTCTGAGCGAGCCTTCTCAGTACGTGCTCTGGCCCTGTCCCCTGCCAGTGCGGCTGCTGCTTGAACATGGGCAGTCACTGGATTACTTAATCACCTTGCCGCAGCCGCTCACGGCATGCAGGCCTTGGGCAAGCATCCCAGTACCCTGGAGCCATACCACTGGTGCAGCCCCAGTGGGCCCAATGGGCACTGCTCTCTTCATTGAGGGGTTGCAGCAGCAGCAGCAGCAGCAGCAGTGGGGCCAGCAAAGGAGGGCCCATGTGGAGGACCCATGTGACTGCATGGCAATGGAAGCTCACCTTTGATGAGGCTGGGGGTTGCACGACAGAGGGGTGAAGGTGTGACATCGTGATCTACCTCAACCTGAGATATGCTGCTTGGCCTTTCCCCATTAGCTTAGCAAATGGGCGAGAAATGGCGGTAGGCTCAGGGATGGGACACACACCTTTATGAACAACGAGTCATGTGCTCACATCATACTCCAATATATGGATGGCAGTGCACCAGCATGTACACATTATGCAAATCCCCATGTATCCCATGCACATGCAACCACGGTCTTTGTGCACAGAAAACTGGTGTGTGTGCACTTTCCACCCGTGCGCCGGCCACCACGCCTGCCACTACTCACCCAGTGACGGCAACACGCTTCCTGGCTTGGTGCAACCACGCATGCATGCAAGGTCTTTTTATTGCCCCATTGACGAGCGCTACCATCACTGACGTTTACATGTGTGTAAACAACATTGTAAAAGTAACTCCAAAGTCGGCGAACCGTCACCATCATCACGACGATCATTACATCACCAGCGCCATCTCCACCACTAGCTTGAGGCCTGGACCCTGACCTGGACCCTGACCGCGGTTGCACCATCATCACCCTAACCGCCACCACTGCCATCGCCGCTACCACCGCCGTCATCAAACACTACCACCGTCACCACCATCACGACAAAGACAGCCTCGCAATCATCATCACCCCCTGCCCCTTGCCTGTTGCCCCCTGCTTATGTTGATGTGCTTGCCCTCTGCCTTTCCCCACCCGGGCGCTGCACCCTTAGCCCTCCTGAAATTCGCGCAGAGTAGGTCCTCATTTGCCGGCTGTCCCGAGGATTGAGTGGTGCCGTGTAGTGTCAGCCAAATATAACCACCATGCGTGCAACCTTGCAGCACACATGCATCTCTGCCCAGTGCCGCTTCCATGATCTTTCAAGCCTTCTCTCCGCCCCACCCCCCCCCTCCCCCAGCTCCGCACCACCGCTAACCCTAACCCCCCTGGCCCTGCCCAGGAATCCCCCTGCCCTGCCCCTGCCCAGGACCCCCCTGCCCCTCCCCTTGCCCAGGACCCTCCCCCTCCCCCTGCCCAGGCCCAGCCCCCTCCCCCTGCCCAGGACCAGCCCCCTGCCCAGCCTTCACCTGGCCCAGCGCCACGACCCCATGCCCCCCCGGGCAGGTGGCTGGCCATGACCCCAGGCCCCCCTAGGGCCCCCCGGGCGGGTGGCTGGACCGGGACACCAATTGTAGCATGTCCATGCGATCATGCAAATCTGGATCTGAGATCTCCTCATGCAAGTGTAAGATCTGAACTGGTGGTGGTGTTCTGAGGCTGGGTTCAACTCCCAGGCAGACTTGACATCCTTGACATCCTTGACTACGCCCTAGTCTGCTCGGGCGACCTCTTAACACTATTGACCGCTGTAGCCTCACGTTACAGTGGTTCCGACCGATACCCTAGCTGTGGATGGTTCTTGGGTAGGTCGTGCGGCATTGTGCGATTCGCTACAAGGAGAAGACTTCGTGGGCTGGTGGAGACAGTCCGGTGGATTACTCGAGTTCCCATTTTCACCGGATCAACAACGCGAGATGGAGGCTGTTCGCCAACAACTGGCCGGTAACGTTTGAGCAACACAGCAGCCATCGCAGCAGTGACACGCTCTCTACAGCAGCAGTCGCCTAGTGTCTCTAGAATGTCCGCGACACAGGCGCTGCAGCCCGCAGATATGCAAAGCTTGTTGCAACGACTTGCGAACACACAGGATGCAAATGAAGTTGCGCGCCTGCTCAATGATGCTGGTGTTTTGCGTCGCACAGATACTACCATGACTGATCCATCCGGCCCGGGCGACACATCCGTGCGCGGGGCAAACGGCGGTCAGGATACTGAGGCACTGCGAAAGCAGGTGGCCGAGCTGCAGGCTCAGCTGCCGCGTTTTGAAAGAGGTGGTGATACAAGGCCTGACGGTGGCATTCCGGGGCAGAGCAATGAAAATCGGGCGAGGCCCGTGGGCAGTGGAGGCCCTTGTGGTGGAAATGAGGCCAATGGCCGTGAGGAGGCCAGGCAAGGGCCGAGTGGTGGTCCGGTGTGGCCCAATGGCATTGAGGCGAGTGCAAAGCAGCTGTTTGGCGTTGTGGGACAGCATGTTGTGAAGACCACAGTCGTTCCACCTAAGAAATGGAAGCTTGATGATGCCTTGCACAGCAGAGATTTTGATGCATTGCTCAAGGAGCTTTGTACTTACTGCTGTGCTGCATAGCAACCATTGCTGGTGGGCGTGATGACAGCGACACAAGGTGACCTCAGGAACGTTGTGATCCAACTGGTGAGTAACCTGAAAGCTCAAGGGAAGGAGCTGACTGATGATGAGCTGGTGTCATACTTGAAAAAGGCTACTGGTAGTAGTGGTCAAAATACTGAGGAAGACCTGATGGAGAAACAGGTGAAGGGAGAGTACCAGCAGAAGGGTAGTGAGCTGATGTCCTACAACCTGCAGTTCAGCTTGCTTGCCATGCGCCTACACAAGCTGCCAGAAAAGCTGTTGTGCATGTGCTACGTGAATGGTCTGAGGCCTGACTTGAAGCGTGACTGTGCTCAAACCCAGGAGGGCAAGCGTTGGGACTCAGGCTAGGCTAGGCTAGGACATCAGCTCACTACCCTTCTGCTGGTACTCTCCCTTCACCTGTTTCTCCATCAGGTCTTCCTCAGTATTTTGACCACTACTACCAGTAGCCTTTCTCAAGTATGACACCAGCTCATCATCAGTCAGCTCCTTCCCTTGAGCTTTCAGGTTACTCACCAGTTGGATCACAACGTTCCTGAGGTCACCTTGTGTCGCTGTCATCACGCCCACCAGCAATGGTTGCTGTGCAGCACAGCAGTAAGTACAAAGCTCCATGAGCAATGCATCAAAATCTCTGCTGTGCAAGGCATCATCAAGCTTCCATTTCTTAGGTGGAACGACTGTGGTCTTCACAACATGCTGTCCCACAACGCCAAACAGCTGCTTTGCACTTGCCTCAATGCCATTGGGCCACACCGGACCACCACTCGGCCCTTGCCTGGCCTCCTCACGGCCATTGGCCTCATTTCCACCACAAGGGCCTCCACTGCCCACGGGCCTCGCCCGATTTTCATTGCTCTGCCCCGGACTGCCACCGTCAGGCCTTGTATCACCACCTCTTTCAAAACGCGGCAGCTGAGCCTGCAGCTCGGCCACCTGCTTTCGCAGTGCCTCAGTATCCTGACCGCCGTTTGCCCCGCGCACGGATGTGTCGCCCGGGCCGGATGGATCAGTCATGGTAGTATCTGTGCGACGCAAAACACCAGCATCATTGAGCAGGCGCGCAACTTCATTTGCATCCTGTGTGTTCGCAAGTCGTTGCAACAAGCTTTGCATATCTGCGGGCTGCAGCGCCTGTGTCGCGGACATTCTAGAGACACTAGGCGACTGCTGCTGTAGAGAGCGTGTCACTGCTGCGATGGCTGCTGTGTTGCTCAAACGTTACCGGCCAGTTGTTGGCGAACAGCCTCCATCTCGCGTTGTTGATCCGGTGAATATGGGAACTCGAGTAATCCACCGGACTGTCTCCACCAGCCCACGAAGTCTTCTCCTTGTAGCGAATCGCACAATGCCGCACGACCTACCCAAGAACCATCCACAGCTAGGGTATCGGTCGGAACCACTGTAACGTGAGGCTACAGCGGTCAATAGTGTTAAGAGGTCGCCCGAGCAGACTAGGGCGTAGTCAAGGATGTCAAGGATGTCAAGTCTGCCTGGGAGTTGAACCCAGCCTCAGAACACCACCACCAGTTCAGATCTTACACTTGCATGAGGAAATCTCAGATCCAGATTTGCATGTCCTCAGCTGACCTTAACTGGTGGTTGCCCCGCTCAGGCACTGTCGCGCCGTCACTCGCGCATACTAGCGCTTGGTGTTCGAGTTCCCACATACACACATCAGGTCTGATCCTCCATGTCGGCCCTCAGGTTACTCTCTTCTGCATTCCGAGGTTCCCACGTGTTGTGCTCATCACCATAACCCTGCCACTTCACCAAGAACTCCAGCCTGGGCTTCTTGAGCTCGCTCTTCTTGTCCTTGCCCTTACGCTTGCCTGTGTTTACCAGCCGATGGTCTAGCACCCTCTCAACAGTATACACAGGCTCTCCGTCAAGCCACTGCTCTGGAGGGGGACTGGAGACACCAGGCACTGCGCTTGTCCCATCAGAGCGGTAGGGCTTCACTAGAGACGCATGAAACACGTTGTGGAACCGAGACCATTGCTGAGGTAGCTCCAGCTTCACAGCTGCCTCTCCCACCATGTACTGCACTTCAGAGGGACCGACATAGCGTGGCTTCAGCTTACGGACACCGGGTTGAGCAGAATGCCCCCTCATGTTCTGTGTGCTAAGGAGCACCATGTCGCCAGCAGCAAAAGTCGCATTACGCCGCTTCCTATCCGCATACACCTTTTGTCGCTTTTGCACCTTCTCTAAGCATAGCCTAGCCTGCTCCACAGCTCGCCGTATGTTCAGGACATAGTCATCAGTGTTTCTATTTTCGCGCTATTCATAGCGTTCGCTATGAAAAGCACTATTTGGGAGGCCGTTTCGCGCTATGAAATCATAGGCTTACGGAGCCCGATATCGGGCTCGCGCTATAAAAACGACCATTAATCGGCGTTTTAGCTTAAATTTCGCTGAATTGTGGACCTGAGCCGTAAATTTTGAACGAAGCCAAGTATGATCGAGCTATGAAATTGAGGGTTAGAGCCTGGGCCATGTCACTTTGCGCTATAAAATTCGAAACTCGCCAAACGAAAAAAAAAACACTGATAGTCATGCGCTCGTGGCACCTGCTGTGGCAGGTCTAGCCGCGCAGCTCTCCGCGGGTGGTAGCCGTAATTCAGGTAAAATGGAGTACATTCACTTGGCATGAGTGGCAGCCCCCTGCGACTCATGCCAAGTGAACAAAGCCACTCATACCAAAGCGTATGCGCAGCACAAAGTGACTCATGCCAAGTGAAGAAAGCCAGCCTAGGACCCCCCTGCCCCTCCCCCTGCCCAGGACCCTTCCCCTCCCCCTGCCCAGGCCCAGCCCCCCCACCCTGCCCAGGACCAGCCCCCTGCCCAGCCCCCACCTGGCCCAGCGCCACGACCCCATGCCCCCCCGGGCAGGTGGCTGGTCACGACCCCAGGCCCCCCTAGGGCCCCCCGGGCAGGTGGCTGGACCGGGACACCAACCCCTGCCTCAACTTCCAGCGCATTGGGGAGAGCAAGCAGCGCCCCCTAGAGCTGTGCAGCTGGAAGGACCTGGAGGCTCTACCCCCCGTTGGCAATGGGTACCAGCAGGGCTATAAGCGGGTCAATGACCAGCTGCCCAAGGTCAAGGAGAGGCTGCACCGGGCTGCAGAGTACCGGCGGGGCATTGATGGACGGGCGCGCAACAATGCATGGGCCCTAGTAGTTTGCACATGATGTTAGCCTTACAAAGCATTAAGCTGTTAGTTTTGATGAGGTGCCCAATGGTATGTTGGGAAAGTGCCATCGATGTGGGGGCTGCAGTCATCAAGGGTGCGACCGAGGATGCTACAACTTGTTTCGGCTTTACCCACAGTCAGACATGTTGAACAGGACTTGTTTGCCTGTACCTCCAGTGCCTTGTTGCCCAAAACTGCGCCTGGGGCAAGTGTGAGACCCAGTGGGCAGTCCAGCCAGCCTCACTCCTGTTGCCCAGCTCAGCAGGGCCGGGCGCACATGCAGCAGCAGTTCATTGAGTGGCGGTTTGAATGCGCACCACTTGCACCGCCAGCCAGCCTCTCAGATGGGCGGCGCCTACCTCTACAGGCAAGGTGCCTTAGTGCCTGGGGCTGAGAAAGGGACGGGGTGGGGAGGGCGCTGCTGCGGGCTGCCCTGCTATCCCTAGGCCACAGCACTGCTGCTTCCCACTGCGTTGTGCCAAGTCAGGGTTCGGCAGTGGGGCGGATGTTGGGCATGTCTGAGGGCTGGGTGCCTGACCACAAGCTGCTTATGCCATGCCATGCATATGCCTGAGGGTATGGCAGACGCCTTGGACATTGATGCCTGCGATGACTGCCGGGCATGGGAGCTCAAATGACGGGGCTGGATGCTGGATGCTGGATGCTAGGAGTCTGGAGTCTGGAGGCTGGGTGATTGTGTGACATTGAAATGATTGAAAGCCAAAGTTGAAAGCTGCCATGGTATTGGATATCAACTTCTGGAAAGTTGCAGTGCCTTCCAATCAGATGTCCAACGCGGGTGTTGGACACCTACACATCTTCAAACACATACACCTGGGCAAGTACACAACTTGGACGAGATCACAAGCTGTACAGTTGGTGCCCTCCTCCCATCTCCCCTCCCCATCATCCCCTCCCCATCTCCCCTCCGCATCATGCCCTCCTCATCATTGCCTTGAGGCCTCGTCGACGTTTTGTGTTTACATTTGCCTTATGCTATACATCCTGCTTGGCTAGGTTGCTGGGCTAGGTGCTGCGGGTGTGAAACCTTTCCTCGGGACAACAAGCCCGTCCGCGGCATGTGGTCCATCCTTTGGCTCTAGCTTGCGATCGCATCTATACATACTTGTCGAGACATGTACGACTGCCGTTGTGGACGTGGAGGGAACAGCGAGAAAATCGGGGTGTGTAAAGTGAGAATCTGGTTCGCAAATCTGCACTTGTGCTCCAATTCTGCACACATTGCAAAAATGTCGTTCTCCCTGCCAGCGACGATGCAGACGAGCACTAGTGGACGCGTTGCGTCCGGCCGCAAGACCGTGATTCCTTGCGCCTCCCTTCAGGCAAAGCAGGTGTCTCGCCCAGTGGCTCCCCGCACCTCCGTTGCGCCTGCTACTGCCCGCGTGCAGCTTCGGACTTTTGCCCAGGCCGGACCAGCGACAGCCGACAGGGCGGCCCCAGCCTCCGCGAGCAAGGGGTCCGTTTCCAACCAGAAGCCCACAGTCATCATCACTGGCGCATCTTCGGGTCTGGGTCTGAATGGCGCCAAGGCCCTGGCATGCAGCGGCGATTGGCACGTTGTCATGGCCTGCCGCGATTTCGCAAAGGCGGAGAAGCAAGCCCAGAAGCTGGGCATCCCCAAGGGTTCCTACACTGTAATGCACCTGGACCTGGCAGCCCTGGACTCGGTGCGCTCCTTTGTGGAGGTGTTCAAGCAGAGCGGGCGCCGCCTGGATGCCCTGGTGTGCAACGCCGCAATCTACCTGCCCACCGCCAAGGAGCCCAGTTACACGGCTGACGGCTTTGAGCTCAGCGTGGGCACTAACCACCTTGGCCACTTCCTGCTGGTGCACCTGCTGGCGGACAAGCTGAAGGAGGCGCCCAACAAGGACCCCAGGTGGAGTTTGTGGAGGCGCAGTGTGCTTGCCACCAAGAAGCAAGACGCGAGTGGCCTGAATAGCGTCACGCCCGCCTGAGTGATCCATTGGTCACACCTGCCTTGATCGTCCAATGGTCACACCTGCCTGAATAGTGTGATGTTCACACCTGTGCACCTGCCATGCCCGCAGGTGCATCATCGTGGGTTCCATCACCGGCAACACCAACACCTTGGCAGGCAACGTGCCCCCCAAGGCCAACCTGGGCGACCTCAGCGGCCTGCTGAGCAAGGCCCCCATGGTGGACAACGGAGCGTTTGACGGGGCCAAGGCCTACAAGGACTCCAAGGTCTGCAACATGCTCACCATGCGCGAGCTGCACAAGTGAGTGAGACAGGCAGGCAGGCAGGCAGGCAGGCAGGCAGGCAGGCAGACGGGGCAGCAGAGCCCCCTGGGCCCACTCCACCCCACCCCTGGGCCCACTCCACCCCACCCCTGGGCCCACCCCACCCCACCCCTGGGCCCACCCCACCCCACCCCACCCCACCCCACCCCACCCCACCCCACCCCACCCCACCCCACCCCACCCCACCCCACCCCACCCCACCCCACCCCACCCCACCCCACCCCACCCCACCCCTCCTGCAGGCGCCTGCATGACTCCACCGGCATCTCCTTTGCCTCGCTGTACCCCGGCTGCATTGCGGAGACCGGGCTGTTCCGCAACCACGTGCCGCTGTTCCGCACGCTCTTCCCCGCCTTCCAAAAGTACGTCACCAAGGGCTATGTCAGCGAGGAGGACGCGGGCAAACGCCTGGCGCAGGTGATGCCCGGGGGGGGAGGACAGGCAGGCCAAGCTTTGGGGGGAGGTGCAGGCCATGTGTGAGGAGACTGTGCCATTGGGGGGGGGAAAGGGGGTGGCCTGGGCCTGGCCTGGCCTGGGCCAAGGGGGGCATTAGGGGCATGGCAGCATTGCGATGTGATGAGGAGAGGCAACACTTAGGTGAGGGTTGCTGAGGGGTGGGTCCAGTGGGGTCAGTGCGTACCTGAGCCCAATCGGGACGAGTCGAGGCAGAGCCGGGGTCAAGGCTGACCCTGCCTGACTCCATCCGACCCTGCTGCAACTGTTTGTGCTGCTCTGACCGGGCATCCAGCCTGCATGCCCACAGTGGGGTGAGTGTGTGAGTGAGTGTGTTAGTTTGAGTGAGTGTGAGTGAACGATTGAGCGTGTGTGTGTGTGTGTGTGTGTGTGTGTGTGTGTGTGTATGTGTGCGTCTGCAGCTGGTGTCCGAGCCCAGCATGAACAAGAGCGGGGTGTACTGGAGCTGGAGCAGCAGCAGCGGCAGCTTTGAGAACCAGCTGAGTGAGGAGGCCAGCGATGACGCCAAGGGGGCGAGGCTGTGGGACGTGTCCATGAAGCTGGTGGGCCTGGCCTGAACAGCCAGGGGCGGCTGCACAGCTGCAGGGGGGACACATGGTCAGCCAGGCTGACCTGCTTGGCCTGCTTGGCCTGCTTGCTGAACAGCCAGAGCCTGACTGCAGCTGCGGGGGGGAAACATGCGTGACAGACGGTCAGCCAGCCTCTGGCCTGCTTGGCCTGCTGGGTCAGAGGGGCGCCAGCCTTGCCTGCTTGCATGCATGCTTGGTCAGTGTGACTGAACTAATGGGCTGGCGAAGGGACTGTTTGGCCTGACTGCCTGATTGACCCATTTGATTGGGAGTTGAACCAAGTTGCATGGCTGGCCTGAGCCCTGCAGCTCCTACTCCCTGGGGCCTGGCTGAGCTGCCCCGCATGGGCTAGTGGGGGAGGGGTCCGGGTACAACCAGGCAGATGGCCATGCCCCTAGGCTGTAGACCTAGCTTCAGGACTACAGGGCTGAGCTGGTGGGCTGGTGGGGAGGGTGGGTGGGGTGGGGAGTAAGGGTTGTAGAGGAGGTGTCTAGTGCGCTTCCTCGGGGCCTTGGCTTGCCTCTGGCTGACCCGCGTGGCACGCTGTCCAGGCACAACGTGCAGGCAGCGTGTTGGGGTGCTGGAGGGAGAAGGCTGGGTTGCTGGGGGTGGGTGGGTGGGCACTGTCAACAGCCTACAGCCAAAAACTGCCAACAACCACAGTGCAACCCACTTGGCTGGGGTGGACTGTGGTGGGCCACAGCCTTGAAGTCCTGGTGTTGCAAGTGGCGCAGGGCGCCGTCTCCTGCAGTGTGTTTCCTTGCCAGGCGCCTAGTCTGGTTGCACAAGCCAAGCTTGGCCGACGGGACCCCGGGTGGTGTGATGAGGTGTGAGTAGGGTCGCTGATGCAAGCTGAACTGGGTGCATTGAATTGTTGGCTTGGCTCGATTTGAAGGGGATTGACCTGACTTGCAACGTTGTGAGCGTTCCTGCAGCACTTAGACCAAGCAACTCGACATCCGTCGTTTGGCAGTAGGCCCAGCAAGTGCGAAGAGGCAGGGCAGGAGTGGGGGTTGTACGGCAGCTGCTTCCTTTTCGCCTATCGTGGCGGTGGCATTCCTGGTATGACTTGCTGACTGGACTGGGCACCTGGCTGTATTAAAAGCAATGGGGCAGTAGCACACTAGGTGCGGGAGGGTTCATGTTAGAGCCGTGAAACCCTATGGGCTGCACGAACAATGCCAGAGGCAAAACTATTTGAAAGCTGACCGATACAACGATTTGAAAGCAGCACAAGAGCGCCGCAAAGCAGTGCATGGTAAAGCACCCGCGGTAGGTGTGTCGCGGTTTGCATCACAAAGCGGTGTGCTTCACAATGTGTGAACTCCACGTAATACAAGCAGCCGTCGCTAGTTTTCCATATCGGCGCAACTCCTCGCCCGCAAGGTATAAGCCCATACCCTATCTTGCGTACTTTGTCTGTCCCCTGTGCACCAGACACTGCCCCCCTTACCCGTACCCCCCCCGGCGTGCCCCTGGACAGCCAGCCAGCTTGAACTGGGATGCTGTTGAAATCCAAAGCCAAAGCTAGAGGCTTATTCAAAATTAGAGCCTGCCCGCCCGCCCGCCTGCCTGTCCACCCTCCAGCCACCGGCGGTCAATATGGACTCCGACCCTGACCCTGACCCTGACCCTGACCCTGACCCTGACCCTGACCCTGACCCTGACCCTGACCCTGACCCTGACCCTGACCCTGACCCTGACCCTGACCCTGACCCTGACCCTGACCCTGACCCTGACCCTGACCCTGACCCTGACCCTGACCCTGACCCTGACCCTGACCCTGACCCTGACCCTGACCCTGACCCTGACCCTGACCCTGACCCTGACCCTGACCCTGACCGGGGTTCCTGGGCTTGCCTCCTTGTCCTGACCTGACCTGACCCAACCCTCATGGCATTGCCGTCATGCCCTATTGCACATGCAGGCTAGCGTTGGTGGTGCAAAGAGCCCTCCTGCCCTGGCCACGCCCCTATCCTCTTGACATACCTTGGCTCTCATGGCCTTGCCTTCACATCCTCACCCAACCTGACCTTTGGCTCTGCCGGTATTCCCTGCACATGCAAAGCGGGTTATCAAGCTGTGTGCCTAGGCAGCCAGGGCCTGGGTAGGCTGGAGCCGGGAGCTGCAGGACTTCAAGCAGAGAAACAAGCACTCGGATGAGGTGAAGGCTGAGGCAGCCAAGCACCGCTGCCTTCCAGGCATAAAGAAGCAGGCTTCCTTGCAGCACACCCTGCGCCTTCCTGCAGCACACCCTGCGCCTTCCTTGCAGCACACCCTGCCGCATGCGCTATGCGGTGCATGCGTGCTGGTGGCTGGAGCAGTGGTCGAGCAGTGTGCCAGTGGAAGCCAGGCCTGAGGTGGTGACCTGATATGACGTGGTGTGATGTAGAACCGAAGAGCATGTCAGAAGCTTGGCTGGCAAGGGGCTGAGCGCGAGCAGGTGCGCGGCGACGGCCTGTGAAGCACAAGGCTTTACACAGCCCCTTACACAGCCCCTTGCACAGCCCCTTTTACACAGCCCCTTACACAGCCCCTTGCACCTTTGCCCTTTGGTCGGAGTGCCCTTTGCCCTTTGGTCGGAGTGCCGTTTGGGAGTGTGAGAACGAGTGACATCGCCTCCTGGGTATAAGCTCATGGTGGTGGTGGTGTTGGTGGTGTTCTGGTGGTGTTCTTTGGCGCAGCTAGCATTGGCACCAGGGGAGGGTGGGGTGCTGATGCGGTGTTGCGTGCCTGCTGCAAGGTGGTGTGCAGGACCAGGGGCACAGACCAGCGGCGGGGCAGGGTGGTGCTAGTGGATGAGCACCGCACCAGCCGGGTCAGCTCAGCGGTGAATGGCCAGCAGCCATGTGAGAGGCAGCTGAACAAGCGCAGGGCCACCAGGCCTGCAGGCTGGAAGCCCCCAGCAGGGCAGGTGGAACAGCGCCTGGTGCGGCCAGCCTGGAGCCAGCAGCGTGACCAGCCAGTGCGGGGCCTGATGTGGTGCCCTGGAGTGGCCCCCCGCAAGTCCCCCCAGGACCCACGCAGCAGCCAGGCAGCCACACAGCCAGCAGCCTCAGAGCCAGGGCCCAGCACCCCCCTGCCAGCCAAGCGCAGCAAGCGCACCAAGGCTGAGCCAGAGGCTGCTGAGCACACAAAGGGCAAGGGCAAGGCAGCCAAAGCCAAGCCAGCGCCACAGCCAGGCAGGTGGCTGGACAGGGACTGCAATGCAGCATTGAACATGCAGCGCATTGGGGAGAGCAGGTGGCGGCCGCTGGAGCTATGCTACTGGCCAGAGCAGGGAGCGCTGCCAGCCAAGGGCAAAGAGTACCCTGGCTTGGGCTACAAGCGGCTGCGAGACAAGCCACCCAAGGCCCAGCAGCAGCAAGCCCCCCCCATTTGAAGCTGTAATCAGCTTACGCTTAGTGCATGTTTTGTCATGCCAACTCTACGCATGCCCTGTCACAGGGGTCAGGTAATGATGTAGGTGGTAGGCGACCGTGACCATGTGTATGCCATGTGTAGGCCATGGCATACACATGCGATGGGAACTCCACACAGACAAAAACACCGTTTTGTAGTGGTTCACAATTAGTGTGTTCGACTGCAATGAATGCTCAAGGTTGAGAGCCAAGGTGCTGCACAAGGCTTTAAGAAGCTGCGAGACCGAGCACCCAAGGCCCAAGCCCAGCAGCCTGTAGCACAGTAGCATGTGTGCACCAGGCAATGCTTAAGCTGTTGCTTACATCAGAGCATGTGTTTCATGCCAACATCGATCGCCCCACCCTCGGGTGGGGGTAGGGAATTAGGTATTGGTGCCGGATGCTTGTCTCAGACACACAGTTCGGACTACAGATAACACAGCCCCTACCCGTTAGTAGGGGAATAATGCGCTGCACAAGCCCCCTACACTGTAAATCTACATTGTCAATCTCCGGTAAACCCAACTTAGCAGGCGTGTGTGGGCAGGTGTGTGTGTGGACCTCACCATCAAAGCTGCGATGCTCATGCGCTGCCCACCAGTATGATAAGGCAGCAGCCCCTGGCCCGTTTCACGGTGGCGAATGACACTCCACAGCCTGCAACGTAGCTTTCAGCTGCAAGCAATTACATGCTGGTGCATGGTGCATGCGGCATGCAGTACGATGTTATTCACATGCTTCTCAAGCTATCAGCTTCTGGTCAGCAGCGCCGCCCTTCACTCTACCAGCATGGCGCCATTGGGCTAATTGGACTGTCTGACGGCTGCTCAGTTGCAGTGTGTGTTAAGGGCGCTGCGGCCGACCTGCTGCAGGCCGCCCAGTGCCAGCACGTGTTCCGGGGTGTCCAGCAGGTGCTGCAGGTACAGCCCAGCCACCCGCACCAGGCTGCTGCCCGCAAGGGGGCTGGAGGCAGTGGCCACAAGCAGGTCAGCCATGCCCAGCCGGACCAGCTCACCACACACCACCTGCGGGCAGGCAGGCAGGCAGGGAGCCACCGCCAGCATGAGCCTGGTGTCCAGCTGGTGTCACCGCATGTGTGCGGCGCTCCAATGAGTGCGGTACTACGTCAAGCGCAGTCGTATGCAAAGTGGACCGCCGTGCTGACACCAAGCGCGCTCTTCTTGATGCTGGACATCGCCACGGACTTGCCCGACATCAGCTGCGCGCGCGCGCGCGCCCATTTCTTTGCATAGTGTCACTTCAAGCTCGGAGCACAACAGCTTCATACTTACATTCACTCATGGTCGCCCGCTCCTTGTCGCGCAGAGCAGCTTTGGCAGCGCTGCAGATTGCGCTCGTGGCTCTGGCTCTGGCGCAAGCCGCGCGCAACGCAGGTACACCAGCCAGGCTGCTGACAGTGTTTGCTCCGAAGGGCGCCTGTGTAGATGCTGTTGTTCGTTCTGCAGACTACAGCAGCCAGCACCTCGCGGACCCTGAGCAAAATTATGGCGCGGACGCCTGGTCTGAAGAACTAGCAGCGTCGGGTGCGTCTGGCCATTCCGTTGTCTACGCTGCGCTGCGCAACACTGCTGTCGTTGTTTGCGTGTGCCGCAGAGGTGTTCGATAGCACGCCGCCTGCGGCTGAGTATGTGAGACATCAAACCCACGATGTTATAAAAGACCTTGCAGCCATAATTGGGCAGCACGTTGTCACCAGCCTCAGCCCCCCTCCCGGCATGTCGGCGAACGACCCGCTGCTGGAGGGCGCCGTCCGCCTGTCCCGGGCTGACAGGCCGAGTACCGTTACCAGTGGCCGGCATCTGCTCCAAAAGGCTACAGCAACTGCACGCTTTGTCCGCGCCAGTAGGCGCAGGATCAGCCGCGGCGGTGCCAGCGGGTGAGGAGAGCGGTGAGCTGGCGTGCCCGTATGCCATGGTTAAGATGGCAAGGAAACGAGCCGCTCCTGCCGCTTGCCACATCGTGATCGCGTAGTTGACTTCGTCATAGAGAGCTTCTTCGCGGTGCAGAGCATCGTAGCAGACATGATTGTGTTTTGCAGACAATCTTGCATTGTATCTTGCATCGTAGCATTGTATCTTGCATCGTAGCAGACACGGGTGTATCTTGCACCAGGGTCTTGCTGTTGGCCTTGTGTCCACGGAGGGGTGTGGCATAACATAGTGCGGAAAACAGCCAGCGAATTGTGTTAGCTCAGTCTCTGGTCGCCTGTTTGCAACCTGAACACGCTCGGCAACCTGGGTGAGCAAGCTAAGGGGTTGGCAAGCATGCTGGGGATGCTCTGAGACGCCTTGAGCACCTGCTGATAACATCGGAGGCATGATTTGCTATGATCTTGCATACTGTGATGTAAGCAGCCCTCAAGCTCAAACAGCCCACCCAGCTCACACTCAATAAGCTGCCAGTGACGTTGCCGGTAGCTATCAAACATAACATGAACACCAGAGCAACTTCCACGCCATGGAGTGCACGTCTGGCAAATCGAGAGCCATCATTACGGGCATTGCAAACCATAAGGTGGCATGGAGCTTGTCCTGAACTTCTCGTCGGCCTCCATTTGTTGCTAAAACAGGCAGCCCCCTCGGCCCTCACTAGGGCCTCCATTTGAGTCGTACCACTGGCCCTCCGCCTTGCTTAAACAGGCCTGTACTTGTGGACTTGGCAATGCACATAGTTTTGTGTATGTTTTGGTTGGCCATGGAACATGGGTGATGCAATGCACACCATTCCCAGTGCCCAGCCGCACCCTGCAGCGTCCCGCCCTCCTTGCTGATCCTTGCCTTCACCGCAGCACCAACCCGTCCACACCCCTACCTACACCTCTCTGCCCTCCCAGTCCCTGTGGTCAGTGGCTACGAACTTGGCGAA